>OU343223.1:306009825-306488521 GCA_910596185.1 Chrysanthemum makinoi | reverse complement strand
GCTAGACAACTTCGGACCTGGGGTTTGGCTTTCCGATTCTGCACCACCTTAAAACCATCATCATTCACATCCAAGGTCGAGATGTGAGCATCAGCAAGATGCTCCTTAGGAGACTTAGGACAACAAGCATTATCATGCCCAAACACCTTACATTCCATGCAATGTGGAGGTTTCCATTCATATTCAACCTTGATACTAGCCGTCGTAAAACCACTATCATCCTTCTTAGGGATAGCCATAGTTACCACATGTTTAATATCTTTTCGATGATAACTCAACAAGAGCACGAGCAAAACTAATACGACCCCATGAGTCAACGCACATGGAGCTAGTGAATGCATCTAACATGATCGACTTACCCACCTGAGTAGCAATAAGGCTCAACCCGTCTTCCGAATATGCAAGTAATGGCACATTATGCAATTTAATCCACACAGGCACTTTGGTAACCTCACTTTTGGACAATAGAACCGTCAGGGTCCATTTAGTGAGAATGATAGGAGAAGTAGAATTATCCAAGGTCCTCGTTGAAGAACATTCTCAAACACCCTCTTTAGAATCAAATTTAAAAGAAATACACATCATCATTCTTCATAAGTTTCTTTAAACCAAACTTACCCCATGTATTGGTGACATAATTCTTGACCAACTGAAATGCAATATTCTTGCCGACAAAGAAGCCAACAAGAGTATTATCATAGCGGTTAAACACACCCTCCATAGCGCCTTAGGAAGAACGTATCATGATTATCAATTCGATTCTCATTCACCAATGAACGGAAGTTAACTTTCCTAGATACACGTTCCGAGTTTAACACATTAGCAAACGACCTCACCTCATTGTGTATACTATCACTCACATTAAGACCAGAAGTAGAAGCATTCTTACCATCCATCGAAGCATTAAGATCAGAATTAACACTATGATTAGTACCATACCTTTGGGATTGCATAGCCACATCAAAACTCGATAGAGGGGTATTTGCAGAATAAACTTTAGTACCATTAATACCACTCGAGTTGTTCACATCAGAAGATGAAGCCATCTTAGCAATATCACTGTCAATTTTATTCATTGCTGCATCAAATTTCTGATGCGCATTAGCAATCAACTGCTCCACATTAGGCTGTTTAGAGGCCGAATCAGAAGCAGGTATCTCATCAAGTGAAACCGGCTCCACTTGTCCATCAGTACCAACAAGAGGTGTACCTTTGTCGGACGTAGCAAAACAATCAGAATCCATACCACCAATAGTACCAGTAGACTGTGCAATCTGCTCCACACCCAAATTATTGTCAACCAAACTATTATTATTCTTCGCCTTAATGGCTGAATCATGCAACAACGAGTCCTTATTCCTGGCTTGATCAGCGTTACCATCCTGATCACCAGATACACGATTTAAGAATCCTTTTTCCATCTCTCCTTAACCCACGAACACAAAAATCACAACAAATCAGAAAACAATTACAAAACAGCAGCATGCACGACCAGAGATATAGATAAAACCCTAACTAATCGTTAGGGTTTGATGCAGCACAACACCAAGAGCTAACCGTCCTTCATAATCAATAGAAGCGCAGATCCAATCCCTAACAGAGTCGACCAAACAAAACCCCAAAGAGATTTAATTTAAGTCGGCTATAAACCCTAAAAAAAACGAATGATTACCAAACACTAATTGGCCGATGCCCTATTACGAGAATAGAAAAAAGACCAACAGGGGATGGATTAGAGACGATCGGAATATTTTTTAGGGTAGAGAAGGGTGGCAGGAAATCGCCCACATAGAGAGAGGTTTTTAGGGTTTTTGAGTATTTTTGATTTAAATGAGTATCCTTTTTTGAACAAAGAAAATTAATCGAGTACTCAAATTTAATAATGAAAGTGCGGTTATACGTCAATAGTTTTCCCTAATTATGAGACCATGGAAGCCATGTGGCACCCAGTGGTGCAACTTCACAACAGAAACAACTTAGCTTGAGCGTTGGGACTTAGCGTCCATCACCACAGACCTGGACTCACCAGTGATCTCATTATACACATTTGATACTATGTACCTATCATTCTCGGCGGCATTTGGGTTATCGGGTTCCTTAGCCTGTTAGCCACAAACTCTAAACCATAATTAGGAAACAACAAACCGAATAAGAAGCAAAAAAATCCATCGATCATCAACTTTAAAAATAACATTTTCAGCTCTTCCAACCAAAGGAAACAATTGATCAGTGCAACTAGGAGCTTCATTATTTTTATAAATTTAAAAGCTAGAACTCTAAACTATGACTTATTAAACATCAAACTAAATAAACCAAAATATCTCAAAATTAAAGCCTACTTTAATCTCGAATGAAACTTAAAATTCTAAGGTATTGATATATTCCTTATCTATGTGCTTGTGTGCCAAGTGGCAAATTTAAACATATTCAAGAGGGGGTCTGGCGATGAAATATAAAGACACCAATTAATCGGACCACCACACTACTAGGGGCCTTATGTTTCTTGCTTTTATATTGAAGTTGGTGCATATCGACACCTAAATGGTACGAAAACTACAACTGTTGACCTCATACCTCTGGTGTTTGAGGGTTAAAATCTATGTGGCAACAACATGTCCACAATCTAATATAACAACAACATAAGCAGCACTACAACGATCATCACCTTCTCGGTTATGAACACTTTTTGATATGCGGGTTTTTTTGGTTTCATCATTGTGATAAGAGCCGTATTCGAGGGTGTGTGAGATGAGCGACCACATAGGACCTCAAAATATTAGTGGCATCCTAATTTACGTTTTAGTATATATATTTGGAGCCCCAAAATCTATCGCACCGATGAAAAGCTTTGAATACTTAACTATCAAGTTTGATAAGTTGCATTAAGATTTATTTAAAATCTATTTGAATGGATTTTAAGGGTACGCTCAAAAGAAAATTGACATAATGTAATTTTCACACGGGGCCTTCTAAAACTCAGCAACGGTTTCGGCTGTGATTTATGTGAATAATCTAGCTTAGTTTTCCAAACTCAGTTATATAAGTCAAGCTCTATAAATAAGCAAGGACAAAAGTTAGTCAGTGCAAAAAGAGATGGAAGAAGAAACCATGGAGATGTATTGACCTCAAACAACTAAAACCAGATCTCCTTGAATACCAATAAACTAGGATGATGCACTTTGATTGTAATACGCTATGTCATTCCTAGCTCGCTACAAAGATCACACCATGTTCTTGTTACCTACAAAATATGGGGTGTTGAACAATGGCGGATTCAGTAATTATGATAGTTGCAACACAAATATATTTTTTTTTTGGTAAAGGGTTTCCCCGGTAAATGTATTACTACAAAAAAAGCGTTTAAGTACAAAGGTGCAACAAAATTTACAGCTCACTTCGCTTAGTTTCTCGTCTAACTTTTATACTTAGTTGTTCAGATTAGATAAAAGCTTTAGGATCTTTCAGGTTGTGTTCATTAATTTGTTTTAAATTGATCTTTAGAATAACTCTACAAACAAAATGAGATCTTAAACTACGAAATGAGAACTAAAAATATAAACAGGAAGTACACAACAAAAGAAAGCCAACAATAGAACTTCATAGTTGTTCTTCTCTCCCTTTTGCATATCACCATCTTCTAGACTTATAATATTCTTTCTCTATGTGTTACATTTTGGGGTAGTTGAAAAAGCATAAAGAACGCAAATAGCAAAAAATACTATTAGTGCGGCACCACTAGTACAATCGACACTTCCATCTACGACTTTTTCAACACCTTCCGACGGCGGGGAGTCGGCGTCGTTAGTTCCCAACGCCAAAGGCGTAGCCAACATTAGTCGGTCGAGCCTCGTAGGGAAAGTCCTTCACGACGCCAAAAAATTAACCTTCCCGACGCCAACATGGGACCCACATTGTTTTCTGGTCAAATTTTTTTATGGTAGAAAACATATGGTGCCGATGACCCGTCGTCGGCACCATATTTCTAATCATGTAATTAGTTAGCAAAATTAAAGCGTAATTAACTTATCCCCGTTTATTCCCGACGACCTGTCATTGGTAAAGTGACAAAAAAATAACATTTTGCAATACTTTCCCTACGCCATGGCGTCGGGATCGTATTAAACTTGCATCAAGCCACTTATTATCCCTACGCCATGGCGTCGGGATTGTATGAAAAATAGCATTCAGTTTATTTTTTCCCAACGCCATGGCGTAGGGATAGTATGTAAATTTATGAAAATGTTTATATATTGCCGACGACGGGGCGTCGGCAATATATGTCACATATGCCACAATATTGCAGCATTGCAGCAATTTCCCAGAATTTTTCCGGAAAAATTCTACATAACCTGCACCTGCAGTTTTCAACCAAAACCTCTAAATCAATATGCCAATATCCCAAAACAACTCATAACGACTAAATCACATATATAATCGCTAAAAAGTTACAAATTATACAAAACGAGTGATATTAACTACGCATCTAGCTTAAACATACACAGAAGTTGCTAAATCACCAATGTTCAAGTCACCAAAATGTTCAAAGTGTACAATGGCCAACATAAGGATGAGATGATCAAAAGCATAGTCTAAACGGGTTTATACATCTACACAAAATAACCCGTAAATATACCTCCATCGATCTACTCGTCAGCATCATCATGATCCGAGCCCTCCTCGTCAAGATCAACACTACCGCCTCTGCCACTCCCCGACCCGACGTCAGATCTCGAAGGAATCTGGCTCATAAGCTCGTACCTCCGATCGGGAGGATGAGTATGTACAACTTGGAAGAACTCACTAAGCTGGCGCTGAATGGCCTTCGACTCTTTCGCCTACTCCTCTGTCTTCTTTTGGAGGTCTGCGATCTTCTTGTATTTGGCGGCCATCATCTCATCAATCTTTTCTTTGTCGTATGAAGATGAAGGCGGAGACACAGGGGGTAAAATCATCTTCCCGCTCAAAACCCTACCCACACCGGCGACTTTTCCTCGCTGCTTGCCCTTGATAACCATGGCAAGTATCTCTTCCTCCGTGTAGGGTCTGCCAGTAGGGTTGTCCGCACCTAGATCCCGTAGGCGACACATCTCCTCCTAAAAAAGTTGAAAAGAAAATATATTAGTCGGGTTAATTAGTACATTATGTAAATCAATAAATCAATAAAACAGGTTAAAATGACTTAAACAAACAAGAAAGTTACTTATTAGTGCATGTTTCGGCTAAAATGTGTGAAACGTGTGTAATATAAAATACAAAGTTACTTATCAGCCCAAACGTGTGCTAATAAGTAGCTATGTCATTTATATTGCACCCGTTTCACCCAATTTGACCCATTTTAGCATAACGTGTACATGTTTGGGCAAAAATGGATCAAAAATTCTTAAATGACTTAAACAAACAAGAAAGTTACTTATTAGTGCATGTTTCGGCTAAAATGGGGGAAACGTGTGTAATATAAAATACAAAGTTACTTATTAGCCCAAACGTGTGCTAATAAGTAACTTTGTCGTTATATTACAACGTTTCACCATTTTGATCCAATTTAGCATAACTGGTACTTGTTTGGGCAAAAATGGGTCAAAACAAGTTAAATAACTAAACAACAGGAAAGTTACTTATTAGTGCATGTTTCGGCTAAAATGGGTTAAAATCGGGTGTAGCCTGTGCTACACCCATCACCATGTTAGGTCCAACACTGGTGTTAACACGGAAAGAAAATGCATAAGTTTCATGGAATCTACAGACAAAGCGTACACTGTTATAAAGGTTTAAGTTGATAAAGATGTCAGTTTAATTATATGGAGTTTTACGTTTAGATGTCAATAGTCGCGGAGATCAACCACAACCAAATTTTTTAAATATTAATATAAAATGTTGGACTTAATTGTTTTAAGTCTTGTTAACCCAAAGAAAGAAGGCCTGCAAGTTTCTGGTATGAGCCACCAAACCCATTAGGAAGAAACGGTTTAGTTTTAGGGTTATAAACAGTTATAGTTATTATGAAACGACACACACCCTTTCATTCATGTCGTTTCATCCAGTATTTATAGAGTAGGAATTTGTAAACAATTGTAACCTTTCAGGTCTTATTTTATCGATTATTAGAAGGGTTCAACAATCTTCTCCTGTTTTCTTTTGTTTATCAATTCTTATATTGAATCTTTGAATGATGGTAGCATGATGTTGTTTGATCATAAGATCCTGGAACATCAAACCTATGAAATCAGCCCACTAAATTCCAAAACATTCTGATCTTCACGTATAGCTTTTTAAAACTTAAGTTTTGTTTTGAATGACAATACTTTTAAATCTTATGTTGCTACAGAAAAAACCTAATATGCAGCAAATATTTGTCATTGACAAGATAACCTGGTCATTCATGTCATTTAGTGACTAGAATTCGTATGGTTAATGTCGGTCCCAAAGTTCGATAAGAGACAAATATAAGATACTCGTCACTACTTAGAGAACAACATATGTTCAGTAAAAGGTGGTCACTAACAATGCAAGCTAGTCACTCATATTGTGTAATTGATTACTCAGTTATATGAGCAGTTTTTAGCAATGATTTAGAGAACTTCATGCATGTTATGCGCACATATGACCTCGAAATGAAGTGAAATGCAATAAGATAGAAGAAATAAAAGTATGAAAATTCCAAACTTAACTTTCCGTTATAGACATGTAAGATGTGTTATAGTGCGCAACCAAGTTCCAGCCACATAATCAAAGTATGTGGCGCGGTGAAATGACACTACTAAAATGTGCCAATAGCAATGAAAATTTTGCAACAACTAGTAAGTCGTCGCTAAATTCACATATTAGCAACGAATATAGCAAATTAACAAAATTGGATTCTTAAGTTAGCAACAACTTTTACTTGCTAAATTGGTTGCTATCTTTCAAAATTGGTGTGAATACTCCTCTTTTTTAGCAACGCTATCTTTAAACTTTTGTTGCAAAAAATTAGCAACGAAGTTTTAATAGTTGTCAACTAACCATAAATTATTAGCAACGAAATAGAAAATATAGCAACAAATCATTTGTTGCAAAATTTATTGGTCAAAACTTTTGAACACTTTTGTTGTTAAATCTTTGAAAAAATGTGGGAAAATTCCCAACTTCTTTTATGAACAAGTTAACAGATTTTTATTTAAATTCTTTTTCTAATTACTATATTGATGAAGAAATTGAGGAAAACTTCTCACCTTTTTGCTAACCTTACTAACTAATTCGATTTTAGGGGATAGGAATCGAAGGGCAAGGTTTAGGGTATCAAGATATGTATTTATAGGCCTCATTATACATTTAGGTCGGTTGGGAATGCCGCTATCCGCGTCGTGCGTGTTTGAATCACGTCAAAATCTAGATTCTTCTGTGACTTGACTCGCGATGCGAAACAGGGGAAGTTCAGATTTCAGCTCTATAACATTAACTCTGGATCTTCCTCTCCCGGTTATGTGGCCTCTAGAATCATGAAAAGTGAAATTCGTATGAAAGAGTTATGGCCAAAACAATGCAAGTATGTCAACATATTGTGTTATCATCAATTCTTCATTAGTTCTTTGTTTCTTCACTTGATTCTTTCTCGGTCCATCTTTTATCCTAGTGAGTTAATCATCGTTTTTGAGCATTTATCCGTATGTAACCTTCAATGTATGTGTCGCAAGTGTTTGATTTGCATCAAATTAAATAACTTAATTTTTCCGTGACTTGACTCAAGATGCGAACCTGGTGAAATTTCAGCTTTGAGCTCCAAAACCAAAGTTGTATAGCTCTCTCTCCCAGTCTCGTAGCTTCTTGAATCATCAAAAGCGGAGTTCGTATGAGAAAGCTATAACCAAGACAATGCAACTATGTTAACATATGATGCGTTATCATAAAATCTTATTTTTTATTCTGACAATCAACGATATAACTAATTTTCTTCCGACAGTCGACGATATAATTAAACACGGTTGGTGCTTTCTTTGCTTAAGTGGGAATAAAACGTCTATAAAATTTTGATATATAAAGGATGGTAGAAAAAACTTAACAATTCCAAACATGTTCATATAAACGGAGATACAGTACTAATGGTACAAGATAGTACATAGCTTCAGAATCATGTTTTTTCTTTGGTAAAAGAACATATATAGTTTTATTGCGCCTTAAAGATTAAGTTTGGACCACCTTGTTTCATATTTTATGCATCTAACATAATTACTATCTCATAAATGATGTGTCTAGTAGGAGTCGTTTGAAGCTGTTTCACGAACGCCAAATCATCGAGCAAAGAAAGCTGTGTACTCAACGTCAATAATCAAAGCGTTGTTAGGTCTTTTTCCCTAACGAAGAGACCGTGGAAGCCATAGGGCACCCGGTGGGGCAGTTTCACAGCAGCTACTATCTCTAGTGTAGGCGACTTGGCATCCATCACCACAAATCTGGACACATCAGTGATCTCATTATGCACATAAGAAACTATGTAACCATCATCCTCGCCTGCATATGGATTTTCGGGTTCCTTAGCCACAAAGAATGGCTCACCGCCAAAACAACCATGCCCAAACATTCGGCTAGCCACAAACACTCGCAGACGGTCAACTTCAGATAATGAAATGTCTAGCTTACGACCCCGAGATTTAGGCATTGGATCCCCGACTCCACAATAAATATACCTGCATGCAATGTATGAGATCTCAATATGGTAAAAAGATACAACCTAAAACTTCTATTACCTTTTGTTTACAAATAAATAGCATAAAATTAGAGAACCTGTTTTTTACAGAGACGAAAGCCGGGTTGATGACTGCAAAATCAAGATTCCAGGTTGAAAGAGGGTACCGTGAAACCATCCCACTTTTCAGATCCATTGTCACTTTCTCTACGGATGCATGGACCAAATCCATCCTCTCCAAAGCATGCTCTACAGATAATATATTAGGCGCCACCATCACAATAGTATCTCCGTTATCCTCTTCCCATGCGTTAATGCAATGTACAACGTTAAGCCCTGGAACCTCGAACCACTTCATCTCTGAATCATCCTTGGCGTACCTTGGGATCACCCAATCGCGCAACCTTCCTGGGGTCTACCCTAATTGGTGATCCACCTCCAATCATCCCCATTAGACTCATTTCAATTTGATTCTCAGGGAAAATTGCATAGTTTTTAGTGATGGCAAAGTCGTGAATAAAAGAGGGGCTTATCACTGAAAAGATTGGAACATCATCCTGTTTTTTTCCATTTTCATTGAACCAGAAAAAAGTTACGAAAGGAGGCCCGGAGCCGTACCGGAAAGCAAAAGTTTCTTTAGTTACTGGATCTATTTTTGGGTGAGCAGTCATATTGGTTAATAGCTTACCGTCAAAGTCATCACGTCCAATGGTGATTATATCACTGTTGGTTGCAAATTTGATGGCATAGGGGAGATCTGACTCCCCTAATGCATAAAGTTTATTGCCAAAATATGCGATGCTAGTATTTGCAACACCAATACCTTTTGTTGGGTCAAATTGGCCCATCAAAATCCGTCCTGTACTAACTGCCAATCGAGCAATAGAGGCAGTCATACCATTGAACCCTGAAAACACATTTGGAAAGATGGGTGATCCCGCATCTTTCTCTGTCTGGTACTTGTAAGTTTTCACATATCGTCTACAAAATGTGGCTTTTCCTTTTGAGATACGAATAGCGTGAAGCATGCCATCACCGTCAAAGAGGTGGTAGGGACCCCGTGGTAGATACTGTGGATTTGGCCCGTTACGGAAGTATGCCCCATCAAGGCAACTAGGAAGTATGCCCTCAATGATTTCACATTCAGTTGGAGGGAGTTCGTTAACAGGAGAAAAGTTATGTGATAAGACATGTTTTGGGTCAACCGAAACCCTAAGTGGTGGATCAATGAAGTTATTAATAAAGTCATCAAACACTTTGAAGATTACGGATGGTAAAGGCTGATCTTCCTTCACTGATTTTGTTCGGTGTTTTCGAGTTGAAGATATTAGCTTTTTCGGCCATTTTCTTTTAGGCCTCCTAGTGGTTGTGACAGTTGGTTGGTTTTCTTCTATTCTGGCAGAAAAGACATGGCAAGCTGATGGCTGCGGTAATGACGGTGGCGGTGCTAGTGGTCGTCGTGGTGGTTGATGTTGAAATGGGATGGAATTTGGTCTTAATAATGTTGACAGAAGAGATGTGGGAAGAGAGCCCATAATTTGGTAAGGGATGCCTTACTACACTAGTGAAGAAGACTCATGCTTTTATAGCAAAACATTGAGAAAGGTATGTA
Source organism: Chrysanthemum makinoi (assembly GCA_910596185.1). NCBI lineage: Eukaryota > Viridiplantae > Streptophyta > Magnoliopsida > Asterales > Asteraceae > Chrysanthemum > Chrysanthemum makinoi. The sequence goes on along the minus strand of OU343223.1, from coordinate 306,478,250 downwards.
TGTTCCTTCACGTTATTTTGGATTATTCCTATATTATTACAGCTATTATTTCTATTTTTATCTTAAACTCTTAAGGTTAATTTGAATTTTAAATACTCAACTTTGTTTTTCTTAATTTAAAAAAATTGATACTATTTTAGAATCATAATTAAGTATTTTAGTCTTATCAGAGTTCATCTATTCTAAATCACAACGATACTATTTTAGAATCATAATTATATATTAAGGACCCAATTTGCAAATCGAATCATCTCCAATGTGGCGGACAGAAGGTATCATAAGATAACAGGGTTCAAACCTCGTTGGGTGTACATCTTGAGATAACGAGGGAAAATTCTGGAAAAGATATGGTTCAATCAAAATTTATCTGATTACCACGGTAGCCTGAACAAGGGATCCTGCTCCGTTTTACCGTTTACAATATCCAACGGGGCTTTTGCATATATATCCTCACGAAAATGCAAAATTGCATATATATCCAAAGCATGCATAAAAACCATTGTACTATGTGCTAAAAAAACTTGTACAAAAGATATATATGCAATTATTTATTTTTGGAGGGATATATATGCATTTTTGCCATATCCGGATGGTAAACTGAACCGGATATTATCTTACAAAATTTTGGAAAAATGTTCAATCAGTTTTGAAACAAACCATAGGAATCTTGAACAAAAACTAGGTTCTGAATTAAAAAAAAAAAAAAAAAAAAAAGTTTCGTGCATGAGCGGAGTTTCGAAGTTGTGTTCATGCTCGTTGGTCGTGGGCATGAGATAATTCCGTAGGTACGAGAACCCAATTTTACTCAATAAGAACAAATCAAACAAGTAATGAAATGTAACAATGGTTTCACATATATCCGTTGTACTAAATATACTCAAAATGAAGCTGACCTAAATGCCAGTATGCCACACACCGATGCTTTATGGCTAAATGCATCGAGTTTAAGGTATACCTAACAATATTGGGAGTAACAAACCTAAAATTAAACTTATTTAAGATACAACTCATAATTCTAAAAAGCAAAAGTGATTTAGTTTCGTATGTGTCCCGTTCTTCTATTTTAAGTAGTTCAACATTACCTTCAACATAATCCAAATATTGTACTGATATCTTTTGCATATAATCTATTTAAACTCAAGACATGAGGATGACAAATTAAATCTAAACCTAAGATACCTAAACATACATAATAGAGATCTCAACCAAGAATACTTAAAGTCCTAATAACTCAAGATGTCTTTTGATGTCTTTTGTTTCTTCTAGAGTTTATATAATGCTTTTACAATGAGTAATTGATGAAAATTTTTTCTTTAACTAAAAAGGTTTCTCGAAAACTTTTGCTCATTCAAAAGGTTTCTCGAAAACTTTTACAATGGTAGGTGCTTAAAAGGTAAATTGTTGAAAAAGTATGGCTGCTTGAATGGTAAGGTGAAGATGAGCTTTGCTCTGGTTTGGCTGGCAAAGTTTAGTCTGTCTGATATAGATATTGTTTTGTCCGATACCAGATAATGTAGTATTGGTCAGTTAGAGTATGTTTTGTGTATGGTCTAGTATGTTTTGAGATTTGGGAGTTGTCCAAATCTTGTTTCTTATTCTTATGTTGTAAAGCTTTTGGAAGTTAATATTATATTTTCACCTTTGCACCAAAAAAAAAGACAATATCTTTCTTTCCAAAGACCAAAACCTTTCTCACACTAAGTAAATAACTTTGTAGTATAATTATTATTCTAAACATCCTCCTACTTAACTTCCTATAACGCCACATATCAGTAATTATTTACTGGCAAGTGAGAAAGTGGGTCTTTAAACAATCCAATGCATCAAGGTTTCCAAGATCCGGATGTTACTCACGATAGTTTTCGTTTTTGCAAGATCGTAAGATCCTACTATAATGTCATTTTCTTAATAGTCCTTGTAATATTATTCAAATCTATAAATTAATATATATCATAAATACAAAAGTATATGAATGTTTCATGAAAATGTCTAAATTATAAATATGGAATGTTTAAAAAGATTAACATGTTGTTCTTTAAATTCTAGAAAACATAATACATTACTTTGTAGTTTTTTAGTTTGTGTTTCTCGAAAAGTAAAATGATATCGGATTAGATCTAAAGATCCTATGATCAAGATCGGGATCTTATAAGATCTTAAGCTTGCTAAGATTCTACGTAGATACCCTATCGTTTTTGCTTTGTAGTATCGTAAAATCATAAGATTATAAAATCAGGAGGATCGAGATTTTAACAACCATGCAATGCATAATTGACACATAATATGTTGGAAAATAAAGCTCAATGCAAACTTTTTATAATAGCTTTTTTTCTAAATTAAATAAAAAAAAAATGACACTTAAAAAGTCATTAAAGGTACAAAATGAATTAATATGGTATAAAATAAAGATGACAGAGATGGTTAAATTAGACAAAAGTTTGAGAATCCTCAAGTCATTGGCTAAAAAGTCTTTGTCTTCAATGGTGAAAAACTTTTCCTATAACTTTTTTTATAGTAAAAAGCTATTGAAAAAGTCTTTAAAAAGCTTGCATTGAGGATGTTCTGAGCATCCATAATACAAAAAGTCATTAATAACTTTTTGATTGTTACACACAATAAATTTAACTAGATTTCATAAATGAAAAAGTCATTGTAAAACTTTGATCCAATGCAAAAGTCATTATCAAAAGCTCTACAACACAAAAGCTTAAATAGATCACTTCTAATAGAGTGGTTTTCTTAAAAACCGATCTAACAAATGGAAAAGAGGAAGAAGTGTAAAGATCGGTTATTTGGATAAAGACTCATCTTACTAACTTCTAGTTGTACACAAGATTAAATAGATCAGTTTTTTCTAAAACAAACGATATATTTAACTCCAATAGTTTTAGAAGGATACAACTTTCCATTTGTCCGCTTCACCAAAATTATAACTTTTCATTTGCGAGCTTCACCAAAATTTAGACACACAAAACCCTACACCATTTCTCCAAAATCACATACCAGCGCCTCACCACTATCACCAAACAAATCCTAACCTCCATCACCCTCTTCAATAGTGTGGTTTCTCACCTCATCACCACACCTTCAATTTACCAAACAACTACAAAACTCTAGCCGCCATACCACCACACCTCTGCTACCACAAACGACATCACCATCGACGACATCACAACCAAAACCCAACGACCACTGTCACCACTGTACATGGACAGTACGACTCTTCTTAGGTTATCAATCTTATTTTTTATTTTAAATGAAATTAAGGTTATAAATTGATAAAATTTAGGAGATAGTAATCTGATGCTTGTGTAATTGGTTATCTGTTTACTTGAGGATGAAAGAATAATATACTCGTTTCAAGAACACAATGTGACATATAGCCTGATATTGTAAATAGCACTACTTTGTTTGATAGTAGTATGGAGGGGGGGGGGCGTTGCGCATAAATTAGGATATCTGGTAAAATAGGGATATGAAAGGAATGACGCCTTTAATGGTGGCTTCGAATTTTGATGAATCCACAACTATATGATGTTGCGGAAACGTTGATTGAGTTGGGTGCTCGGGTGAATGCTTTAAGTATGGGTGCGATTTGCGTCTAAATGTGTATGGCTGCTTAAACTTTATAATGTTCTCATTTTCGGAAATAAATTATTCGAGGCTTTCAATCTTGAACTCCTCTGCATCATGCTACAAAAAGAGGCTTAGAGTAGACGGTTAAGCTACTCATTTCAAAAGGCGGTGAGTTGTTGCTACTTAAAGAAAACAATTACTTTTGTTACCTGCCACTTGCTTGCTTATTTGATATTAACTATCTTGATTTTCAGCTAATGCGTTGGTGATGAATTTTGACAATCAAACTGCACTTGATCTTACAAGACTCATAGGATATAGAATTGTTGTCCGTGCAATCGAGGTACATATATACTTGCAGGCTTCTTTTTCAACATATAAGTTTTAAGTTTAACGTTAGATAGGTTCGTGATCTAATATGTTACACAATTATTGTAGAACCATATATGCTTATTTTCTGGCTGGATCAAACAGCTTTATGGCCCAGGGTGTCTACTTTCTAGAAAAGTGTAAGTATGGCATTTTACTGCTTTATACTAACATATTTGGAATTCCGATCTATGTCTTTGGTATGTCTCACTCTCGACCCGTCCATTTTGCTGATGAACTTACAGGTGGGTAGTTATACTACCATCTGGATCTCGCAGACTTACAAAGCCTTACGAGTTGGAATTTGCCATATATTCTGGCGCACATGTATATTTGTTTGCATCTGCCACTTTAACTAAAACTTAAGAATTCGAGAAGTTTTCACTTCTATTGCTCCATACAGAAACATGATAATGCCAATACTTAGAATTATAAACATCATCACTGGCTAAAGTTATTGTAAAAAAGAATGGCATGTATAAAGGTTGCATTACTTCAATTTTCTGCTTGAAACTATTGTCGTTATATGTTTTCATTTGAGAAGTCGAACTTCACATCTAATCTTGCACTATTTTTTTTATGAACAAACAGGATGCCAGACCTCGCACAATTATTCCACTTGGGAAGGCTCACATAGATAAACCAAATTTCAACCGCCCTGAGCTTGCAATGATAACTTCTAGATTCAACGGTAATTTCTCGTCCCATCGTACAAGCAAGTAGTAGACGTTATGCTTCCTGCATTAAATACGGAGGACCCTGCTGATCTATCTGAGACTATACCTCCTGCTACAACAGGCTAGAAGGAGAAAAAGGACGTTTGAGGGTGTTGTATTATGTTGCAATTGTCGTTTATCAGTTGAAGTTGTTTGGAACTTAAATGTTGATATTTATCTAAGTTATTTGTAATAGAATATTATTGTGTATGGTAATGAATTGCAATTCTAGAAAAAACATGCACTTTTGTATACGATTAAATTATGGGAAAATCAATTTTTATATACCATTTTTTTTAAATCATAGCTATTAACTAGATCGGTTTAAAACCGATCTAACTACATCCGAGCAAACCACAAAAACCAACATTAGATAAATCGGTTATTCTTTATTAACTAATCTTTATGTAATGTTAAAAATATCGGTTCTCAACCGATCTATATATGTATCTGCTCATAAAGATCACCCTTAGATAGAGTGGTTGGTTACCGATTTATATGTGGCTTTCTAACCGATCTAACTAGCTTTTTTAGTAGTAGTGGTATACATTTAATACATCAAGTTAGAGCATCAATAATGCAAAAAGTCTTTATGACTTTTTGCATTTAATGTATAAAACATTTAATGAATAAGACTTTAAGGAAAGATTTGAAGTTTTTTATCAAGTCTTTTTAAAAGGCTTTTGGAAAAGCTTTTAATACAATGCAAAAAACCTCTTTCAAAAAACTTTTTAAATAGTAAAAAGTTATTGTTAGTTTATGCATTCAAGATGCTCTTAAAATCGAAAATGTGTTTTAAAAGATGGAAAAGCTTTTGTCAAAAGACTAGCTGTTTATCAAATCTTTGTATAACAAGCTTTTCATCAAGCTATTCATGCAATGCAAAATGCAAGATAAATGGCTTTCTCAAATAGTGTCAAGTTTGTCACCAAGCTTGCATTGCGGATGCTCAAGTAGGAAGATTACAAGGATATATCATTTCTCTTTTAAACTCATTATTATGCGTTAAAGTTAGTTTGTAAAAATAGTTTGGCTATAGGAATAAACTTTTGAAATAGTCTGCAGTTTATTATAGCCATGATTGAGATTTTCGCACTTGTGGTGTACTGGTGCATGCTTTACATATTCGTCACACTTTTTACATTGATAGCCTCTTATATCATCTATTAGTGGGGATTGGTATTTCACAGACAAAAGAATGAGAAAGAACATGAAATGACTATCATATGCTTATTCATTTATCTATGAACTCATTCAAATTTGAGTTCTAATAAACATCACAAATATTAAATACCAGAATTTGGCGTATTAATGCTGACTTTAAAAATAAAGTAGATTATAGGTTATTAAACACAAACAAAAACAGATTATTAATCTCTTCGACTTTTCCGGAGAGTTTATTGCCAACGAAACGATGGCATCACAAAAAATTTCATTCCAGATTGGCAATGAAAACCGTTGCTTTCTCCACAAGCAAAGTAATATGGCTTCCATTTGTTAAGCACAAATTCAAACCCTTCTCCTGCACCTTGAGCATTGTTTGCTACACGTTTTGCCCATCTTAAATCACACCTCAAAAAGCTCCATAGATTTGGTAGCAAATAAATGCTATGTGGATGTATGTTGGTATCGCTTGGCGGATCATATTTAAAAACTGTTACATATTTAACATCAAAATGTGAGTAAATAGGGCATGTCGCTTGTAAAGTGTGACAAGGTTTCGCTTGATACATTTATAAGTCGTACTCATTTTTTCTACATTTAAATGAAGAAAAGGGACTTCGAAAATAAATGGTGCATGCATGATAGAGATACATATACCTAGAGTATCGTTGAAGTAAAATGGGGCATTCGTACGAGCCCATTCACTGTAATTAAAGCCAAAACGCCAATTATCAGAACCACCAACAATGACTCTTCTAGAATTCTGAAAGGGATTCGGGTGTCTAAAAGGCTCATTGGTATAGTTGAACCCAAAGTTCCAATTTTGGGGACCCTGTTGGACGTTCGGGTTACTTGATCCAACTGCCAATATAGCGCCAATTATGGTTATCTGAATTAGTAATTGTGTGTTCATCAAAGCCATTTTACTTCACTTTGAGCTTTTGTCAAATGGAAGAAAAAGCCTTGAAAGTAATGAAATTAGCTTGGTAAGTTTGGAAAACATGTGTTTATATAGAGGTTATTTGAACAACGAATTAAACTAACAAATGGAAATGAGCCTAATTTGGCTTAGTTGGGCTGGTAAAATGTTGAATACTTGTTGATCTTTTTTAAGTTCTTGTGTTCTCATTAATTTGTTTGTGGCTTAGCAGAAAGTTCAAGTATATCTTAGTGGAGCTCGTAGGTTGAATGTTAAAGACTATTGATGTATAATTTTCCACTAGGAAATAAAGTATATCATGAAAGTTGAACTGGTCTTATCATAACTTATAAATTTTTGTTAGAAAATTGTTTAGTTCACATTTTGCCAACTTACACAAAATCTGAATTCAAGCATTTGGATATCGCAAGCCTAATACAATCAAGCCGAGTATCTCTAAAATGTATGTTGAATAGTTAAAGTTGATGCAAGTTTTACTGTCGATGAAATTTATTCGGCTAGCTTGTCTACAAATTTTTGCCCAAAGTAGATTGGAAATAAGTTATTAAAAAAAGACCAATTTTGTAAGTATGTTTGTGTAATTTACAGCCCTATAACACTATCAATGTGTTCTTTAATTAAATAGTAGTATATTATTTACACATTATATTTCTTGTATTACACTAACTATAAAAGCTTATAATGTATAAATTTGTTAGCAACGAGTCAATGTCAACGCAATGATCACATAATAGAATATACTATGGAATTACATGGTCAAACAAAGCTGTGTGGATAATAGCTTCCACTAAGAGCAGTTTTTCTAGCAGGATTATGACCAAGAAAATGATGTAATGAATATGAAATCATTTATCATTAACAGTCATTTTAGTTATTAATTTGTTTTCGTTTGCTCCACTTATACGTAATGTGTTAGCCCAATGACCCAATAATGGTTGACCTTATGTAGTTATGTACATGCTTATTAACAAAACTACGATTTGCCCCGCATAGCAACGGAATTTTATAACGGTAGATAATTATAGTGATATTTTGGTTACATAAAACACTTAACCAAAATATCATTATAACTATATGCCGCTATAAAATCTCGTTGCTATACACGGGCACTCATCTAGTATATTATAGAAATTAAAAGATACCAGTATGATTTTTTGAAAACTATTATTAATAAATAGTAGAATTAGTCCTTGAGGTTAATACCAGAAATCAGATTAATCCTTATTTTTCAAAAATAATTACGAAACAACAAACCAAATAAAAAGCACAAAATCCATCGATCATCAACTTTAAAAATAAAATTTTCAGCTTTTCCAACCAAAGGACACAATTGATCAGTGCAACTAGGAGCTTCATTATTTTTATAAAATTAAAAGCTAGAACTCTAAACTATGACGTATTAAACATCAAACTAAATAAACCAAAATATCTCAAAATTAAAGCCTGCTTTAATCTCGAATGAAACTTAAAACTCTAAGGAATAACGATATATTCCCAATCTATGTGCTTGTGGCCAAGTGGCAAATTAGAACATATTCAAGAGGGGGTCTGGCTGAGATATAAAGACCAACCAATTAATCGAACCACTGCGCTACTAGGGGCCATATGTTTCTTGCTTTTGTATTGAAGTTGGTGCATATCGACCCCTAAATGGTATGAAAACTACAACTGTTGACCTCATACCTCTGGTGTTTGAGGGTTAAAATCTATGTGGCAACATGTCCACAATCTAATATAACAACAACATAAGCAGCACTACAACGGTCATCACTTTCTCGATTATGAACACTTTTTGATATGCGGGTTTTTTTGGTTTCATCATTGTGATAAAAGCTGTATTCGAGGGTGTACGAGATGAGCAACCACACAGGACCTCAAAATATTAGTGGCCTCATAATTTACGTTTCAGTATATATATTTGGGGCCCTAATATCTATCGCATCGATGATAAGCTTTGAAGACTTAACTATCAAGTTTGATAAGTTGAATTAAGATTTATTTAAAATCCATTTGAATGGATTTCAAGGGTACACTTAAAAGAAAATTGACATAATGTAATTTTCACACAGGGCCTTCTAAAACTCAGCAACGGCTCTGGCTGTGATTTATGTGAATAATCTAATTTATTTTTCCGAATTCAGTTATATAAATCAAGATCTATAAATAAGCAAGGACAAAAGTTAGTCAGTGCAAAAAGAGATGGAAGAAGAAACCATGGAGATGTACTAATCTTAAACAACTAAAACCGGATCTCCTTGAAGACCAATGAACTAGGATGATGCACTTAGATTGTTATACTCTATGTCATTCCTAGCTCTCCACAAAGATCACACAATGTTCTTGGTACCTAAAACATATGGGGTGTTGAACAATGGCGGATCCAGTAATTATGATAGGCGCAACACAATTTACTACTCACTTCGCTTAGTTTCTCGTCTAACTTTTATAGTACTTAGTTGTTCAGATTAGATAAAAGCTTTAGGATTTTTCTGGTTGTGTTCATGAATTTGTTTTATATGCATCTTTATTATAACTCTACAAACAAAATGAGATCTTAAACTACAAAACGAGAACTAGAAAAATAAACGGGAAGTACAGGACAAAAGAAAGCCAACAATAGAAGTTCATAGTTGTTCTTCTTGTTCTTTTGCATATCACCATCTTCTAGACTTATAATTTTTCCCTTTGTGTTACATTTTGGGATAGTTGAAAAAGCATAAAGAACCCAAACAGCAAAAAATACTATTAGTGTTGCATTTTCGAAAAAAAACTAGTGTTTTTTTTATAGATTTTTTACATTTCATGTGTTAAAATCGGGTGTAGAGTGTGCTACACCCATCACCATGTTAGGTCCAACACTGGTGTTAAATATCTTATTAAATAAAATGGAAGAAAAAGCATAAGTTCCATGGAATCTTACAGACTAAACTTATACTGTTATAAAGGCTTAAGTTGATAAAGATATGAGTTTAATTATATGGAGCTTTACGTTTAGATGTCAATAGTCGTGGAGATACTTTTACATCATAAGTTTTGTTTTGAACAGCAATACTTTTAAATCTTATGTTGCTATAAGAAAAATCCTAATATGACAGCAAACATTTGTCAAGATAAGCTGGTGCACTCATGTCATTTAGTGACTAGAATTCGTGTGGTTAATGTCGTCGGTCCCCAGGTTCGATAAGAGACAAATATAAAATAGTCGTCACTACTTAGTGAACAACATATGTTCATTAGTAAAGGCGGTCACTAACAATACAAGCTAGTCACTCATATTGTGTAATTGATTACTCAGTTATATGAACAGTTATTTAGCAAATCTTCATGCATGTTATGATGCACAATATGACTTGGAAATGAAGTGAAATGCAATAAGATAGAAGAAATAAAAGTATGAAAAATCTTAACTTAACTTTCCGTCAAGGACATATAAGATGTGTTATAGTGCGCCGCCAAGTTCCAGCCACATAATCAAACCGTATGGTGGCGCGGTGAAATGACACTACTAAAATGTGCCAATAGCAATGAAACTTTTGCAACACTTGTAAGTCGTTGCTAAATTCACATATTAGCAACGAAAATTAGCAAACTTGGATTCATCAGTTAGCAACAATTTTACTTGCCAAATTGGCTGCTATCTATTCACAGGAGATTTGCCAACTATTCTCTCTTTCAATAAGCGTTTCATTGTTTTTGGTTTTGACTGTGTAAAGGTGTGTTTGGCAATATAACAGTAAACGGGTAAATAATGCAATAATACTAAATACTTGACTTTGTAGATAATGATTGTTGTTGTTATTTCCACAGGTTGGAAATTCACAATTTATAACTACTGAATCGACACCTAAGGTTTTCTCCAAACGTTGTGATGTTTGAGGAGATAACTCTCAATGCATATGGGCCTGTTTGGGTTAACAAGTCTTTGACCCATGGCAGTCTAATTCGACCCATATCAAATACAGAACATACATATTACATAATTATATAAACTAAAGTCTTAACACAATAAACTTTAACTATTATTTTGATCTAACAACATTATAAGGGCTAACAATTTCCCCCCTAATGTTTTAGCATCAAACTTCTTGAATCGTGCTTGCTTTATCTTCAAGTAATGACTTCAAAGTCATTACTTCCTTGGTTGCTATCATCATGATCTTCATCATTTTTTTCCAGCCTGACACCGAAATGTTCTTTGCTTGTCTCTATTGCTCCATCCTTCACTCTCTTGCCCTTCTGGTCTTGCAGGTCCATGGCCAAGCCATCATTGCTTGCTTCTCCTACATCTTTTGACTTTTCATCCCAAGGTACACTAGCAGTTTCATGGTAGACGACAACTAGATCAACAAACTTTCTATAGCAGTTTCTGACTGCCTCTCCATCTTGAATGTCCAGGCCTTGTAACTGTGCTATGGTTCCCCATTTATCACCCATGGTGATCGAGAAATAGCCGCCCAAACTTTCAACAACTTTTAACAAACATAGCAGATTCACTTCAACATCTTTGACAACGGGTGGTATTGCATCAAGTGCATCATAATTTAAATGCACCAAGTAAAACCATCTTAACATATCTACAAACCTTTTGTTGAACACTTCCATTTTGATATAATAAGTTATCCTTTTTCAACAAGTTTATGAATGAAATAAACCTTGAAAACGAATTGACCTTTAGGGCGTACAATGTTCCATTGAAACTCAGGTACTCGTTGTCTATGTAATCTTGAGTCACATCTTTATTCCAATCCAAATCTTCTAGACCTCTAACCAATGAACATTCATCCCTTGGGTCGATTGCTTCAAAATATTTTTGCAAATACTGGTTGTGTTCTTTCACCACTTCTCTTGGCCCAACTCTTTCTTTCTCGTCATCAAGTGGCATCTCCAAATATGTTTCCTCATCATAATACATATGATATATGCTACATCTGGTATCCTTAATTTTCACAGAAAGTCCTTGTTTTTCTAACAATTCAAGACTAAGTATATTGTGAGAAATTTCAGGGGTATATTGCACTTGTCTCACAACTAATTCACCAAAATCTGTTTTGATAGTGGTAGTGCCAATTCCATACGAGAATATGAATTTGCACTCATGCTCATCTTTGCCTATTAACTTAAACTTATAATTGACATCATCAAACATAATTCTTCTAGGGCACATATGAACTTTGTAATGTTTTCTTACGTACCATATATCGTTCCAGCCATCTTCATCCGTGCCTTGCACTGTGTAATCACCATAGATGTACACCTTTTCTGGGTACATTCTCTCTTGATCGATTATTTGGTTCGTAATGCCCACTTCTTGTTGTAATTCAATTCCTGCCAATCTCTTCCTTCTTTCACACGCCCAAAAGGGGTGTCCTTTCTCTTTACATATGTAACACTTTGAATTCTTTGCTTTCTTCTTTGCAACGGGCTTCTTTTTTTCTTTTTTCACATACTCTGTTTTATTCGTGGCGTTAAAAGCTTCATTGTCCAACACCGTTTGTACCAGTAATTGTTTCCCTTTTGGTGATATACTCTTCTTCTTCCTCGTATTCCACTGGTACATACGTTTGGGTGTTTCTCTTAACAGGTAACGTCCACTTTGGAAGCATGATGTATGTTTGAACGTTGGCGTTTCCAACAGATTAGAGCCTTCGCTCTGATACCAATTATTCATAGGAGATTTGCCAACTATTCTCTCTTTCAATAAGCGTTTCATTGTTTTTGGTTTTGACTGTGTAAAGGTGTGTTTGGTAATATAACAGTAAACGGGTAAATAATGCAATAATACTAAATACTTGACTTTGTAGATAATGATTGTTGTTGTTATTTCCATAGGTTGGAAATTTACAATTTATAAGTACTGAATCGACACCTAAGGTTTTCTCCAAACGTTGTGATGTTTGAGGAGATAACCGTTTCTAAAATAACTGTCAAATGCATATGGGCTTGTTTGGGTTAACAAGTCTTTGACCCATGGCAGTCTAATTCGACCCATATCAAATACAGAACATACATATTACATAATTATATAAACTAAAGTCTTAACACAATAAACTTTAACTATTATTTTGATCTAACAACATTATAAGGGCTAACAATTTCCCCCCTAATGTTTTAGCATCAAACTTCTTGAATCGTGCTTGCTTTATCTTTAAGTAATGACTTCAAAGTCATTACTTCCTTGGCTGCTATCATCATGATCTTCATCATTGTTTTCCAGCCTGACACCGAAATGTTCTTTGCTTGTCTCTATTGCTCCATCCTTCACTCTCTTGCCCTTCTGGTCTTGCAGGTCCATGGCCAAGCCATCATTGCTTGCTTCTGCTACATCTTTTGACTTTTCACCCCAAGGTACACTAGTAGTTTCATGGTAGACTACAACTAGATCAACAAACTTTCTATAGCAGTTTCTGACTGCCTCTCCATCTTCAATGTCCAGGCCTTGTAACTGTGCTATGGTTCCCCATTTATCACCCATGGTGATAGAGAAATAGCCGCCCAAACTTTCAACAACTTTTAACAAACATAGCAGATTCACTTCAACATCTTTGACAACGGGTGGTATTGCATCAAGTGCATCATAATTTAAATGCACCAAGTAAAACCATCTTAACATATCTACAAACCTTTTGTTGAACACTTCCCAGTTTTGATATAATAAGTTATCCTTTTTCAACAAGTTTATGAATGAAATAAACCTTGAAAACGAATTGACCTTTAGGGCGTACAATGTTCCATTGAAACTCAGGTACTCGTTGTCTATGTAATCTTGAGTCACATCTTTATTCCAATCCAAATCTTCTAGACCTCTAACCAATGAACATTCATCCATTGGGTCGATTATATTGCTTCAAAATATTTTTGCAAATACTGGTTGTGTTCTTTCACCACTTCTCTTGGCCCAACTCTTTCTTTCTCGTCATCAAGTGGCATCTCCAAATATGTTTCCTCATCATAATACATATGATATATGCTACATCTGGTATCCTTAATTTTCACAGAAAATCCTTGTTTTTCTAACAATTCTAGACTAACTATATTGTGAGAAATTTCAGGGGTATATTGCACTTGTCTCACAACTAATTCACCAAACTCTGTTTTGATAGTGGTAGTGCCAATTCCATACGAGAATATGAATTTGCACTCATGCTCATCTTTGCCTATTAACTTAAACTTATAATTGACATCATCAAACATGATTCTTCTAGGGCACATATGAACTTTGTAATGTTTACTTACGTACCATATATCGTTCCAGCCATTGAAAACTTAACTCTTTAAAAACAAATCAAATTTCACCATTGTTTAGTCCGTATTATTTTTCTATTCAAAATTACCCTTTGCTTAAAACTGTCTAACATAATAAACAAACAAGTAAACAAATAAAAAATAAACAACTAAAAACAATGCGTACATAATAAACAATTTAATATGTGTAAACAAGTAGCCACATGCAACTTATTCGATAAAACCCTATTAATAATCAATGTCTACGTTAAATTAATGTATATATTAATTAGGGCTTTCACTCTCCCAATTGAAAGTGAGCCACATACATCGATGAATCGATTGCGTAAACCCATAATTAATAATATACGAAATTGCACATAATTGATTCATTAATATATATAATTAGAGTCTTCCCCAATTCAAGATTTATCGCAAATAAATATATCTTAACAATTTAAACAAAAAAACAAGCAACTATCAATGACAAACATGCATGTATCATCATGGATATATCATAACAATTATACAAATAGTCACAAGATCGCATATCAATAATCCCATGTCACATAACAATTATTTATGAATTAATCACGTAACATATATATATTAATTCTAGGTTTCGATAAGGTTAGCAAACAATTTTCAAACCCTAAAAAAATTTTGTATGTGTCGACTAAAAAAATATAAAGGGGTACGCCCCATTAAAAAATAAATCGACCCAAAAAAAATAAAACATAAACCCTAGATTAACCATATCAAACAACATACAATTATTTGTTTTATTACGCGTTTATGTAATTAATTACTCATTAAAACCAATGACTCATGATGCCACTGTTGGAATTATATAACATGACAATCAATAAATAATCACAAAACATCAAAGTATACATGAGGAAGCGTATAGGATTTAATAACGAATAATTAATTAACATAAGAAGAATATGCGTACCTTACTTGATTCTAGCCGAACAAGAATCAAATCCACAAACTAGCAACTGGAAGAACTCTAATTTGATTTAATTAGGATTATGTGAATTACCCCTTACCGTTTTGTAATTCAATCCAAGAATACTAACAATAATGTGTTAGTACCACTTTCTTGTACACACGTACTAAACCGAATTAAAGTAATGCTAGTTTTATTAAACCAAATAACTTTGTTTTGGAAAAAGAAGTGGATCGATCCCTAGGTGAGGGTGTCGACCGGTTTTGAGAGCAAAAACACACACAAACAATTTAGGTTTTAGCTTATGAGTACAAGAGATGCAAAACACAAGACCCCTAGCCTTGTATATATACTAAACTAAACTTGGTGAACAAGTTTGAGTTTAAGTTGGATTGGGTTTGGGTCCTCTCTTTGGCCTATCGGTTTAGGCATCCCAAAGGGATTCCGGAACCTTCCCAACTTTTGCAATCTAGTTCTTTTTCAAATACATTTAACACCCGTTAGTCCATTACACTAATTACTTAACGTCCGTTATGTTATTTCGTTTAATTAATTAATAAATAAATACAACGTTTATATTTAATTATTAACTTTAATTCTCATACGTAAAGTGTGCAATCCCGTGGTCTCGAGTTCGATCCTAACTCACGTCTACTAATTTATATCCATAAAACTAACAACAGTTGCATTAATGAATTTATTTGGTCGTAATGTTACCGGCCTGAAGCTTTAATTTGTAGCAAACTTTTGTGAGACAACTAGTGGTCTTGCTGAAATACGATATATTATATCTGTCCCATATTTTTGCGCTGATTGTGATTATTTTTATGAGTTGGTTTTGGGTGAATCGGGAAGTAAAGTTAGTGACATTAACAAATCTGAAATCTGAATTTGTTCTAGTCACATCTATGGATCATCCAAATATTTTGTTGGTTTTGATATTGTGCGTGAGTATGAAGATGAAAAAAAAAGATTGGTGTTTAATTTTTAATTTTTTATTATTATTATTATTATTTTTTTGGAGTGGATGGATGAGATTTGAGAATTGTTTTAGTGTTAATTTTAGAGAGAGAAATATAAATTTATAGAGAGAAGCAGGAAAAGATATAACATGAGGGTGGTGGTAGTGATGATATAACTTTTTTATTAAGTGCACCGTTCGTCTCTAAGGTTGTACCACCAAAATAATCAACCATAACTATAAAATGACCATTTTGCCCTCATGTGCAAGACACATGGGAGAAGATAACAGACGTTGACTAACGGAAAATGGGTCAAGGGACTGATTTAGACTATAAAAACACTGTTTTGGATTCCCAACGATGAAAAAGCCAAGGTTTGTCCCATCGTGATACGCAGCCGCGCAGGAACAAGTTTAGCGACCAACAGTGTATTTTAGTTTAAAAATAATTATCTAATAAATGTTATTTTTAAAACACCCCTAATATGGAAAATACTTGTTATTATACATATTATACAAACTAATAAAACACACAAAACTTCATACAATTTATATGTAAATAAGTAGATGGTACATACGGTTTTAAAAAACGGACTGGACTAACGGGTTCAATCGGAAATCGGAATCAACACCGGTTCGGCTAGCCCATAAAGGTCGTCCGAAAACGATATTATTAAATCAATAGAGTCTCAAAATGCATATTAAATTACAATGTTCAAAAAATATTATTAAATCACAAGAGTGCCTCGAGAACCAACATATACACCTTTTAGATTTTTTTTTATAAAATTTACCGTAAAAACTAAAAACTTTGTATTATAAAAATCGGACGATTTTTTCAAAGCAAATGATGCAAAGGTGCAAAGTGCTAAGTGCTGATTATATATTTAATATTTATTATATATATTTGTATAATCATAATTATACTTTTTAAAGTAACTCACATGACTTCTTGAATATTTAGTTTTTCTTTATCTTTATAAGTACTCTTTTATTTGTATAATCCATCTATGTGAGACAAATATAACAAATATTGTTTTTAGATAAGTAAATTTTTTTAGTAAAATGTAAGTGGTTTTTAAAATTCGATATGATGTTATTATTTAATGATAACTTGCAACTACGGGCCATTGTAAAGTACTTTAACCTCATACCATAAAAATTAAATATTATCACAATATCACGTGGGTAATTTACAGTTTTTATATAAAAAAAATTGTTATTGCATAAAATTATTCAAAACTAAAATTGTCATCATTCGTATATCTATTGTATCGTAAAATATAAAACTAAAAATATTTTTCACTGAATATTTTTAATTGCATGATACCCGTCGCTGCAACGCTCGGGTACCCTACTAGTAACCTATAATGGAGATTAGCACTTCCCTCTTAATTAAATTTTAAGATTTTTGTAAATATATTATAAGCATTACAAGTAAAAAAAAAAAAACTATTTACAACTATTCAAAGCGATACGCCCCAACAACAATACCACCAACCAAACAACTCCAATCTTCAAACCCCACTAAGGTTGGAATATATCAATAAGTCGGACTATATAACAGTTAGAAAATCAAATTTTGGCAAGTCAAGTCTGTCTTTATTTTTGGCTATTTTTCTCTTGATTTATTTTAGATCTTTGCTATACTGTTTTGAGTTTAGAAAATTCTAATGGTCTTTAAATTGATAGCAAAGTTTCTCAATTACCCTTGGTATAAATAACGGTGCTACTAATGTTGTATGAACAGTTTGGTCAATTGAAACGAATGGCACATAAATACTTTTGCACAGGTCTATTGATATCCAGGATCGAAATTATCAACAAGATTGACAAGAAGTTACATTGTATTATTAGACACACTTTACAATGTTTACATGTACATCGTATTTATAAGGTTCTATGCGAACTATCATGTCCCTTCGTGAAAGGGTACAACCGAAATAACTAACTTCCATAACTACTTTTAACTAACTATAACTATTAGGTTATTAACTAACAAACTAACTAGTTTAGCCCTTAGCTTTCGTTTGTTGTTACATATTGTACCGAGCCAATGTTTTGTCCAACAAGACTAATGCAATTATGGTCCAACATTTCTCCCCTAATTGTTTAAGTCTTCTTCTTCGAGTCTTCATGCTCTTCTCCGCGTTCTCTTCCATGTTGCCTTCCAAACTAACTCCAAATTGAGTAGTCTTGCTTTTCCTCTTCTGATTTTCTTCTAGTGCACTTCCTACTTCAACATTCATCCCATCACAGCCTTGTGGATCTTTTACCCTAGAATAACCAATGCTACTCTCAACCACTTCATCTTTAGGCTCTTTTCCATGTAGGGATCTCTCTGTTTCCTCATAGTAAGCCTTCACCATTTCTATGTACTCCTTGTAGCAATTCTTCACTGCTTCCTCATCCTTTTTGTGTTAGAGCCAAGTAACAAAGCAACCTTCTTCCATTTTGTGTCGCGTTCAAAGCAATCCCCACAAAGTTCCTTTCACCAATTCGTTTGGTGTTTGTCTTGGCCATATATTCCTTCAACCTTTAACGTGTTCCTCTTCTTCTTCAAGAGTTGATTGAAGTTATTCAACGTTTGCAACTTTACGTTGGTTCGGATCGTGCACTACCATCTCCAACGTCTTTCAATTGTCACCGTGTTCCACCGAGTCCTTTTCTTGGCCGGCGTAGGGTATCTTCTGATCTTTCTGATCAAAGTTGAATCAAAAACTTCTTGTAATCTTGGATACCTTCTCTCTGATACCAGTTTTGCACAGGTTTATTGATATCCAGGATCGAAATTATCAACAAGATTGACAAGAAGTTACATTGTATTATTAGACACACTTTACAACGTTTACATGTACATCGTATTTATAAGGTTCTATGCGAACCATCATGTCTCTTCGTGAAAGGGTACAACCGAAATAACTAACTTCCATAACTACTTTTAACTAACTATAACCGCTATTCGGTTATTAACTAACAAACTAACTAGTTTAGCCCTTAGGCTTTCGTTTGTTACATATTGTACCGAGCCAATGTTTTGTCCAACAAGACTAATGCAATTATGGTCCAACATTTCTCCCCTAATTGTTTAAGTCTTCTTCTTCGAGTCTTCATGCTCTTCTCCGCGTTCTCTTCCATGTTGCCTTCCAAACTAACTCCAAATTGAGTAGTCTTGCTTTTCCTCTTCTGATTTTCTTCTAGTGCACTTCCTACTTCAACATTCATCCCATCACAGCCTTGTGGATCTTTTACCCTAGAATAACCAATGCTACTCTCAACCACTTAATCTTTAGGCTCTTTTCCATGTAGGGATCTCTCTGTTTCCTCATAGTAAGCCTTCACCATTTCTATGTACTCCTTGTAGCAATTCTTCACTGCTTCCTCATCCTTTTTGTGTTAGAGCCAAGTAACAAAGCAACCTTCTTCCATTTTGTGTCGCGTTCAAAGCAATCCCCACAAAGTTCCTTTCACCAATTCGTTTGGTGTTTGTCTTGGCCATATATTCCTTCAACCTTTAACGTGTTCCTCTTCTTCTTCAAGAGTTGATTGAAGTTATTCAACGTTTGCAACTTTACGTTGGTTCGGATCGTGCACTACCATCTCCAACGTCTTTCAATTGTCACCGTGTTCCACCGAGTCCTTTTCTTGGCCGGCGTAGGGTATCTTCTGATCTTTCTGATCAAAGTTGAATCAAAAACTTCTTGTAATCTTGGATACCTTCTCTCTGATACCAGTTTTGCACAGTTTATTGATATCCGGATCGAAATTATCAACAAGATTGACAAGAAGTTACATTGTATTATTAGACACACTTTACAACGTTTACATGTACATCATTATTTATAAGGTTCTATGCGAACCATCATGTCTCTTCGTGAAAGGGTACAACCGAAATAACTAACTTCCATAACTACTTTTAACTAACTATAACCGCTATTCGGTTATTAACTAACAAACTAACTAGTTTAGCCCTTAGGCTTTCGTTTGTTACATATTGTACCGAGCCAATGTTTTGTCCAGCAAGACTTATGCAATTATGGTCCAACAAATACTTCGACGGAGATGGTGGTATGGAAATCGTGATGAGTTTAGATCGAGAAAAAGATTGACTTGACGGGTTTGTGGTAACAATTGAATAGAAGTGAATGAACTGATTTTTGTAATGAATCCATTAATGGAATATGTAGTCAAATTCTTAAAAGGTTAATGGAATCCTTATGGTTAATGGTATATATAGTCGGATTCTTACTAGCAAACGAAAAACTTTACTCATAAGGGAAGAAGACAAGGGCATGTTCGTCATTTCCGTTTAAATAGACATTTAAAATAAAATAAAAAATGATGTGGCTGGTTTTTACCTGATCAACATGCAACCCACCAAAAAATGAGACGAAATTGGTGACTATGGAACAAATTCAAAAGTTATATTGATGGTAATAGGATTTTTTTGGGTTCGTTACATAACTGTGAAAATTTTGAAAAGTTTGTTGCCTATCCATGGACTTAACCCTACTATATATTGCCGACTATCGTTTTTATATCGTTCAACCTAAACGTTAATGTCACAGAGAATTCATGATCGAAAAGTAATTGATCATCGAAAATTTTAGTTTCCGGATGCCCGCCATCGCAACACGCGGATACCCTGCAACTCATCTATTAACAGGGATGCAATTGACGCATACGTAGTAGTGTACACAGACAAAAGAATGCGAAAGAACATGAAATGACTATCGTATGCTTATTCATTTTTCTCAGTTTCTTTGTTTTATCTATGAACTCATTCAAATTTGAGTTCTTATAAACAGCATAAATGTTAAATACCAGAATTTGGCGTATTAATGCTGACTTTAAAATAAAGTAGTTATTAAAGCTAAGACAAAAACAGATTATTCATCTCTTCGACTTTTCTGGAGAGTTTATTGCCAACCAAAAAATGGCATCACAAAAAATTTCATTCCAGATTGGCAATGAAAACCGTTGCTTTCTCCACACGCAAAGTAATATGGTTTCCATTTGTTGAGCACGAATTCAAACCCTTCTCCTGCACCTTGAGACGTGTTTGCTACACGTTTTGCCCATCTTAAATCACACCTCAAAAAGCTCCATAGATTTGGTAGCAAGTAAATGCTATGTGGATGTATGTTGGTATCACTTGGCGGATCATATTTAAAAACTGTAACATGCATATTTAACATCAAAATGTGAGTAAATATGGCATGTCGCATGTAAAATATGACAAGGTTACGCTTGATACAATTATAAGTAGTAACTCATTTTTTCTTTTCAATGAAGAAAAGGGACTTCGAAAATGAATAATGCATGCATGATAGAGATACATACCTAGAGTATCGTTGAAGTAAAATGGGGCATTCGTATGAGGCCATTCACGTAATTAAAGCCAAAACGCCAATTATCATCGAACCACCAACAATGACTCTTCTAGAATTCGAAAGGGATTCGGTGTCTAAAAGGCTCATTGGTATAGTTGAACCCAAAGTTCCAATTTTGGGGACCCTGTTGGACGTTCGGGTTACTTGATCCAACTGCCAATATAGCGCCAATTGTTATGGTTATCTTGTGAATTAGTAATTACAGTGTGTTCATCAAAGCCATTTTACATCACTTTGAGCTTTGAATGTCAAATGTCAGAAGAAAAAGCGTGCTTGAAAGTAATGAAATTAGCTTGGTAAGTTTGGAATCGGATGCACATGTGTTTATCAGAGCTTTTAGGGTCAACGACTTCCATAACCATAACAAAAAAAAAAATGGAAATTAGCCTAATTTTGCTCAGGTTGGGGTGGCGGAAAAAAAATGTTGAATACTTGTTGATCTTTTTTAAGTTCTTGTGTTCTCATTTGTTTGTGGCTTAGCAGAAAGTTCAAGTATATCTTAGTGGAGCTCGTAGGTTGAGTGTTAAAGACTATTGATGTATAATTTTCCACTAGGAAATAAAGTATATCATGAAAGTTGAACTGGTCTTATCATAACTTATAAATTTTTGTTAGAATATACTGTTGAATTACATGGTCAAACAAAGCTGTGTGGATAATAGCTTCCACTAAGAGCAGTTTTTCTTGCAGGAATATGACCAAGAAAATGATGTAATGAATATGAAATCATTTATCATGTCATTAAAAGTATGTATTAAAAAGCATGAAGGGCGACGTCGTTTTACTGCTGGGTTTTCCGCCAAAATTGGTGGGCTACTAAGGCCCGATTCATCAGCCCTGATCCGTCTCAAATGATCCACAATCTATTTATGATTCAGAATCGGTCTTTGTTAGCTTTTTAGGATCTGCGGTATAAAACCCTAGATCCAAAACAGTGTACCACGCAAAATTTTAACGACGGTCGACTCCCGTATCTTGTTTTAGTTATTAACTTATTTTCGTTTGCTTAAGCCCAATAAGATGGTACAAAACCCCAAAGGGGTTATACTGTAATGTTGGAGCCCAATGGCCCAATAACGGTTGGGCTGATGTTGTATTCTTCGATCATCAATACAAGACATGCAAGTAGGGGTGTTCATGGGTTGGGTAATGTCCGAATAAATCAAAAACCGAAATCGAACCGAACAAAAAATAATCGAACCGAACTCGTAACCGAACTCGTAACCGAACCGAACCGAATTAAATATTCGGTTTTCGGTTCGGTTATGGGTTTAGCAATCCAAACCAAAAACCGAACCGAAAACCTAATTTAAATAAATATACATATTTTTTATATAATTATATTTAAAAAATATATATTAAAACTCTTTTATACTATAAATATAATATTTTTTAACATTAAAATTATTTTTTTTTGCTAAAAATATATATAAATAAATGAATGAATAATTAAATTTATATAATTCAGGTTATTCGGTTCGGTTTTCGGTTATGGGGGTTCGGTTTTTGGTTATTCGGTTCGATTTTCGGTTCGGTTTAATCAGTTTGAATTCGGTTCGGTTCGGTTCTCGGTTATACATAAAATAAAAATTAACCGAATCAATCGAACCGAACAACCCGATAACCGAACCGATGAACACCCCTTCATGAAAGTATGATAATTTTGTAGTTATTTGAAATTGTGGGGATACTTTGGGTGATTAGATTAAAGGAGATGTTTGGACTTTGTGTTTAAAGAGCTTATGTTATGCTTATTAACAAAATAAGTAGACAATAGAACGTACGAAAAACCATGCATATACGAGTGTTTATGTTTGAATGAGCTTATACAAGTGACACTATGATAGTGCATTGATATTGTTTATGATTGGTGACGTGTTCAAATATTTTAGGTCAAATTTGTTGAATATTATTGATTAAACTATCTTCTAAAACAAACATTCAACATAAGTAATCTAATCAATAAGATTTAAATACTCTAAACTTACACTACATAGGGGCGAAGACTGGGGCCGGAGAATACTTAGCCCCTTACAACAGACCCAATTACTTTGTTATTTATCTTATAAAATTTAAGTTCATAACCCAACTATAAATACATGACAAGCCCCTCCCCCCCCCCGCCCCCCCCCACCTCTCTTTAAAAAAAATAATAATAATAAGTTTTATACGTTAATTGAATTAAAATAAGCTTGACACCGTTTTATACACAAAGTTTTCATCTAATCATTTTTTAGAGTAAAATACACCGTTCGTCTTAAACTTGTTCCATAACATCATGGTGGGTCATAGGTGGCGTTTTTGTTCACCAGAGGTCCCTACTCCATGTTTTTTGATCATGATGAGTCCATTTGAGTGTGATTTGTTTGTCAACTCCCGTTATCCTACAAAATGACTATTTTACCCTCGCTTCTTTCCACTCTCATTTTCTTTTGGTACAACTTGTACAATCTTAGGGACGAACAATGTATTTACTCTAAAAGTTAACACTATCACCTCACTCACCAACACTACCATCACTACCACCACCAAGACCACCATCATCTTATTAACCGATATGTGTAGCCCGTTTATATTGATTACTATTATTGGACTTTGGCCCATTAAGGGTTTGCTTTGTAATCGGTATATGTAATTTATATATACCGAAGATTTTGTGATGAATAAGAGGATGGGGAATTAACCTACTCTAATATGGTATCACAGCCTCAAGATCCTCCACCTCTTAAACCCTAATTTTTTTTCACCACACAGCAGCCTTACTGCCGATCTCTCTTGCGTCTCTTTTCTATTCACTGCTTTGCTTTGCTTCTCCCTTGTCATAGCATCATGACGGGAAACACAAACCCACCCAAACAACCGATTGATAATGCTTACTCAATCGCTAGCATCAAGGCGTGTATCCCCACACCCCTTGATCTAGACAAACTTAATTATAATTCTTGGAGCAATCTCTTAAAACGTTTTTGCAAAACGTATGACGTTCATCATCACCTTAACGCCCTCGCTTCTCAAGCAGCACGCCCATCGATCCGTCTCATGACACAAACGACTCACTCGTCGTCATGTGGTTGTATTCGACCATATCTCCTAAACTGGTGGATATGGTGATCGATGATAGCACAACGGCACACGAGGTGTGGAAAAAACTTCGTGACCTATTCCATGATAACAAGGACAATCGAATCATACAAATTGACAATGAAATCAGGAACATGGTGATCGAAAATTTATCAGTCACGGATTACTTCCAAGACATTAAGTCCAAGGCTGATCATTTGGCTAACCTAGGGTCTAAGGTTCCGGATTCGAGCCTCATTACCTACACAATCAATGGTCTTGGAGCCAAGTATCCGGAGATTGTTCGAATCATTCGACATAAGGAACCTTTACCCACATTCGATCAGGTGCGATCCATGCTTCTTTTGGAAGAGAGTGATATGGCGCAAATAACTCAAGCTCTCTCTTCGGCTCACATTACTTCATCGCTCTTCCTACAGTTCTTGTCGCTACTACCACAACAGCTCCGAAGCCTGGTACTACCTCCAATTCCGGGGGTGAATTATGCAGAAATTTTTAGCGGGGTTCGTGCACATATGGCTCGCGTTGCAATTTTATTCACGGTGCCGATGTGTCCAGGTCTCGATCTACAAATAGAGGCACGAGTGTGCCTGGTTTATCTAACGGGTCCACGCATGCTCGTACTTATAAGCCCATTGATCGCACA
Organism: Chrysanthemum makinoi; assembly: GCA_910596185.1. Classification (NCBI taxonomy): domain Eukaryota; kingdom Viridiplantae; phylum Streptophyta; class Magnoliopsida; order Asterales; family Asteraceae; genus Chrysanthemum; species Chrysanthemum makinoi. Next base: position 306,453,231 of record OU343223.1, on the reverse strand, counting down.
CAACCATATATGGCTGAAGCTATGAATTTTGCACCTGCTATCCCTCATTCATTTTTTGGCATGGGAATGTAATAAGTGCATCCTTATTTATTTGGTCAGCCTAACATGCAAACTGGATATATTGTGCAACAGCCTACTATGGGCATGCCTTTTGTTCCACATGCCCACTTGTCTTCTAATATCCCAATGTCACATACAAAGATCGGCCCAATAGATTACACCAGCCCAGTTCCAGGCTCTACAGGCCTACTTGACCACTGCTGCTCATCCGGTCCATCCAGCTCAGTACCAACAACCGGGTTTTGCACAGTACCAACAACCAAACGGTAATATTTTTTTACCCGGACGGTTTGCTTATACGGTTCCAAGTGCTTTTCCGATGCAGGCCACCTCTCTTCCTCAAGCTTTTCAGCCTATGACTTTTCAGGATCCCGCTTGGAACATGGGTGTATGGTGCATCCTCCCACTTGGCAGACAACACAGGTATACTCACTTTTGCTAGTAATTCTAGCATATATCCATATGTTTATGTTGGTAACGGAAATTCTATACCTGTTACTCATATGGGACATAGCTTGCTGTACACTTCTGATAAACTGCTTCCACTTAATCACATTATTGTCACACCTCATATTATTAAAAATTTAATTTTTGTTCGTAAGTTTACGCGTGATAATGATGTGTATGTTGAATTTGACGCATATGGTTTTTCTGTGAAGGACTACCAGACATGCAGACTACTTCTCTGTTGTGATAGCATGAGCGACCTTTACCCGGTTACGCAACACTCATCCACGAATCCTCCTTTTGCTTTGCTTTCTTTTAGTCATACTACGTGGCACAAATGGCTCGGGCATCCTAGTGAAGATGTACTTCGTCGTTTGGAGTCTCGTAATTTTATTTCATGTAATAAGTCAAAGTTGTCCACTTTGTGTCATGCTTGTCAATTAGGAAAACAAACTAAGCTTCCTTTTTCCAGTTCTGAATCGCATATTACTTCTGTTAATACAAATAAGCGGTAAAAACGTTTATTTATATTTTACGATCTTCTAATGTTTTGTCGATAACAAACGTAAAATCATTTTAACGAAACAACTAAAATACATAATTGGTTTCAGCCAATAGTTTACTAACACACTTACGCTTTCACATAAAACACTAAAACAAGTATAAGTGATTTTATGATTTAGTAATATATATGTACAACAACTAGTGTTTACATATTGGGTAAATATATACATAACTAGTATGTATTATATTGGATAATGTAAATGGGTAGAAACTTAAGGGTGCGTTTAGTTGAGGGAAAACACCCTTGTTTTCCACAAAATATTTTGTGGAAAACAAAGAAAACAGAGATCGCGTTCAAATTAGTGTTTTCTAATAAAATTCTCTACAAAATACAAAATTCCTATTTCCAACTTTAATACACAAAACTACAAAATATTTTTTTTTGTTTTCACCTATTTTCCTTAAAAATACCTCTAATCCGTTTTCGTCTATTTTTATACGTTTTCCTTGGTTTTTATCCATTTTTATACCCTTTTGTCCATTTTTCTCCTTTTTCATCCGTTTACGCCGTCCGATTTAATACTTTCTTCCGATTTTACGCTTTTATCCGCTTTTGTCCTGCTTTTACGCTTCGTCCGATTTCGTCTAATTTTTTTACGTTTTCTTTTGTTTTTTTTATGTTTTCGTCTGTTTTTTAAGATTTCGTCCGACTATTTACTTTTTTGTCCGTTTTAGTCCATTTTTTACGTTTGCGTCCGATTTTTTTACCTTTTTTTCCGATTTCGACACTTTTTTTTACTTTTATGTATTTTTTTACGTTTTCGTCCGTTCTTTATGTTTTCGTCTATCTTTTTTACGTTTCGTCTATTTTTTATGTTTTCGTCCGATTTTTACGTTTCCGTTCGATTCTTTATGTTTTCGTCCGATTCTTTACGTTTTCGTCTGTTTTTTTTACGTTTTCGTCTCAATTTTTATGTTTTCGTATTTTTTTTATGTTTTCTTCCAATTTTTACGTTTTCATCTGTTTTTTACGTTTTAGGCCGTTTCCTTAGGTTTTTGTCCGATGTGTTACTTTTTAGTCTGTTTTCTTACATTGTCATCCGTTTTCGTCTATTTTTTACATTTTCGTATGTTTTTTTTATGATTTCGACCGATTTTTTACGTTTTCGTCCGTTTTTTAACGTTTTCGCATTTTTAGGTTTCGTCGGTTTTTTCGCTTACATTTTCAATTTTTAGCTTCCGTTTACGCTTCGTCGTTCCTCGACGCTATACGTTTTACATGATTTTTATATTTTAAACCGAGATTCTTTACGCCACTTTACGTTTCAACGTTTTTATGTTTCGCTACGCTTTCCACAATGCCTCTTTTAGGTTCGGTTTCAATTTAAAATTTAAAAGTAGACGAAAACGTATAAAAACGGACAAAAACGTAAAAAAAAAAACAGACAAAAACGTAAAAAAATGGACGAAAACGTAAAACAAATGACGAAAACATTATAATTTAGAAAACATAAAAAAATGTAACTAATGTTAAAAACAGACGAATACGTAAAAAACCATAAATGAAAGGACAAAAACGTGAAAAAACTGACGAAAACGTAAAAGAAAATGACGAAAACGTAAAAAAAAATGACGAAAACGTAAAAAAACTGACGAAAACGTATAAAACGGACCAAAATGTAAAAAACTGATGGAAATGTAATAAAACGGACGAAAACATAAAAAAGCGGACGAAAATGTAAAAACAGACGAAAACATAAAAATAAATAAATAAATAAAACGGATGAAAACACTATAATTTAGTGGTTCGACCCGACCTAAACCATCTGACCCATGACCCGTTAGACCCATTTTTAAAACATGACCTGTATGACCCATGACCCATGACCATGACTCAAACCAACCCAACCCGGACCGTTTGCCACATCTAATAAAACGTATAAAAATGTTCAAAAACATATAAAAACGTACAAAATGGATATAAACATACAAAAACGGATAAAACGTATAAAACATATGAAATAGGAAATTTTACTTTATGTCGAATTTAATGTTTTTATGTCGAATTGTAGTCGCTTGAAGATTTTTTCATGTTATTTGATGTTATATTTTACTTTTTTAGTTCTTTATTTTCTCGTATTAGATTTTTTTAGTTATTTTATAATTTAGTTTGTTAGTTATATGTGTAGCCCGTTTATATTGATTACTATTATTGGACTTTGGCCCATTAGGGGTTTGCTTTGTAATCGATATATGTAAATTATATAGGCTTTTTCTAGCTTGTGCCATGATGGTACACAATTAGAGCCATTAAATGAACATAAATTACCATGTTTAAATATCACTTGTTATTAATAATGTCCTAATTTGTATTCACTTACCATGATTAATATTGTTTTATAAAGAAATTAACATAATTTAAGAAACTATTATATTTAATAAATACATTTAAACATATGTCATTGTGGCACATATTAGAAAATCCCAATTATATATACAGAAGGTTTTGTGATGAATAAGAGGATGGGGAATTAACCTACTCTAATACATCTCGGTCACCTCCACCACCATCATCATCTTGTCACCACCACTATCACCATCATCAAACACAAAACTCATTCCCAAATCCCATCCATCCACTCCAAACTCAAAATACCCATCACCATCAGGATTCGTTATTTTTATAAGTTCACCCACTACATTCTATTTAATGACCAATCTAAATAACTGAGATGTAAATTCGAAGGACGTGTTTGATTAATTCATCAATTCATTCGTGCAACTAAGATATATATATATATATATTGACACTTATATGTGTGACTCGTAATTAATATTTCGACATACACATATTACCTCTTTACTTAAGAAAGGTCGAATTGCAGAACTAGACAAAGAAGATGTTGATTACTTATTCGCGGGATAAATGCTTGTGAAATATGGAAGGCTTTCAAGTATCAGATCTACTAATTGTGGTAGCTCCATTAAATTAATAGTGTTGCAGAAACCTACCAACATTGGTAGATCAGACAAATTCAAAAACTTTAGCTCTTAAAACTTGATTACCCCTTGTGTACCATTTTCACTATATGCTACTAAATCCATGACAAGGCACTCTATAACTGTGAGTCTCTCAAGCTTCACAAAGCCATTAGCTACCGGGATTGTGAAAAGGTATCTCAAGTAGACACACTTGGAAATTTGAAGCTCTTTTAAATTATAAAACGATTGTCAAATAGGACGCACAAATGCTACTAAAAGCTTGAAAAGATTACTCATACCATTCGCTTCTAAAAAAAGCACATCTGTTTTTGGAAATAACTCATTCAATCTAGATTCCATCAGTTCATCGTGTTTTCGAATGAGTGCATACTTTTACTATTTTCCTCTGGATACTCAATCTCACTAGCAGATCCTACTGAGATCCTGAATCTTTCGAGTATCTTAAACGACATATTCTTCGGCCGAGCCTTGTTTTCAAAGAATTTAATCTCTCATGCAGAAAGATTCACTCCAAAAACAAAAACCGACCACACAAAGCAAGAGAACGTTACATCATCACGAGCCATCTCCTTATCAAGACACTCATTAGTATGAACTTGCCTCAACTCGTCACTCATCTCACTTATATCCCCTCCACAAATCGAACAACTCAAATTTCTCTTTCTCATTGTCTTCTCCCCAACTCCTTTCTTCCCCAGACTTTCATCCACACCATCATAAATTGGTCATCATCTTCATCACATTAATCTTGTCACCACTATCTTATAAAAAATCTATAAGGTAAATTTAATTTTATTCATTTCTTTTTGGGTAAAGGGTTACTCTGGTAAAAAATATTAATAAAAAAATAAAGTACAAATGAAATGTGGTTGAAGTACCAAATTAACCACAAACATAAGCTTGATAAACGCCTATAAAATGGTGTTTATGACATACCATAAACACAAACTACTCTAGCAACGAATAGCATAACCAATAACCGATACATTAGAGACAAATATAACACCTCACGGCATAACATCCACGCGAATCCAACAACGGCATCTAGGGAGCATAAGATAACTAAAAGAGTCCTCCTCCTTAAAAAAAACCTTCCCAAGAAAAACCGAGTGGGAAAAACTTTGGTGAAGGAAAAAATGGTGCATCTCTCAGATGGAACTCCCAGATCATATAGAAGGAAATAACCAAACAGTCCATAACCATGATAATCTACTAGACTGCTAACAAAGTGTGGGATCATTATAGCCCACTAACGAACTTGGTAGCTTCCAAGTAGCCAACATTTGACGAGAAACAATGTTATCCTTCTTGAAATGCATTGTAAGAATCTTCAGTCGCACATTCATCATCATATCATCAAATACCTGGTCAAACGTCTTCAACTTCTTCTTGAAAATCCTTGAATTTCTCTCCTGCCATATATGGTAACAAGTAGCCGCAACAAGGAGTCAAGCAATGATACTACGACCTGGCCAACCTTTTGAAGAAGGAATGAGAAACACAATAGCAACATCCAACCGAGAATGAATAGCATCCATGCCTCCAAGAGTACGAACTTTAGACCAAACCTGTAATGAAAACGGACACTAAAAAAACAGGCGAGAATGAGAATCAGGTACTTATCACAAAATGGGCATCACAACAGGTTTAAGTCAGGCTCGAGACCAACATCCCATTGCCTCAGCCGATCTTGAGACTTCAACTTGTTATTGATAATAAGCAAGGAAAGAAATGCGTGCTTAGGGATACATTTCGGAAATCACACCACTGAAGCCACGAGACACTATCCCCTCTCAATCAAAATAAATCTCATGCACGAGTAATCCAGAAAGGCTTCAAATCCCCATTACTAACTCACCACACAAGATCATCATTTAAACCCTCAATTAAATTCGGAGCTTGGATTTTAACCAACGCCGAGTACCTAGATAACCATTCGGTAGGCCATCTACACTCCCCATTATGAATTACATCATCAACCGAATCCTTAATCGTGAAACCAGATCGTTTGATTTCTCTGAGCGAAAGTGATCGCACAATAGGACTGTGGGCGCACCAATTATCAAACTAGACAGAAGTCAACTTACAATTATGAACATTAAACCAAAAATATGACCTAATAGTGCTTCTAATTTGTAGCAACTTTTTCCAACCCCAACTCATATCTCCTGTACACGGAACATCCCAAAAACTTGGACCATTAAGTTTATAGGAATGAATCCATTTTACCCACAACGACTCCTTATGAGTCAAATTATTCCAAATATGCTTAGTCATTAGAGCAATGTTAAAATCCTTAATTCTACGAATCCCAAAACCCCCTTCGTATTTTGGTTTACAAATATCTTCCCATGCAACTTTCGCCTTACCCTTTTTCATTTCACTTTGACACCAAAGAAAACCTCTCATCAATTTCTCAAGGTCATGAACAATCCGAGAAAGAAGAATAAGAACGGAAACCCAATAGATATGCATAGAAGATAAAACAAATATAATAAGTTTTAAACTACCCGCAAACGAAATAAATTTATTCGTCCAATCAGATATGCGACTTTGAAGTTTTTCCACTTGTACTTTACAATCCCTTTAGACCAAACGAGAGGATATAAGTGGCACACCTAAGTACTTAACAGGGAGGAAACCCTCTTCAAAATGCAAAGAACTTAGAATAGATATCTAAACCTGATTTTGGACATGACATAAATACGTCGTGCTCTTCTGTATACTAGGAACGAGTCTCGAGAACTCATTTAAAGCTTCCATAACAACAATTTTGATAACTCATCACCACTTGGGTAAACAAAGATTAACAATCTTTTGCCTTTCACAAATATGATGGTATTGAAAACCATCCATTTATTGTACCCTCCGCTGCAATAATACTGTTAAAACTTCCATAACTAACGTAAAAAGGTAAGGGGGACATAGGATCACCTTGCCTCCACCCGCATTTACCTCTAAACCAACCATATATATTGCCATTAATACAGATGGAGTAGGACACACTCGTAACACATGCCATAATCTAGGAGACCATCTTAGTGTAGAAGCCAAAACCAATCAGAATAGTCTCTAAAAATCTCCAATCAATCGTGCCATATGCCTTCTGAATATCAACTTTGAACGCACAACGAGGAGGGCCCGAGCTCTATGATAATTACGCATAAGTTTTTGCGCAAGAAGGATGTTATCCAAAATATTACGACCCGGGACAAAAGCTGATTGATTAATACTCACAACATCCCTAAGCCCTTCTTTAATGCGACTCCTGGTAATCTTGCTGATACACTTATAGAGAACGTTACAACACGAGATAAGCCTGAAGTCATTACTATGGAATTTTATTTTATTCATTAGGATACAAAATGAGTCAATAACCTAAAACTTATATATTAGAAACCTACATATGTTGAGTCACAGGTTTTCATCTTAAAAATGAAAAACGTTTCATAAAATCTAACATCTCTTGAATATTTTTTTTAGTATCCATACTTAAAAGTTTATAAGCTTTTTTAACAGTGGAAAACTCAAGCAAGACACATTTTTCGGATCTAAAAGACATTTTATTATTTTAAAATACAGTAAAACCTCTATAAATCAATAGTGTTGGGAGTAGGATATTTTATTAATTTAGCGAGATATTATTATATCGATAAATTAATAATTTATTATTTTCAAGAGGTTTTACGTATGATTTTTAAATTTTCAAGTTCAAACAATTTATAATAGTTAGAGATGAAAAATAAATTAGAAAAACAGGTTCTAGTTAACATTTTATGAACTCATGTTCATAAATTAATTGAATTTCTCAAGTTCATTGTTTTCGAATAAGTAAAAAGTTAGTTTCGTTGGAATAAGTTCCAATTACGTATGACCTTAATTGAATTTGTATAAGTTCACATTAATATATATGAAAATTTTTAGTACTAATTAATTTATAGTTTCGTAAGGACCAATATATATACGCTAGAGTTTCAAAAAAAATTATTATCTTATTATTTTATCGATTGAGATCCAAATTTGTACTGGTCCCAAGTTAATTAGGACTGCACAAATTATTAGTTTTATCGATTATTAATTTATACAGGTTTTATCAGTAGAAAAACATAAACAACCAAAACACCTCAAATGGGAAAGATTAGGTTTCTTTTTATGTACCAACTCAAAAGGAGACTTACCATTTAACACAGATGAAATGCAGCCTGTTTATAAGATACACAACAGTCAGAACACAATCAGACCAAAAACTCAGAGGTATTCCCCCCTGAAACATAAGACTCCTTGCTACATTTAGCAAGTGCCTATGTTTTCTTTCAGCAATACCATTTTGCTGAGGGGTATGGGAACAAGAGGTCTGATGTATCATTCCTAAAATAGAAAACAATGTATGCATTCTTTTATTAACAAACTCTGTTCCATTATCACGCGTTACAGTTTTAAGTTTCACACCAAACTGATTATGTATCATATTAATAAAAGAAACAAACACATCAAATACCTCATCCTTAGTTTTGACTAAGTACACCTACACAACCCTAGAATAATCATCAACAATGATAAGAAAATACTTAAATCCTTCTCTGCTAGGAACCCTGTAAAGGCCCCACAAGTCTAGGTGAACAAGTTCACCAACTGTCTTAGACTTGCGATCAGACAATGGAAAATGTTCCCTAGTCTGCTTAGCCCTATGACATACTTTACAAACAGGCACAAAAGTATTCTTAAAAATATTCAAGTCATTATGTAAAACAGACAACACTTGATCAGCAGGGTGACTAAGCATATTATGCCACAACAATTTAGAGACATGAAAAGACATTATCATATTAGACTTACCTAAAATACAATCCTTTTTTTATGTCAAACAAATACAGACCACCAGTTTCACTACCAGCCCCCAAGATTCTCTCATTTTTCAAGTCCTGAATATAACATTTATCCTTGTCAAAACCAACAAACATCTTACTACTATATCTTATAAGCTTATTAATAGATAGCAAACTAACACAATAACCAGGAACAACAAGAACTTCATATAAAATAACATTCTTAGTTAATTTTAAATTTTCAACATGACTGATAGTGGCAAGAGTACCATTAGGACGACCAACAATAATCTTAAGACTAGTAATATCTACCACATTAAATATACCAACAATAGACTCAGTCAAGTGTTGATTAGCACCAGAATCAATAATCCAACCCATACCTACAGCTTTAAAACACATACTATTATTAGCAAAGAAATATTTAGAACAATTTATGTTGAACTAGACATTGCCATTAAAAAATGATGCCTTACCTGCCATATTAGCATGGATACTCCCAAAGGGTGTTTCATTGGTTTAAGACAAAAGTTTCTTCATCTGCTCAAAAGTAAAACCAGGAGAAAGATTGGCAAATGACTGTTTTTCAGACGGCTTAACATCAACATTACCATTAAACCTTTTTTTACTGGATTTGAAAACTTTTGAACCTAGGAGGCAAACCAACCCGTTCATGACATTTTTCTATGGTATGACCAATTTTACCACAACTTTTACAATTCAGATTAGGATTTGGTCCTCTATTTACAATATTAGTCACATTTCCTATGGTGTTGTTATTATTAGTGTTAAAACTCCTTCTATTATGTTAAAAGTTTTAGCATTAAAAGACGTAGCATTCAGTCTAGACTCAGTAACACCAAAAGATTCAGGAACCCCTCTGTGGGATTCCTCTCTAAACACAGTAGCATAAGCATCTTTCACTTCAGGGAGAGGATCCATGGTCAAAAAAGTTGTCCTCACAGGCTGATAACAGTCACCAAGGCCTATGAAGAACTGCATCAACTTCATAAGCTGCTGATGCAACCCTAATTCATTACTAGCATCACAACTACACTTAACTTCACAAACACATTTAGGCAATTTGGTTAAAGCATCAAATTCTCTCTATAGAGAGCTAAGTCTATGATAATAATCTGCTACAGAATACCACCTTGTTTAGCAGAGTTTATCTTTTGTAACAAGTTATAGACAACTGAACCATCTACTTTATCATATGTTTTTTGTAATTCTTTACAAACAGATGCAACATTTTCAGAATAGACCAAACCCATATAAACATCTTGAGAAACAAAATTCATAATCCAAGTTAAAACAATAGCATTACACATATCCCATTGAGCAGTAAGTACATCACTAGCAATAAAAGAATCTCTCAAACAAGAATCATCAACAAAACTATACTTATTCCTAGCTTGCAAAGCAAGTTTCATAGCACCAGATCAGATTCTATAATTTTAAGTTCTAAGAAGTTTAAATAGAATTATAGTAGTACCACTATTATCATTAGTTTGAATGTGTAATGGATTACCAACATCAAGATTATTAATCAAAATAGGTGGAGTACCACTACCACTAGCACCCCAAGTTATAATAGCAGATAAGCAAAAAACACAAAAAACCAACACAAGTAATAAGCAACAATAACCAACAACTAACATAACAAATCAAACAAGCAGATATCAAAAAATATCCCAGAACACGTTCAGTTATAATTAACAACCAAATAAACAACCAACAACTTCCAAACCTGCCCAAAATCCTAACCTCCTACACTCTAGAGTTAATAACAACAATAAAACTACAAAAAACTGAAAGTAAATACAACTCACGCCCAAGTACAACAAGAAACCAGCCAAAAGACTAGGATTGGCCAGAGCAGGTTTTACGTACCACTCACGATGGCATGTCAAGATGTTAAGCAATCCGTTTGCACCTTCTTAACTAATTTAAGGTTGACTTAAAGGAAGAAGATACAACTTACAGTGCAGTAATCAAAATAGTAGGGAAGAACACCACAATAACACTAGATTCTCTTAGTTTAGTGCTATTGTAATTAAGAATGAGCCTAGATATCACCACAAGACCAGATCTTAACCCAAACAAACTAGAACCACCATGGCCATTGAGATAACAGCTTCAATTAACCGATTACACCAAAAAATCAAGAAACCTCCAATCTTGCTCGAAGTCCTAGAAACCCTAGAATCCAAGAACCACTGGAATCAATCAATGTGTCTCTGATACCATCTAAAAATGGTAACAAGAACAACCACAACAATCTTTTCACCCAACCAATCACGCCTTGGTGAATTTTATTAAGTCTAAATCGAGATCCTCCTCAAATGAGTTAGATCAAAACACTCAAGATCCTCCTTCAGAAGGATCCAATTACTCACCTCACTACAAACACTCAAACACTCATAATACTAGATTAAAACATATTGATCTTCACAATACTAACAAACTAGACACAAGATATCAGAGATGATATCTTGATGAATACATAAACGACTAAACAATATTTTGAGAGATAATAAAGATTGTATAGATAATTGAAAGAAGAACTGTAAAACCCTAGATGAGATAAGTAGCTTATATAGCCACTACTTTCACTTAGGTCCTTGATCTTTCCAATCTCTTCAATAAATGCCAAACTTGTTATCCTTTGTAAACAAGAATGAAGATATGACACTTCCAGTCCTTGAAGTTAATGTTGACCACAAGTTTGACCATTCTAGCTAACAGACCACTTGGTAGAGAAAGTCACATTGTTCCTAAACTTCCATAGGGACCAAAGTGTTGTTTGAATCACTACGTCTAGGAATCTTTAGTGTTCGGGTGGTATAGGAGTATGATCGGCCAATTGAACCACATTCTTCTAGAGCATGAAAAACAATGACAAAACATAAGAAACAAAATTGTATATATTTTTCATAGATGAGTTGACGATTAGGCACAATTCAAGCTATTGATATATAAGAGGGAATAATAAAAGTTACACTAACGGCGTAGTTAAAAGAGCTCAATAATTTAAATCATGTTCATATTTACTGAGGATACACTAGCGGTACTAGATAATGTTGTAGCTTCAGAATCATGCTTTTCTTTTAGTGAAATAGCATAGTTTAATTGCCATAAGATTAAGCTGGACCACCTTGTTTCTATATAAATGCATACTGATAAGGATTTAAAACATACGTTGTTAGGGGATCATTTAAGCCCTAAATCGATACATTTTATATCCGTTACTCCTTAAAATCGTTCCTTTTCATATTTTAGGTCTTTTAGAAGCAAATTGCTGGAATCAAGCACTTTTGAAGGAAAAGGAGCGAAAACATGAAGAAAACGACAAAGTCAAGATCAAAGCTGATTTTTACACCTGACAAAGATCCCAACCCATAGGGCGACGCCGTCACTCACAAGGTTTTCAAATAAAATTTCAAGCAACGGCTTTTGGTTTTACAACATGACGGCGTCACGCCTTAATTCAATAAGGGCGTCGCCCTTTATTTTACATCGGACGACCAAGATCCTTTCCAATACGACGTCCCTATTGAAGCCAGACAGTGTCACACATCTCAGCTGACGCCGTCCCAACGATAACTTGCCCATAACGAAACCTTAATGACGGCGACCAGACGGCGTCACCATCAAAAGGAGACGCCATCGCAAGTGTATATCTATATATACACTTTGAATTTTATGTATTTTGAGTGTAGTATTTTGGAGAGCAAACCCTAGTTCATTTATAGTCCGACTTAGGCAGTATTTTAGGGTTCCAAACCCTTCTATAAACTCAAAGATAAGTTTGTTAATCCATTATATCACTATATTTATCCTATGTTCAATTGTTTGTCTGTGTTCATGCTTATCTATCATGCGTAACTAAATTATTATTGTGTTTGCTTAGATCTATGAAACTTAGTTGTTGATTATTGTTAGGTTGTCTCTTGTTTTAATTGGTAGACGCTAGAGTAAGAAAAACTGGCTTTTTCTTTAATTGTTGTGAGCTTGAACGTCCTAAATAGCACAAAGCTTGAGAGTGCACTTGAGCTATCATTGTGTTTATTGCATGAGTTTTAGCTTTAGGATAATAGAGTATTCGGGAGAGATACTACGGTACTTGCGCATCCCGATAGTCTAGAGGAGGTTACAATTCATAGAACTAAGGAATTAGGCACCCCCCCTATGACTAACACGGAATACAACGCATCAATTAGAATGAGGATGTGACAATTCAACCGACCAATAAGAGATAACTAGGGAGTAAGAAAATCTAAGTAAACACGCTTTTAATTATCATAAGAACACAACCAATTAGTCAATAGCTATCTTCCTTTTTATTTTTTAATTAGTTTTTAGTTTTAATTATTAGTAGTTAAAATTGGTAGAATTACCACCCCCACTCCTAAACCCCGAGATTTTACTTGTTTTTCTAAAAAATACAAAACGCTAAAAAGAATCACCCTCAACCGCGTCTTCTCGTCATACATCTCTACTAGCATCTCTATTCCCCTAGAGAACGATCAACCCCCTTGACTTACCCATACTACATTTCAAGAACGACAGGTACACTGCCTAGAGGGTTGTAAAGCTTGCTCGTAAAAAAAGAAGTCTTTCGACCCCGAACCTGCCATCACATACAATGCAATTACTTTTCCTTAGATGATGTGTAGCTACAATCTTAGCTGTTTCACAAATGCCAAATCTTAAACAAAGAATGTTGATCGAGTACTCAAATTTAATAATGAAAGTGCGGTTATACGTCAATAGCTTTCCCAAATTATGAGACCACGGAAGCCATGTGGCACCCAGTGGTGCAGCTTCACAACAGCAACAAGCTTAGCTTGAGCGTTGGGACTTAGCTTCCATCACCACAGACCTGGACTCACCAAAGGATCTCATTATACACATTTGCTACTATGTACCTATCATTCTCGTCGGCATTTGGGTTATCAGGTTCCTTAGCCACAAACTCTAAACCATAATTACGAAACAAGAAACCAAATAAGAAGCACAAAATCCTTCGATCATCAACTTTAAAAATAACATTTTCAGCTCTTCCAACCAAAGGACACAATTGATCAGTGCAACTAGGAGCTTTATTATTTTTATAAATTTAAAAGCTAGAACTCTAAACTATGACGTATGAATTAAACATCAAACTAAAGCACTCAAAATATCTCAAAATCAAAGCCTGCTTTAATCTCGAATGAAACTTAAAACTCTAAGGAATATTGATATATTCCCAATCTATGTGCTTGTGTGCCAAGTGGCAAATTAGAACATATTGAAGAGGGGGTCTGGCTGAGATATAAAGACCAACTAATTAATCGGACCACTGCGCTACTAGGGGCCATATGTTTCTTGCTTTTGTATTGAAGTTGGTGCATATCGACACCTAAATGGTATGAAAACTACAACTGTTGACCTCCTACCTCTGGTGTTTGAGGGTTAAAATCTATGTGGCAACAACATGTCCACAATCTAATATAACAACGATCATCACCTTCTCGATTATATGAACACCTTTTGATATACGGGTTTTGTGGGTTCATCGTTGTGATCAAAGCCGTATTCAAGGGTTTGAGGTGACAGGATCTCAAAATATTAGTGGCCTCATAATTTACGTTTTAGTATATATATGTGGAGCCCCAAAATCTATCGCACCGATGAAAAGCTTTGAATACTTAACTATCAAGTTTGATAAGTTGCATTAAGATTTATTTAAAATCTATTTGAATGGATTTTAAGGGTACGCTCAAAAGAAAATTGACATAATGTAATTTTCACATCTGGCCTTCTAAAACTCAAAGAACGCTTTCGTACTGTGATTTATGTGAATAATCTAGCTTAGTTTTCCAAACACGCTTATATAAGTCAAGCTCAATAAATAAGCAAGGACAAAAGTTAGTCACAAAAGAGATGGAAGAAGAAACCATGGAGATGTATTGACCTCAAACAACTAAAACCATATCTCCTTGAATACCAATAAACTAGGATGATGCACTTTGATTGTAATACGCTATGTCATTCCTAGCTCGCTACAAAGATCACACCATGTTCTTGTTACCTACAAAATATGGGGTGTTGAACAACATGATTAAGTAATTATGATAGTTGCAACACAAATATATATTTTTTTTTAAAGGGTTTCCCAAGAAATGTATTACTACAAAAAAGCGTTTAAGTACAAAGGTGCAACACAATTTACAGCTCACTTCGCTTAGTTTCTCGTCTAACTTTTATACTTAGTTGTTCATGAGCGATAATCTCGTTCTTTGCTCCATTTCGTAAGACGTAAAGTTTAAGGCCAAAGTTGCCCGTTTCAAACATTTACACCGAATTGGCGGTTAGATTAGTTATGTTAGTTATTTTCGCAGAACCATCATGTCGTTTGGAGACAACCATTCGAAAACTATATATAGATGTACATGTTACAGATTTCAATAGTTAGAACATTTGACAAGTTATTCATATTAATTGCAATTTCATATATATTGTTTTACTCATATTGGGACCAACATTTGGCATCAAGAGCTCATTTATTACACGTTACATCGATACAACCATCATCTCAAACACAAGATTCTCAGAACCGAAAAACAGAACCAAATCTGTTGTTAACGAAAGTACCAAAAAGAAAACCGAAATATTCTTGAACTAAGGAACCAAAATACGTAAACATTTTGTTTCGTGAAGAAGAAAGAAGAAAGACGCAACGTATTCATTGAACCATACGCTGCCTGGATAACTTGATAACGCAAGGAAAGTAGTGCACCACCGCACTTGTGTAGAAATTGCGATCGACAAGCCACCAAACTGTGGTGACTTGATACTTTCTATTGGTTTGACTCGACAACAAGAACAAGACAAAGGAAACTTTGTTACACTTGTTGGCCCTCAATCATACAAAAAAACCCTTTGGACAAAAGTGGAGAGAAAGGACGACGGAAGAAGAAATAAGAAGGACGCTGTTTGAAGAGAAGAAAGGTACCGAACCGTAAAACAATTAAACTGCTTGGAGAAACGCCGCGAATACAAAGAAGGACAACAACATGAGCATCCCGATCATTTGCTCGCAGGATACCGTTGGTATTTCTGTAGGTTGTTGTAGTTACGGTGTGGAATAAAGAAGAAGGAATATTGTGGAACGCGGACAAGCAACAAGGGCAACAAGGACATCACTTGTTGACATACTACCGTCGAGTAGTAGAACAAAGACAAGCAACTCGCTTGGTCTTTTGGAAGGAATTACCGAGACTAATTTCTGAAACGTTCTGTGTTTATTCGAAACTTGGAGATAAAGAAGCAAGTCGACACAAAAAAATCCGAGACTTGGAGATAAAGGAAGCAAGTCAACAAAAGAAAGGACAATGTGATACAAGGGAAAAGAAAAATATAGTTGGTATATTAAAGTACCGACAAGAAGGGAAACGCGTGTGACAAATACAGGTCACACGAAAAATCTTAAACTTTTGGATTTCCTTTCATATTTATAGTATAGATACTTGGTTTATACTATTAGAAATCCATAGTTTCATATTAGGATTCCCGGATAACTATTTCTGTTCCCGTAGTATTAAGTGATACCACTAGTCAGAAATCCCTATACGAATTAGAAAGTGAAGATCATAAGCACCATTAAAATGCCCGGTGACGACGCAGTGGCGTGAACATCGCACCAAAACCCGAACCCCTATGACACAAAGATCAATGCCCAAAACTCAAAACCACAAACTACACAGTTTGGACTATACAAATTAAGGTGATACTAGAAGCACAAGGCTTATGGGAAGCAATAGAACCTAAGGTTGACACACAAGTAGATGTTAAGAAGGATAAGGCTACAACCGCCTCTTATATCCGCTAACCGAGGATGTGATCTTACAAGTAGCAAGTTGCAAACAAAGAAAAGAATTATGGGATTCGAAAAAGAGACACGTTGGAGAAAAAGGTGCAACAAGCACCGACTACAATCACCGATGATTGGATTTGCGTACTCTTCGATGAAGGAGGATGAAACGGTGGATGCATTTTACCAAACTAAACGGCTATGCCATCAAGGCAACAAAATTAGGAAAGACGTTGGATGAATCACTTTTAGTACGAAAACTATTAGACTCACACCGATAGGTTCATTCAAATAGTAGCATCCATAGAACGCAGACGAATGATCTTGGACGACATTACGTTAGATGAGATCAGAAAACTTAAGGCATTCGAGGAAAGGATAAAACTGAAGGGAGCACAAGTAGATATCCGAGACAACTTATTATTCACAAGGCTAACATTCTAGAAATAAGAAACGATTTACCAAATATAGAGGTAGATCAAACCATTTACGAGGAACCGGTGAATAAGGAAATAGAAACAACTCGAATGGAGGAAACTCATCCCACTCAGATAAGTCGAATAATGGAAAACAAGGATGGGATAAGAGTAAAATTACATGTTACAATTGTGGAAAACTCGGACACTACAAGAAGAACTGTAGAAGTCCACCAACAACTCAGGAACAGTCAAAACTTATCTTAGAAGACGATGAACCATCATTACTAATGGCTACACACGAGACTGAAGAAATCTTGTTAAATGAAGAACAAGTATACCCCAAAAAATATGCTACAACAGATGCTAGCATATGGTATTTAGATAGTGGTGCAAGTAACCATATGACGGGCACCAAAGGCCATTTTGAGGATATTAACGAAAACATCACTGGATGCGTTCGTTTTGGAGATGGATCGTATGTAGAGATAAAGGGTAGAGGTTCAATACTATTAGGATGTAGAAACCTATAACAGAAGATGATTTCGGATGTTTACTACATTCCAAACCTCAAGAGCAACATACTTAGTCTAGGACAACTTACCGAAATAGGTTGCAAAATCATCATGGATGGAAATTTCATCGACTTTGTATGATAAGAACAAGAAGTTGTTGATGAAAGTAGAACGATCTAAGAATCGACTTTTACAGATTAGACATATAGTAGAACCTATATGTCTCTTAGCAAACGAGATGACCAAGCATGGTTATGGCATGCTAGATTAGGTCACCTGAACTTTGACGTAATAGACAAAATGACAAGGAAAGGTTTAGTGGATGGAATACCAAGAATAAAGCATGTGACAAATGTGATGCATGTTTATTAGGAAAACACATCATAACACCATTTCCAAACCAAGCTAAATTCAGATCAAAGAACCCGTTAGACTTAGTATATGGAGATCTTTGTGGTCCCATAAGTCCAACAACACAATCCGGAAAGAAGCTCATCCTCTTATTAGTAGATGATCAGACACGCTTTATGGGCTTACTTTCTAAACTCAAAGATCAAGCGCTTAGCACATTCAAGGAATTTAGACACGTGATCGAATCAAAGTTGAAGTCGAAAATAAAGATGCTAAGAATCGATAGAGGTGAATTTACATCACATGAATTCACCAAGTACTGTAAGGAAAATGGAATTGAGAGACAATTGATAGCACCATACTCACCTCGCCAGAATGGTGTAGTAGAGAGGAGAAATAGAACAGTGTTATCAACCACTAGGAGTATGATGAAAGCGATGAAGTTACCCTTAACTTTTGGCTAGCAAGAAGGCACCATTTACATACTCAAATGGTACCGATTTAAAACCCCGGAAGACAAAACACCATATGAAACCCTCTACAACAGAAAAACCAAACCTAGAATACCTAAGAATATTCGGATGCACAAATTTTATGCTAAGGTAACGATACCTCACTTGAAGAAGCTAGATGATAGAAGCATTCCAATGATTTACTTAGGAGTTGAAGAAGGATCAAAAGCATGTAGGCTATATGATCCAGGAGGAAAGAAGAAACATGTTAGTAGGGATGTAAAGTTTATGGAAACGAAACCGTAGGATTGGAAAAATAATGAAGAGGATACGAAAATCGAGGATACGCTTTGGACTAGCTTTTGAATGATGGAGTTGACTATGATAATCCTACACCGCCAACATAGAAAACAACGACAACACGTATCAAGAACAAGAACCTATACCAGATCCACCCTCACCAATCACACCACCATCATACACTTACAACCCTAACTCAGAAGATGAAGAAAGAGCTACTATAAGCTCATTAGAGAATGGTCATATCAACGTAGAACACATAAGTGGAGAACTTCAAAGAGCAGACATCTTAACTAAAGCATTACCAAGACTCAAGTTCGTGACTATGCGACAAATGCTTGGAGTTCAAGACTTAGGACGAAGCAACGATCAAGATTAAGGAGGAGAATGTGAGCAGATAATCTCGTTCTTTGCTCCATTTCAGAAGACAGAAAGTTTAAGGGCCAAAGTTGCCCGTTTCAAACATTTTAACCGAATTGGCGGTTAGATTAGTTATGTTAGTTATTTTCGCAGAACCATCATGTCGTTTGGACAACCATCGAAAACTATATATAGATGTACATGTTACAGATTTCAATAGTTAGAACATTTGACAAGTTATTCATATTAATTGCAATTTCGTTATATATTGTTTTACTCATATTGGGACCAACAGTTCAGATTAGATAAAAGCTTTAGGATCTTTCAGGTTTTGTTCATTAATTTGTTTTAAATTGATCTTTAAAATAACTCTACAAACAAAATGAGATCTTAAACTACGAAACGAGAACTAAAATATAAATGGAAGTACACAACAAAAGAAAGCCAACAATAGAACTTCATAGTTGTTCTTCTCGCCCTTTTGCATATCACCATCTTCTAGACTTATAATATTCTTTCTATGATGTTACATTTTGGGGTAGTTGAAAAGCATAAAGAACGAAATAGCAAAAATACTATTAGTATCGGCACCACTAGTACAATCGACACTTCAATCTACGACTTTTTCAACACCTTCCGACGACGGGCGCGTCAGTTGCTTCGTTCTCGCCAAGACGCCAAGCATGAGCTAGCTTGTCTACCGAGCCTCAGGGAAAGTCCTTCACGAAGCCAAAAAATTAACCTTCCCGACGCCAACATGCGACCCACATTGTTTTCTGGTCAAAGTTTTTTATGGTAGAAAACATATGGTGCCAATGATCCGTCGTCGGCACCATATTTTTAATCATGTAATTAGTTAGCAAAATTAAAGCGTGATTAACTTATCTCCGCTATTCCGATTTCGTTGGTAAAAGTGACAAAAATAACATTTTGCAATACTTTCCTACGCCATGGCGCCGGATCGATTAAACTTGCATCAAGTTTATTATTATCCCTACGCCATGGCGTCGGGATTGTATGAAAAATAGCATTCAGTTTATTTTTTCCCGACGCCATGGTGTAGGGATAGTATGTAAATTTATGAAAATGTTTATATATTGCCGACGACGGGGCATCGGCAATATATGTCACATATGCCACAATATTGCAAAGATTGCAAAGAATTTCCTAAATTTTTCGAAAATTCTACATAACCCGCACTGCAGCTTTCAACCAAAACCTCTAAATCAATATGCCGATATCCCAAAACAACTCATAACGACTAAATCACATATATAATAAGCTAAAAGTTACAAATTATGCAAAACGGGTGATATTAACTACGCATCTAGCTTAAACATACACAAAAGTTGCTAAATCACCAATGTTCAAGTCACCAAAATGTTCAAAGTGTACAATGGCCAACATAAGGATGAGATGATCAAAAGCATAATCTAAACGGGTTTATACATCTACACAAAATAACCCAGAATATACCTCCATCGATCTACTGCCAAGATCATCATGATCCGGAGCCCTCCTCGTCAAGATCAACACTACCGCCTCCGCCACTCCCCGACCCGACGCCGATCTCGGGAATTGCCTCATAATCTCGCACCTCGACGGAGGATGAGTCTGCACAACTTGGAAGAACTCACTAAGCCGTAATGAATGGCCTTCGACTCTTTCGCCTACTCCTCGTTTCGAGGTCTCATGATCTTCTTGTATTTGGCCATCATCTCATCAATCTTTTCTTTGTCGTATGAAGA
Source organism: Chrysanthemum makinoi (assembly GCA_910596185.1). NCBI lineage: Eukaryota > Viridiplantae > Streptophyta > Magnoliopsida > Asterales > Asteraceae > Chrysanthemum > Chrysanthemum makinoi. The sequence goes on along the minus strand of OU343223.1, from coordinate 306,432,391 downwards.
TGAAGGCGAGACACAGGTAAAATCATCTTCCCGCCAAAACCCTACCACACCGGCGACTTTTCCTCGCCGCTTGCCGCTCTCGGAAACCATGGCAAGTATCTCTTCCTCCATGTATTCCACAAGAGGTTTGTCCGCCCTAGATCCTCGTAGTTTACACATCTCCTCCAAAAAGTTGAAAAGAAAATATATTAGTCGGGTTAATTAGTACATTATGTAAATCAATAAATCAATAAAACAGGTTAAAATGACTTAAACAAACAAGAAACTTACTTATTACATGTTTCGCTAAAATGTGTGAAAGCGTGTGTAATATAAAATACAAAGTTACTTATCATTTCAAACGTGTGCTAATAAGTAGCTATGCCATTTATATTGCACCCGTTCACTAATTTGACCCATTTTAGCATAACGTGTACATGTTTGGGCAAAATGGGTCAAAACTTTAAATGACTTAACAAACAAGAAAGTTACTTATTAGTGCATGTTTCGCTAAAATGGGGAAACGTGTGTAATATAAAATACAAAGTTACTATCACCAAAACGCAGCTAATAAGTAACTTTGCTGCTTATATTACACCTCGCCCACCCATTTTGACCCATTTTAAAACTCTGTTTGTTTCAAAATGGGTCAAAACAAGTTAAATAACTTAAACAAACAAAGAAAGTTACTTATTATGCATGCATGCTAAAATGGAAGTTAAAATCCTGGCCCCATCACCCATGTTAGGTCCACACCGTGTTAACATGGAAAGAAAATGCATAAGTTTCATGGAATCTTACGCACAAAACGCATAATCGTTATAAAGGTTTAAGTTGATAAAGATGTCAGTTTAATTATATGGAGTTTTACGTTTAGATGTCAATAGTCGCGGAGATCAACCACAACCAAATTTTTTAAATATTAATATAAAATGTTGGACTTAATTGTTTTAAGTCTTGTTAACCCAAAGAAAGAAGGCCCGCAAGTTTTCGGTATGAGTCACCAAACCCATTAGGAAGAAACGGTTTAGTTTTAGGGTTATAAACAAGATAGTTATTATGAAACGACACACACCCTTTCATTCATGTCGTTTCATCCAGTATTTATAGAGTAGGAATTTGTAAACAATTGTTAACCTTTCGCCTTATTTTATCCGATTATTAGAAGGGTTCAACAATCTTCTCCTGTTTTCTTTTGTTTATCAATTCTTATATTGAATCTTTGAATGATGGTAGCATGATGTTGTTTGATCATAAGATTCCGAACATCAAACCTGAAATCACCCACTAAATTCCAAAACACTATCTTCACGTATAGCTTTTAAAACTTAAGTTTTGTTTTGAATGACAATACTTTTAAATCTTATGTTGCTATAGAAAAAACCTAATATGCAGCAAATATTTGTCATTGACAAGATAAGCTGGTCATTCATGTCATTTAGTGACTAGAATTCGTATGGTTAATGACGGTCCCAAAGTTCGATAAGAGACAAATATAAGATACTTACACTACTTAGAGAACAAACATATGTTCTTAGTAAAGGTGGTCACTAACAATGCAAGCTAGTCACTCATATTGTGTAATTGATTACTCGCTTATATGAACAGTTATTTAGCAATGATTTAGAGAACTTCATGCATGTTATGACGCACAATATGACCTCGAAATGAAGTGAAATGCAATAAGATAGAAGAAATAAAAGTATGAAAATTCCAAACTTAACTTTCCGTTATAGACATGTAAGATGTATAGTGTGCTAACCGTTCCACCACATAATCAAACCGTATAGTGGCGCGGTGAAATGACACTACTAAAATGTGCCAATAGCAATGAAAATTTTGCAACAACTAGTAAGTCGTCGCTAAATTCACATATTAGCAACGAATATAGCAAACTGATAATTAACAAACTTGGATTCTTAAGTTAGCAACAACTTTTACTTGCTAAATTGGTTGCTATCTTTTCAAAATTTGGTGGGAATACTCCTCTTTTTAGCAACGGCTATCTTTAAACTTTTTGTTGCAAAAATTAGCAACGTTTTAATAGTTGTCAACTAACCATAAATTATTAGCAACGAAATAGAAAATATAGCAACAAATCATTTGTTGCAAAATTTATTGGTCAAAACTTTTGAACACTTTTGTTGTTAAATCTTTGAAAAACCGTGGGAAAATTCCCAACTTCTTTTATGAACAAGTTAACAGATTTTTATTTAAATTCTTTTTCTAATTACTATATTGATGAAGAAATTGAGGAAAACTTCTCAACTTTTTGCTAACCTTACTAACTAATTCGATTTTAGGGATAGGAATCAAGGCCAAGGTTTAGGTATCAAGATATGTATTTATAGGCCTCATTATACATTTAGGTCTGTTGAGAATGCGCTATCCGTCGTGCGTGTTTGAATCACGCCAAAATCTAGATTCTTCTCAGTGACTTGATCGCGATGCGACAGGGTGAAAGTTCATTTCTCTATAACATTAACTCTAGATCTTCCTCTCCCGGTTATGTGGCCTCTAGAATCATGAAAAGTGAAGTTCGTATGAAAGAGCTATGGCCAAAACAATGCAAGTATGTCAACATATTGTGTTATCATCAATTCTTCATTAGTTCTTTGTTTCTTCACTTGATTCTTTCTCGGTCCATCTTTTATCCTAGTTCATTAATCATCGCTTTTGAGCATTTATCCGTATGTAACCTTCAATGTATGTGTCGCAAGTGTTTGATTTGCATCAAATTAAATAACTTAATTTTTCCGTGACTTGACTCAAGATGCTTAACCTGGTGAAATTTCGACTTTGAGCTCCAAAACCAAAGTTGTATAGCTCTCTCCCAGCCTCGTAGAAGCTTGAATCAACAAAAGCGGAGTTCGTATGAGAAAGCTATAACCAAGACAATGCAACTATGTTAACATATGATGCGTTATCATAAAATCTTATTTTTATTTCGACAATCAACGATATAACTAATTTTCTTCCGACGAATCGATATAATTAAACACGGTTGGTGCTTTCTTTGCTTAAGTGGGAATAAAACGTCTAAAATTTTGATATATAAAAGGATGGTAAGAAAAAACTTAACAATTCCAAACATGTTCATATAAACGGAGATACACTAATGGTACAAGATAGTACATAGCTTCAATCATGTTTTTCTTTTGGTAAAAGAACATATATAGTTTTATTGCCTTAAAGATTAAGTTTGGACCACCTTGTTTCATATTTTATGCATCTAACATAATTACTATCTCATAAATGATGTGTCTAGAGTCGTTGAAGTCGTTTTTACTAACGCCAAATCATCGAAAGCAAAGAACTGGTACTCAACGCCAATAATCAAAACGTTGTTAGGTCTTTTTCCCTAACGAAGAGACCCGTGGAAGCCATAGGGCACCGGTGGGGCGCTTTCACAGCAGCCTACTATCTCTAGTGTAGGCGACTTGGCATCCATCACCACAAACTGACACATCTGATCTCATTATGCACATAAGAAACTATGTAACCATCATCCCTACGCATATGGATTTTTGGGTTCCTTTGCCACAAAGAATGGCTCACCGCCAAAACAACCATGCCCAAACATTCGGCTAGCCACAATACACTCATGACGGTCAACCCAGATAATGAAATGTCTAGCTTTACGACCCCCGAGATTTTAGGCATTGGATCCCCGACTCCACAATAAATATACCTTCATGCAATGTATGAGATCTCAATATGGTAAAAAGATACAACCTAAAACTTCTATTACCTTTTGTTTACAAATAAATAGCATAAAATTAGAGAAACTGCTTTTTACAGAGACGAAAGTCGGGTTGATGACGCAAAATCAAGATTCCGTTGAAAGAGGGTACCGTGAAACCATCCCACTTTTCGCATCCATTGTCACTTTCTCTACGGATGCATGGACCAAATCCATCCTCTCCAAAGCATGCTCTACAGATAATATATTAGGCGCCACCATCACAATAGTATCTCCGTTATCCTCTTCCCATGCGTTAATGCAATGTACAACGTTAAGCCACGGAACCTCGAACCACTTCATCTCTGAATCATCCTTGACGTACCTTGGGATCACCCCAAGTCGCGCAACCTTCCTGGGGTCTGCCCTAATTGGTGATTGATGAGTGTCTAAATACTCATCATTTTGTACCGTTTAGAATGCCAAAAACATCTGAAAACACTCAGAAATGCATCAAAATGATAAAAATATCAAAAATAAGTGTTTTATGTGTTTTAAATGCAAAAATATCAAAATCAGATGAAAAACATATCAAGTTTGCATAATTGGCAGTTTTAGTCCCCCAAGTTTCAAAAGTTGTCAAATCTAGTCCTTGTAATCCAAAAATATGGAGTTTTATCATTCAAGGTCCTCAAATATTCTAAGTTGTCAAAATGGTCCTTGAATGAATCTTTGGTCAAATGGCGAAAAGGTCCTCAACTTTACAAAAGTGTCAAAAATAGTCCTTGGATATTTAAAAATGTAAAATAATAAAATATGGTCCTTGTACTATTAAAGTTTGTCAAGTTTGGTCCTTGTGATAACTTTGGAATAATGGCGTTCGGTCCTTGAAGTTTGCGAGAATTACAACTATGGTCCTTGTACTAATAACAAAACCAATTGGACCCTTTTTGTATTATTAACCCAGCCATTACCCAAAAGAACCCTTGTCAACACCTGTGACCCCCATTTTGACCCTTCTTATTAATATCTCTACAAATTTGGTCAAACCCGCCAAAACAACTAATGCTCATCTCCTTCACCTTGCCTGTTAAACCAAAACCAGCTGGTTTTCCCCACCTCCACCTCACCACCACCGCCTACCACCTTTTTCCAACAGATACCCACTCTCCACCTCCACATCTATCCAAAAGCATTAATTGAAGAAACCACGCTAAAGAGATATTTGGTACCAATTTGCATTTCAAAGCGGGATCACTTTGATGATCCAATGGCCATGACTCAAAGTGGGAAAGATTCAGAGGAACCCAAGGAACTCCAAAAATATCTATAAAGAAGGAAAGAAGTAAGAGTTGGATAACTAGTGTAGGTAGTGTAGTTTAGCATCTAAATAGTGTAATTTCAAGTTTCGCTTATAATTTTCATTTAAATCATGTTGTAATCAGTTTACTTAATGCAATTAAACCTTTCTTGAACCTTAAATTTCAATCTTGCTCTTTAAATTGAGATTTAGCAATTTTAGGTGAAATTGACAATTTCACTCAAGATTGTTGAAACTAGTTGTTTCTTGTTCCATTAAGCTTAATTTAGTGCATTTATAAGTTTTTAAAGCTTGGATATCATTTAGATACCTTTTAATCCAGTTTACTTAAAAATCACAAAAATAGCTAAAAAATAGATAGAAATTCAAAATCATTGACTATGGTGAATGAAGTCAAGGTGGTAATCTATGGATTGCTATTGGGTTAGAGGCTTAGTGGTAAACCTATAGAGAGTCCTCGGCCCTCATCATCTTTGAGCACAAACATAATTTGTAAGCCATTTTGAAATTTGCATTTCTAGTATTAGTAATTAAACCTTGTTAATTCTAGTTTAACTCGCTTAAATATAGTTAATATCGCTAATCAATAGGTTATTTGGCTTAAAAGCTTGTTTTAATGTTTAAAACTTCAAAACAAATATTTAAGTGGTGTTTGGATCTGCTATTTAAACTATGTTATAGGATGTTTAAGCCTTTGATCTTGTTTGTGGCATGTTACACTTAGTCTTAATAACTCATAGCAAGCATAAAAACTAGTCCTTATTTGTCAAAAAGTCAAGATAGCTTCTAATCTTAATTTGCCAATTCACTGTTAAGATTTTAGATTGCAAATCTCATCACAGTAGTAGATAACTTGATCATATAGCTTAAAATCATCTTATTATAGCTTATTACAACATAATCAGTCCATAGAATCAAGTATAAGTTCATATAAGTCAACTCCTTAGTGTAAATTAAAAAGTCAAAATTTCAATTGCAGCTTTTTGAATAAACTTAAGAATTTTAGTGTGTGCTTAATATTAAGTTTTAGCTTATAATCTTTTGGGATATTAAAATTTAGCTGCTTAACTTAATTAGAAAAATATTAGTTTATCTCTACTTAGCTTATAAACTGCTTATTTTCAATCTTGTTTTAAGTCCTTTTTCAAATATGTGCCCTGTGCACAGTTTTATGGTCATTCTCACAAGCTTGTCAAAAGCTCTTTATTGAGTCTTAGCTTGTGAATTTTAGCTTTCTGTGTAGCTAACCTAGCCATCTTAAGGTCCCAAGCTTAAAATTCCACTTTCTAGCTTATTAGATAGGGCTACAAGTAGCTTATTTCTTGTCCCATTTTGGTGTAAATCGCTTAACTCACCATTTACATGCCTTTTCATAAGCTCACCACAAGCTCATTAGTGGGCCCTAGTGTTTGAACTTTGGCTTTTTGGAGAGCCAACTAACCCAAATGTTGACTCAAGGCTTATTTTTGGCTTTGGAACCTTTGACCCTAGCTTATTTTGATCTACAATATGGCTATAGGCTCTTTGGTTTCGGTTTAGCATAGGTTTATTTGCTTATTTCCATCTTATCAAGGTGCTTATTTGTGTATTTTAGCCTAATATAAGTTCATTTAGCTTGTTTGTAGCTTATTATACTTTTGTTTCCAATCTGCGACTTATTTGTGTTTAAATAATCAAAATAAGCTCATAAGCAAATGAGATAATAAGCCTAACTATTATTGGTTTTATAAAAGTTGTAGTTTTATAATTTGCTTATCTCATTGTATTTAATCAGCCCAAAAAGAAAAATCCAAAAGAAATATTTTGCAAAAGGGAGTTCTTTGATTCAACTCGCCACCCAGCCTCACCACACACACATCACCATCTCACCGGCCTTGACCTAGTAGTACTTTGCATCATTTAATACATAACCCTTTTTGTTCTATTTAGCTTATACGCATAATTTAGCTTATTTATAGCTTATTACAATAAGTTGTCACATCCTTTTTATTTTTCTTAGCCTTGTATTGTTATTAAGTATTTTATAAAAAAGTTTCAGATTTTTCTAATAGTTTTAGTATTTTTAATCATTTAATTAGTTTAAAATAGTATTTAATTCATAATAAAAAATATAAAAGTCAAAAAAATATAAATCTTTTTTCTAAAATTTTATTTTGTCATATAGTAAGTAAGAAAATTATTTTTACACTCATAGGACTTTTATTTTACAAATTTTACGCTTTTCTTGCTACACTAGCGTAATTTTACATATAACTTTTCGCCATTCTAGGACACGTTTTTATATAATTTAGGTTTACGCTTTAATTAAAATAGTTTATTTAAGTTATTTTGTTTTATAAATCAAGAAAAATCAACTTTAAAAATAGTGATAGCGTTTATTTAATATAATTTATCTTTTAATTTTCTTTAATTTGCATTTAAGCCCCTGTAATTTACAAACTTTTTCTTTAGGTATAATTATCATCCAAAATCCTTTATCACTATCCTTAGTGATTATTCGACATCCGAAAGTGTTAAACACCATTAATCCTCCGTGGACTTAACGCACTGAGGTAACACTATACTCTCCGCATCTTAATTGCATTTCGCTTTCGCATCGCTTGGACTTTTTATTACGGTTGACCATTCACAAGTGGTTAGCTTGTGTGATAAAACCTGACTGTCTGGAGCGAATCAGTGATCCACCTCCAATCATCCCCATTAGACTCATTTCAATTTGATTTTCAGGGAAAATTGTATAGTTTTTAGTGATGGCAAAGTCATGAATAAAAGAGGGGCTAATCACTGAAAAGATTGGAACATCATCGCTTTTTTTCCATTTTCATTGAAACGTAAGAATGCTAAGAAAGGAGGCCCTGGGCCGCACCGGAAAGCAAAAGTTTCTTTAGTTAATGGATCTATTTTTGGGTGAGCAAATATATTGGTTAATAGCTTGCCGTCAGTCATCACGCCCAATGGTGATTATATCACCGCTATCGAAGTTTGATGGCATGGGAGATCCGACTCTAATGCATAAAGTTTATTGCCAAAATAGGCTTATGCTCGTATTTGCAACACCAATACCTTTTGTTGGGCAAACCGCCCATCAAAACCGTCTGTACTAACCGCCAATCGAGCACGAGGCGGTCATACCTATGAACCTCGAAACACATTTGAAAGATGGGTGATCCCGCATCTTTCTCTGTCTGGTACTTGTAAGTTTTCACATATCGACTACAGAATGTGGCTTTTCCTTTAGATATACGAATAGCGTGAAGCATGCCATCACCGTCAAAGAGATGGTAGGGACCCCTTGGTAGATACTGTGGATTTGGCCCCTTTAGAAGTATGCTCCATCAAGGCAACTAGGAAGGGTGCCCTCAATGATTTCACATTCAGTTGGAGGGAGTTCGTTAACAGGAGAAAAGTTATGTGATAAGACATGTTTTGGGTCAACCGAAACCCTAAGTGGTGGATCAATGAAGTTATTAATAAAGTCATCAAACACTTTGAAGATTACGGATGGTAAAGGCTGATCTTCCTTCACTGATTTTGTTCGGTGTTTACGAGTTGAAGATATTAGCTTCTTCGGCCATTTTTTTTGGCCTGGTGGTTGTGACGGTTGGTTGATTTTCTTCTATTCTGGCAGAAAAGACACGACAAGCTGATGGCTGCGGTAATGACGCTGGCGGTGCTAGTGGTCGTCGTGGTGGTTGATGTTGAAATGGGATGGAATTTGGTCTTAAAAATGTTGACAGAAGAGATGTGGGAAAAGAGCCCATAATTTGGTAAGGGATGCCTTACTACTCTAGTGAAGAAGACTCATGATTTTATAGCAAAACATTGAGAAAGGTATGTATGTTCCTTCACGTACTTTTGGATTATTCCTATATTATTACAGCTATTATTTCTATTTTTATCAGCAACAAGAGAGTTTAAGTTAATTATCTTAAACTCTTAAAATACGGAAATAATGTATACATAGCAAATTTACATAACCAGAAAAGATCTAGATATGCAAGAATTTACATCTATTCTCAACCGGACAAATCGCACAAAAATGTGTCACACTTAAGGTTAATTTGAATTTTAGATACTCAACTTTATTTTTCTTAATTTGAATTTTAGTCTTATCACAGTTACATCTATTCTAAATCACAACGATACTATTTTAGAATCAGAATTATATATTAATGACCCAATTTGCAAATCGAATCATCTCCAATGTGGCGGACCAAAGGTTTCATAAGATACCAGGTTCAAACCTCGTTGGGTGTACATCTTGAGATAACGAGGGAAAATTCTAGAAAAGATATGGTTCAATCAAAATTTATCTGATTACCACGGTAGCCTGAACAAGGGATCCTCTCCTTTAACCGTTTACAACATCCAAATGGAAAACTCAAGTGGATATTATCTTACAAACATTTTGGGAAAATGTTTAATCATTTTTGAAAAAACCATAGGAATCTTGAACAAAAAGTAGGTTCTGAATTGAAAAAATAAAAATAAAAAAATGTCGCATGAGCGAGTTTCAAAGTTGTGTTGATGTTCGTTGGTCGCGGGCATGAGATGATTCCTTAGCTAGGTGAACCCAATGTTACTCGATACGAACAAATCAAACAAGTAGTGAAATGTAACAATATTTGGAAGTTAATATAATTCACTTTTGCACAAAAAACAATAGTTTCTCATATATTGGATGTACTAAATATACCAAAACGAATCGACCTAAATGCCGCTAATCGATGCTTTAAATTATGATTAAATGTGTCGAGTTTAAGGTATACCAAACAATATTGCGAGTAACAAACCTAAAATTAAACTTGTTTAAGATACAACTCATAATTCTAAAAACCAAAAGTGATTTAGATTCGTATGTGTCTCGTTCTTCTATTTTAAGTAGCTCAACATTACCTTCAACATAATCCAAATATTGTACTGATATCTTTTGCAAATATCTATTTAAACTCAAGACATAAGGATGACAAATTAAATCTAAACTTAAGATAACTAAACAAACATAATAGAGATATCAACCAAGAATGCTTAAAGCCCTAATAACTCAAGATGTCTTTTGATGTCTTTTGTTTCTTCTAGAGTTTATATAATGCTTTTACAATGAGCAATTGATGAAAGTTTTTTTCTTTAACTAAAAAGGTTTCTCGAAAACTTTTGCTCATTCAAGAGTTCAAGACAATATCTTTCTTTCCAAAGACCAAAACCTTTCTCACACTAACTAAATAATTTTGTAGTATAATTATTCTTCTAAACATCCTCCTAATTTAAAGGTTTATGGATACTTTTAATGTTAGTATGACCGGATTCGAACTCGACTCCTGGATTGCACACACGCATGAGAATCAATATTTAATATAATTAATATATAAATGTTATATTTTAATTATTAATCACAAATATTACTTAATGAATGTTAGTAGTAATTTGGCAACGGTCATTAAATGTAAAGTTAAGGGACTAGGGATGAAAATTGAAGTCGGGAAGGATCTAGAACCCTTTGGGTTTGATATGGGTATCCCATACCCTTAACTCACCAAGTTTTGATTAGTATATATACAAACCCCTTGTATTCAATTCTAATAAATCTTGGATCACCAAATAACTCTAACTTCTTCTCCGCAATACGTGTATACAAGAACGAAGGGAAAATACAAGTGTGTTTGGGTAATTCTTGGTATTTGACAAAGGGGTTGGTCGACTATTAAACCCTAATTTTAGGGTTTAGGTTTCCTTGGTTCTTGATCTATTGTGTTCTTTAATTTAAAAGCAATTTATATACTTTTAATTCGGTCGCTAATTTACAAGTATTATTCATATTACTTGATGCATGCTTTGATGATGTTTGTGTTTTTTATAATTGTTATGATTTGTAAAACCCAAGCGGTGGCATCACGAAATCGCTAATACGTTGTAATTAATTATCGAAACACATAAAAATTAAATATTTATGATTATTACATGGTTTTATGATTTCTAGGGTTTTGAAAATTGGAACCCTAATTTTTTTATATATGGGTCGATTACCTTTATTTTTTAATTAGGTTTTATTTTTTGTAAAACTTGTAGAAACCCTAGGATTGCATGTATATTTTTATATGGTTATTATGAATAATTGTTATGTGCCATGATAATATGCGTATCTTGGAATTATAATTGTTATGAGGAATCCATGGTGGAACATGCATGTTTTGCCATGGATTATTGTTTATTGATTGTTTTGATTAATTGTTAATTAAAATTAACATGTAATTAGTTTGATAAATATAAAATTGGGAAACACCTCAATATATCTAATAATAATTCATTATGTGCAATATGGTATATCGTTAACTAAGGCTTATTAATCGATTTGTCGTGATATGTGGCTCACTTAACATAGTGGGTGAAAGCCCTAGTTAATATATGCATGGTTTTTACACCTAGAATTGATTATTAGGTTTTTATCACAAATTATGTATGTGGCTAATTGTTTTACATATGTTAATTGTTAAGTTATATGTATATTATTTGAGTTCGTTAAATTTTTATTAATTGCTTTTTTTTATATTAGTATGACACGCTGTAAGCAAAAAGGTTATTTGAGAATAGAAAATTAACCAAACTAAATAATGGTGAAATTGGATTTGTTTTCTAAGTATTAAATCTTGAACTTTTAGTCGATTGATGCGACTGTCCTAAATGGTTAGAACGGCTCACCCATTATGACAAACTATGAGAGTGGTTTTACGGAGGGTTCGACATTAAATTGCGACTCAAAAGAAGAATGGTTTTAATAAGTTTTGCCAACGAATGACTTTCCGCCACTTTGTGCTGCTTGTATTTGGAGCTACCTAGTATAACCATTCTATACCTAAGCATCTTAATGCATAGTTGTAAGTTTCTCAACGCATCGATTAAAACTTTGTAGAACTTAATCTTAGTACTTTAAAAACTATAAGTAAAGTTTTGAAAAAATTTATGTTATGAAGATGTATGCATGATTTTTTGTACATAAGTTTTGATTACACATCAAAAATTGTACCCTTAAAATTTAAGTTTATGGCAACTAAAGATAAGAAACACTTGAACTTGTAATTTATGTTATGTGGGAACTTAGATAGATTGCAATAACAAGGTAAATCTCCATGTTGTGTGGGAACAAATTTTGAATAAATTGCGTTTCTAAATTAGACAACTTAATTAAGTTAGTTAGTAAGATCCATGACTTAAGGCATAAGATGGGGTAAAACATGCTTACATTTGCCTAATTGTTTGGCAAAATTGTAAATCCCATATTTTCTAGGAATTGAAAACTTGTTTGTCAATTATTATTCTTCGAAAATTACCTATTCAATACTTTCATCACTAGCGAGCAACCTGTGGTGAAACTATGACAATGTGGGTCCTAGATTCAAGGAAAATTCTATGGTTAATATGAATATTGACCAAGGGTATTTTATTTTCTTGAAAGGTTGAATTATCGAAAGTACTAACTTTTGAACTTTTATTTTCTGTAGAAATGGCTCAACCTGAAACAAATGCACTAAGTTCGTCATTCAAATCAATGTTTGATCGCGAAAAATTTACTGGCAGCGCTAATTTCAGTGACTAATATAGGCAACTCAAAATTGTCTTGTGTGTTGCCAAAAGATTAGATTATTTGAATATGCCTTGTCTTCCTGAATCTGAAGCAAATGCTACTCGCTATAAGGGAAGATGGCAAACCGAGTATGACAAGCATAATGAGGTTACTCGCTTATGCTTGGAGTATGTCTTCAAACTTTCAAAAACAGTTTGAAAATTACTTCCCAAAAGACATGCTTGCCGAACTTATTCTTGTTTGAAAAGTCCGCAACTATAGAGTTATATGATTTGATAGATTTCTACACAGTTGCAAACAAGGGAGGAAACCGCGGAATGCCCCATTGCTTGGAAATGATGAGTAACATGGACCAACTTGGAAGGCTCAACTACATCTACCCTAATGACATACAAATTGGCCTTATCAACGATCCTTAACAAGGAATTTGATGGTTTCATGTATTACAATATGCATTACACGGGAAGACGGTTAGTGAGGTGAATGCAATGCTCATTGACTTCTAAATAGGTTTGCCAAAAGGCTCCTATACCTCAGTAACTTACACGGTAGGATTACTAAGCCTAATAGCAAGTGTTTAACAAGAAAGGGAAAGGTAAGGGTAAGGTCGATAAGGGAAAACAAGTTATGGCTTATGAACCAAACCAAAAGTAACCCCTAAAAGAAAGAGAATCCTAAAAGGGATTAGGCTTTTCATCACCGCACGGAGGTAGGACTTGGAAGAGGAATTGTCCACTCTTCTCCATGAGTTCTGAACAAAGAGGTATAAGAATGCTAGTATCTGTTGCAAGACTTCGTGTACTCTATTAATGATAGAATTATTTGCATTTCCTCATAAAATAAATTCCTGGGTATATGATATTGGATGTGGTATTCACATTTGTAATAATAATCGCGGACTTAGAGGTGCAAGGAAACTTGCCTATGGACAACAATACATGCACGTGGGTAATGGAGCACTTGCAGTCGTTGAAGCTAAAGGAACATTTGATTTAGTTTTGCCTTCGGGTTTAGTACTGTCTATGAACGATTCTCATTACGCACCTTCTATAATCAGGGGTGTTGTTTCTGTTTCCTCATTGAAAGATATTTGTTTTATTCATACATTTACTGATTATGGAATTTCGGTCTCTTTAAATGATGTTTTTTACTTTATGTTATTCTAGTAAATGGTGTGTTTGAAATTGATTTGCATGATAATGTGATTGATAAAAATAATTCTGTTTTTAGCATCAATAGTAAAAGAATCAAAAGTGATTTGGATTCTTCATATCTTTGGCATTGTAGACTTGCTCACATAGGCAAGAAACGCATGCAAAAGCTGCAACGTGATGCGCTTTTACAAGATATCAATGATGAATCATTCAATAAATGAGAGTCTTGCATATCTGGGAAGATGACCAATAAACCTTTTGCAAATCATTTAGAAAGGGCTTCTGATCTTCTTGGTGTGATACATACTGACGTATGTGGACCACAAAGACATGTGTCAAGGAAGGGTGCTAGCTACTTCTTAACCTTTACAGATGATTTCAGTCTTTATGATTATGTTTATTTGCTTAAACATAAACATGAAGTATTTGAAACATTTAAGGTTTTCAAGAATGAAGTAGAATTGCAACTAGGAAAGAAGATTAAGCTCTTTGATCCGATAGAGGTGGTGAATAGCTAAGCCAAGAGTTTAAAGATTATCTTGCTGAGTGTGGGATTGTCCAGCAGCTCACTTCTCTATATACTCCACAACAAAATGGTGTATCTGAGAGAAGAAATCATACATTGTTGGACATGGTGCAATCGATGTTTAATCTTACAACTCTTCCCTTATCCTTTTGGAATTATGCTTTAGAAATTGTTGTTCGCATTTTGAATATGGTTCCAACTAAGAAGGTTGATAAGACTCCATATGAACTATGGTATGGAAAAGCTCCCAACTTGTCTTACTTAAAGGTCTAGGGTTGTGAGGCGTTTGTTAAACGCGACTCGGTGATAAGCTACAACAAAGATCTCATAAGTGTATCTTCGAGGATACCCAAAGGAAACTATGGGTTACTACTTTTACTTTCCACCTGAAAACAAAGTAATTGTTGCTAGGTATGGATACTTCCTTGAAAGGGATCTCATATCTCATGAATTCAGTGGGAGAGTTTATGATCTAGAAGATGATCATGAAGATACATCACCTTCTGAAAACACTAGCCAACCTCAAGTAGAACATGAAAGTCCGAGTGTTCCACACGAAGTTGAAGTGGTTCCCAATCGAGATCCTGTAAGGACTACGCCGCACTGAACGTCTATGTCTTAACGTAGAAGTTGAGGAAAATATGTTAGAGGATCTTGGTGAATCTACTAACTATAAGGCTGCTATGATTAGTCCTGAAAAGGAAAAATGGCAAGTCGCAATGAATGGGGAAATGCAATCCATGAGAGATAACGAAGTATGGATAGAGGTTGACTTACCTCCAAATGCTAAGGTAGTGGAAGTAAGTGGCACTATAAGATAAAGACTGACATGGATGGCAATGTACACACCTATAAAGCTCGTCTTGTAGCTCAAGGGTTTACTCAAACTTTTGGGGTGGACTACGAGGAGACTTTTTCTCTTGTAGCAGACATTAGAGCTATTAGGATTCTTATAGCCACAGCTACGTACTATGACTATGAGATATGGCAAATGGATGTCAAAACTGCCTTCTTAAACGGTCGCCTAGATGAGGACATCTATATGGCGCAGCCTCAAGGGTTTGTGAATCTAAAATTTTCAAAGCGTGTATGCAAACTTCAAAGATCCATTTATGGATTGAAGCAAGCATCACGACAATGGAACAAGAAGTTTGATGAAAAGATCAAGAAATTTGGTTTCACTCAAAATCTTGATTAGCCATGTGTATATCACAAAGCTAGTGGGAGTAATGTTACTTTCCTTATCTTATATCTCGATAACATATTGATCATGGGAAAAGTGATAAGGATTGAAAACATACGTTTTTAGGGGTCATTTAAGCCCTAAATTGACACATTTTATATCCGCTACTGCTTAAAATCATTCTTTTTCACTTTTTAGGTCTTTTGGAAGCAAAATACTTGAATGAAGCATATTTGAACGAAAAGGAGCGAAAACATGAAGAAAATGGCAAAGTCAAGATCAAATGCCATCCAACACACCTGATGGCGTCCCAAACAAAGGGCGACGCCGTCCCTTTATTGAAGACTTGATTAAAAGTGCACGCGACGGCTCAGCGGAATTTCTGGTCCTAAAGCTTAACGGCGTCACGCCTTAATTCTGGAAGGCGTCACGCCTTAATTCTGGAAGGCGTCACTCACAACTTTCACACCTTATGCCCAAGATCCAAGATTTAAACGACGTCGCTACTAAAGATTGACGGCGTCACACATCTCAAGTGACGCCGTCCCAATGATGACTCGCCCAAACGAAACCCTAATGATGGCACTGGATGGCGTCACCAAAAGGTGACGCGACATCGCGATTGTAAATCTATATATATAATTCAATTTTTCTCATTTGAAGAGGTATAATTTTGGAGAGCAAACCCTAACTCGGTTGTAGTCGACTTGGACAAGTATTCTAGGGTCCCATACCTATTTTACATTGAAAGATAAGTTTTTTATCCAATTTATCATTATGTCTACCCCATGTTCAATTGATTGTGTGTATGCTTGCTTGTTTAACATGTCTAGCTAAATTACTCTTGTTTTTGCTTAGATCTATAAAACCTAGTTATTGATTATTGTTAGGTTGTCTCTTGTCTTAATTGGTAAACGCTAGATTAAAGAAAACTGACATCTTCTTTAATTGTTGCTTGAGCTGAACATCCTATATAGTAAAAGCTTGAGAGCATGAGCCATCGTTGTGTTTATTGTGTGAATTGTAGCTTTAGGATAGTAGTGTATTTGGGGGAGATGCTATTGCACTTGCCGATCCTGGGTATTCTAAAGGAGAGTTACAATTCATAGAACTAGGGAATTAGGCACCGCCCTACTAATTAATCGGAAATACAACGCACCAATTAAGATAAAGAAAGTGACAATTCAACCGACCAATAAAAGATAACTAGGAAGTAATAGTATCTAAGTAAACACATCTTTAATCATCATATGAGCACACCTCAATTAGCATAATCTATCCATAGTTCATTAGATAATTAGATAAGTAGTTAAATTAGTGAAATCGGTAGAAGTACCACCCCCAATCATATGCCCCGAGGTGACTAAAAGTACCACCCCAATCATCCCCTAGAGCAATGCAAGATCGGGATCCAGATTTTACCTTTGCTTCTAAAATTTTATATAAAAATACTAACAAAAAAAAAGTTTCATATAAATGTTGTCATCCTTCTCCGGATTAGATCGTAAGATCCTATAAGATTTTCGTCATATATCTCTTCTCGAATTCCTATTCCCTAGAGCATGAAATCAATCCCCGAGGCTTACCGGTACTACAATACAACGATTAGGTTTCTTGCCTAGAGGGTTGAAAAGTTGCGTAGAAAAGGAGGTTTTCGACCTCAACCCCGTGTATCAAGTTTTTCACGGAATAGAATAACTAGTTAGATTTCTATCTCGTTTAGGTCCATTCGCTTGATTCCTATCAAGTGAGATTTTTTCTATTTTTCATTAGCTTCCTTGTAGTCTATCCCCCTTCTTCGTGTTTTTGTTCGTAACCTTGTCACTTTTCACCATGGGTTACAATCCACCACCAAACAACAATCCACCACCACATCAACCACTTCCACTCAACCAACCACCACTTGACCCCCCAAGAGGCCGTACTATTGGTGAATACTCTAGACCGAGCCATCAAGGCTATAGGAACACCATTGAGCTCCCACTTCAAGCTCAAACTTCGGCCCTGCGATCCGACACCATCCGGTTGGTGCAAAACGGATGTGCATTCCATGGACTTCGTTCCGAAGATCCTAATCAGCATCTCAAGGATTTCCTAAAAATCGTTGACTCCTTTGACCTTGATGCTACCATCGAGACCACGCTTGCGTCTCTTCCACCCTCTCTACGGGACCAAGCTAGTAATTGGCTTGAGCGACTTCCCACCTGATCCATCTCAAGTTGGGATGATCTCACCACTCATTTCCTCACCCAAATTTTCCCACCGGGGAGAACTACCAAGCTAAGGAATGACATCTTGATGTTCTAACAACGTTAAGGCGAAACTCTCTACGAGGCATGGACTCGATTCAAGGACTTGCTTTATAAAATCCCTCATCAAGGCATTGATCTTTGGCTTCAAGTCCAAATATTTTACGATCATGTCAATCTCTCAACTAGGCAAACCATCGACCAAGCGGCCGGTGGTAAGCTTAGTGAACTTATCGCGGAAGAGTCGTGGGGTACAATAGACGATCTTGCCCTCTATGACAACGAATGTTGGAATGACCCCCGTGAGTTGCCTAAAACCGTCAAGGAAATCTCCTTGCCTCCCATTGACACACAACCTTCCAATTGTAGGATGCTTGAACTTGAAGATCAAGTCAAATTCCTAATGAGCTCCTATGAAACTCCTAATCCTTCACGCCAAGTGAACAAAGTCTCTTCCTTATGTGAGTTATGTAGTGGTCCCCATAACACTCATAATTGCACGAGACTCCCCGAACAAGCTTCCGTGGACTACGCATCCTCGCGTACCAATGGAATGGGAGGAAGACTCCCCACAACACTCGGACCTAGGACTTACAACGAAGCCCGAGAAGCATGGAGGGGCACACCCGACTATAATTGGAGTCAAACCAAATAATTCAACTCTAACGACTCCCCATGGTCCCAACAACACAATCAAAGCTCTCATGCCCCTAGTCAACACAACATAGAAGGGATAATGCAACACCTAGTTACATCCTAAGAAGCCCAAATAGCCAAGCTTTCAGACCGCTTTAACCAACAACAAATCGAGATGGATAGGAAAATAGATAACCTCTTGAAAGCCATAACCAATAATGATAGGACGACCACCGAAAAGGTTAATTCCATCTCGACTCTCTCTCCCGAAAAAGCTTCTGTTGTTAAGAGTAAGGACCCGAGCAAGTACTTCGCTCATTCACAATTAGGCAATGAAACTAGGGACCCATCTTCATCAAAGCACGTTCACTTTGTCAATGCCATCACCCTAGTGAAACCAAATAGGAATAGTGATGAAGCAAACCATGAGATGGTACTTGAGGTTAGTGAGACTCCTAAGGATGGAACAACCAATGAAGTAGACGAAGTAGGTGATGAGAACTTCAATAAGTTTCCTACGGATGAGGAACTTTCATACCACCCACACCTAGTGCGTGACCTTCGTCCCTTTTATACTAGGAGATGTCCACGAATCACCTTTGTAAATCCTAGAAATCTCAACATACCATGTTGCATAGGATATCTTTTCGTGGCAAAGGCCTATGACCAGCACGTACTATCATTGGGTGATGAAGAAACCTATCCCAAATAGGCAAGACCCCAATGATCCTAGAGTTAGATGTAATTTTCTTGGTAGAGTTAAGGGATTGCCCGTCTATGTAGGTAGCTTCACGTACCTTACGGATTTTGTGATTGTGGAAGATATTAGTACGGCTATAGATCCTAGATTGTCCTATGTAGTTCTAGGAAAGCCTTTTATAGATAGCACCGGGATGACTTATGATCCATCATTAGGGATAGTTAGATTCAAGGATGAGACCGATGACATCTCCTACCAAATGCCATTAAAGATTGAGAAATTCTCATCACTATCCAATAATGAGAATGAACTTAAGCTATCGGTCTATTATATGAATGAGGAGGATAAGAAGAGAGGAGTAGACTGTGTGATGAGTAAGATATTTGGGTTCTATAAAGAAAGTGTGAAACTAAGACCGGAATATAGAACCAATTGGGGGCAAGATGACATCTTAAAATGATGCACGATAGGGCATAATTATGTTATGGAAAACCCCAATAGAAACCGTCATGAGGAAGAAAATGACGGTAAGGAAGTCACGTAGGAGCACGACTTCGAGTCTAGCTACAAGACTCATAAATAAAGAAAAGTGCTTCGTGGGAGGCAACCCATGCTTAATTGTTTGCTTGTTTGTTTTTCAATTTGTGTGTTCATATATCTTTTTCATTGTTGTTTATTCTCATGTTAGACTTTGTGAAAATGCTTTATTTTGTTTTTAACCTCGTCTTAATTACATATAAAGGTATTTTACAAAAAGATAAGTGTAGAGAAGATCATATGAGTTTTTAAGAACATGAACATGAGATTAAAAATCATTGAAACTGATATATATGTGTGCTTGTTAGAGTCAAATGCTTGTATCGAGTCACAATGGATGTTTTACGAAATTTTTCCATGTTTTAATGAGGTAATTTCTCCAGAAAAAGGAAACAGACCAATTTTTGTCAGGACAACCTGACAACGTCAGGCAATCTAGAAACAAAATATCAGTTTCGTTTTCTGTGTAATTTATTATTTTTGGGAAATTCCCAATTCTTAATTTTCCAGAAAAACTGCAAACATCCATTCCACAAGCATTATATCTTACTTGTTTTCTAGTATAGTTGTGTGTCATATATAGTTTTTCGCCGATTTTACACGAAGGTTTCGTTTGTTTTCTTATAAGTGTGCAGGTTATATTGGACAAGAAGAAGAAACACATATTGGATGAAGCTTATTACTTATGCATTCTTCTTGGAGGAGGATTTAACCGCAACTTCACACATATCCTACCGAGCTAATCAGGGGAGTATTAATTTCTTTCTCTTTTAACTTACCTTCCTTTATCATAATTTTGATACTTTCGGGGAACATTAGGGACAATGTTCAGTTTAAGTGTAGGGAGGGAGAATATAATGGGAACTTAGAAACTATTCACTCACTTGATTATTTGTCTTGTCCTAGGTAATTTATGTAATAAACCATAAGAAATATTTGTTAGGGCAATTTTAGTACCAAATTTAAAAATTTTTATGACATTTACGAGCTAAACTTTAGTCTTAATAAAGCGTCTCATGGATAGGAATTATATGACTAGCACAAAACCGTTTACCACTCAAATTCCACCCTAAAAATGTGAGGTTCGCTCCTAGATCTTTAGGAATAAAAGTATTCATCTTTAATGCTTAGTAAGTGTACCAGTAGTATAATAGATTTTAGAACTTGTTTTCTGATGCATTCCGAGATCGCTAGTGAGACTACACTTGTGTAGTTAGGAGTAACTAAATGATAAGAGGCATTAGGATAACCCTTGTTTGAAACATGTATTATAATTACATCTTCCACATCGGTTGAGTAATTACCGCACACCCTTGCGATGTACTCATCTTTAGTACACGATACCCCTAGTTAACCCCTCAGAGTCTATCCTTTTCGCGGTTCTCGTGATGTTTCGGTTTTCCGGAATATCAATGAAGAGCATTTTCTACAATCCCCACCCCCAAATGTACACCCAAATCGCCTTAGCCTACCTTGTATGCACTCATCTTTAGTGCATTATTGTTATCACTACTAAACCCTTAGTTCAATTATCTAGTTACTTGCATGGTTGCTAAGTCGAGTCATATCTTTTGTATACACTTTTGGGACGATTGGGACTCATGGGTAAAAGTAATATTTTATGGAGTAACGGGAAAGAATGATAAATTCAAATTCCCTTTGTCTACGTAATTAAATACTCCAAGTGTTTTGATCTTTTCTTTTTTTTGGGTAAAGGGTTTCCCCGGTAAATATATTACTCCAAAAAAACATTTAAGTACAAAGGATATGAGTGAAGTCTCATATCTCAGCCCGTTACATAGGCGATAAAGCTAACATAACAAGACACTTCCTATCCTTTAAACAGTAAAACAACCATTACTCACTAGATTACATTTGACATAAAACCAAGCATAACCTAATGTCTAGATTGCTTACTACCACGACCTTGGAGCTTGATATCATACATGTCAGAAAAAGCATCCAATTGCTCAGGTAAATCATAGACCTGATCCGTATAATCATCATAATAGTCTTCAAGCTCATGACCACCGCTTGTTGATGCGAGAAATTTAGCCATAGGATTATCCGGCTCAAGCACCTCCTCATCATCACTGTCAGAAACAATCACATCCCCCACTTTAGAGAATGGGTTACCCACCATAGAATACGGGGAGGAGGAAGAACTAGGCTTAGTAGCCGTATCATGCGCATTTTCTTTCAAATCAACCTTTTTAAGAGGTTTACCATCATCATCCACAAGAGTAACTTTCCCCTCAATAATTAGCTTTTCAAGCTCTTCAATTTTTCCAACAATAGGAGTAGTACTAGTGCTACCATTTCCACCCTTAGCAGAGCTACCATCTTTGGTCAAGTCAACAGTAACACTAGGAATATCAGCCTCATTAGTATCAACCCTATTAAGAGCATCAAACGGATTTGGTGTAGCAATATTCGTTTCACTTGTACTAGCCACTTCAGTAATCTTCTTCTTTGTAGCATCCGGCTTCTTCGACACAGGCTGATACACCTGCTTCTTATATTTAGAAGGGCTAAATTTAGCCCCTTTTCCCACCTCAATACCATGAAACGCCTTCCTTTGAGGCATTTGGAACCCATCATTCTTTTGTGCTTGATGTTTAAGGTCAACAGGCACACGTTTGGGACATTGGGTCTCATCATGGTCAAAAACCATACAAACACAACAACGAGGTGGTTTCCACTCATATTCCACTCCAACAGTATGCAATACCTCCCCTTCACCATCCCAACTTGGCACAGCAATAACCATTGTCCCCTTAAGCTCCCGATCGCTTTGATGTCAATCAAAGCACGAGCATAATCAAAACGCCCCCATGACTGCAAACACATAGAGCTCGTGTATGCATCAAGCATAATAGGGGTACCGAGTTTGGTAGCTATGGCACTCAATCCATCTTCAGTAAAAGAAGCAATAGGAATATCATGTAGTTTCACCCAGACAGGGATCGAACCCAAATCCTCTTTAATAAAACTCGTCCTGGGGGTCCACTTCTTCAACATAATAGGAACTGATCGAATAAACCAAGGTCCATTCTCTAACACTCCATTTAATCCCTCAATAGAGGCAAATTTGAAGATAAATAAACCCTTAGAATTCATCATAGAACATACCACACCAAACTTCTTCCATGCATTCTTCACGTAGTTATAAACTACGGGAAATGCAACCCTCTTGCCAATAAAATACCCAAAAAGAGTATTATCAAACTTAGAATTAGCTTCCAAGACAGATGACAAAGGAATATTTACCTCGGCCTTCTCATTAAGAGGCTTGCCCGTATCAAGAGTGCGGAAATTAACTTTGCGGGTAGCAGAAGTAGATCCCACCTTACTTGCAAATGTAGGATCTTTCAATCCATCGTTGACCTGCTCATCCCCTTCCTTAGTCACATTCGGATTACCAAACAAAGCCACCTTAGGCATAGAAGTTTTAAAGGATTTACTTCCAGCCATATCATCAAGATTACTAGCCAAAGTAATATGATCGTAGGTGCGATTAAGAGAACTAACACTAGGGTTGTTAGTGTCCATGCTAAGACTCTCAACTTCAGGAGTAGCGACACCTGGAGCCTTTTCCGGAGTAGTCTTATTCAATGATAAGTAGTTATCAGCACCACCAAAATCATGTTCCAACATTCCCCCACCTTTATCCCTCTCTCTCTCGTAACCCTCATCATGAATAAATCACAGCAATAAGACCCTCAAAACCGCATATAGACCAACGCTAAGATCACAAACAAAAAAACCCTAATCGCTTAGAGTTACCAGCGTTTTAGTAATCCCCACCAGAATCGATCCACAACTAAATGTTACGCACTAGTTATTCTGTTGTGCGATCAAATAATAAGAAAAAGAAACCAGCACAAGTATGATTGATTATATATATAATAAGATATTAGTAGACCATGCATGAAGATATAACCAAATCAAAAGATACCAAAAGCGAATGAAATTAAAGCTCCGACCCCACGATTCAAAAGTTAACCAATTTAATTATTAACCGACCTTGAAGAAGATTAAAAAATTAAAAGGTTAAAGATCAATTGTTAGGGAATGGTTATGTCGCTTTTGTTGCCTTTTCGCCAGAGAGAATTGTAATAGGGTTTTTACAAGGTAAAAAATAGTGTTTTGATCTTTTCAAATCGGGTCAATTGGTATTAGTTAAATAAAAACTCAAGTGTAGGGATGCTTCTATAAATCCCTTATATTTTGATGTTATCGTAGAGGATGGTAGAGTAAAAAGGTATGAAAAAAAATAGAAAAAGAGTTGTAAAAAAAATGAAAAAATGAGAAAAACATACGGGCTACCATCCTACATCTATCTTTATATTTATGTTTTTAAGTTTGTGTTTGTTTTGTTTCAAGTTATCTAGTGTTAGTGAGTCAAGTGTTGGCTTAGCAACGGTACACTTTACATGCTTGTAACATAAGATTTTTGACTTGCCACCACTAAATATCCCCTATCCAACAAAACCCTTTACTTCCCTACCCTAAGCCTAACGTTACAATCCTTGTAAAGACCTCTTAGATAGTTATTCCTAGGTGCTTATGCCAAAGTTGTGGAGGTTTGATCTATTCTCAAGCTTATGGTAATCTATGTACTATGCCAGGTAAGGAGTGTTTATCTTCCATTTTCATTCATATTATATTTCATATAAACCCGAGAGATGAGAGAATCCAAACACCAATTGTGAGGTGTTGGTGTATAATTTCCGTGCTTGTTATAATTATTGTGACGTTTATACTTGTTGTAAACTATCTTAAACAAATGCTTCATGCCCCCTAACTAATAAATTGATTGGCCAAAATCACATTTGCTTGAGGACAAGCAAACTCCAAGTGTAGGGATATTTGATAAGGATTTAAAACATACGTTTTTAGGGGGTCATTTAAGCCTAAAATCGACACATTTTATATCCGTTACTGCTTAAAATCATTCCTTTTCACTTTTTAGGTCTTTTGAAAGCAAAATATTGGAATGAAGCATATTTGGACGGAAAGGAGCGAAAACATGAAGAAAATGGCAAAGTCAAGATCAAAGGCCATCCAGCACACCTGACGGCGTCCCAAACAAAGGGCGACGTCGTCCCTTTATTGAAGACTTGATCAAAAGTGCACGCGACGGCTCAGCGGAATTTCTGGTCCTAAAGCCTGACGGTGTCACGCCTTAATTCTGGAAGGCGTCACTCACAACTTTCACACCAGACGCCCAAGATTCAAGATTCAGACGACATCGCTACTAAATACTGACGGCGTCACACATCTCAAGTGACGCCGTCCCAACGATGACCTGGCCCAATTGAAACCCTAATGATGGCGACCTGATGGCGTCACTAGCAAGATGTGACGCTGTCGCGATTGTAAATCTATATATAGGATTCTATTTTTCTGTATTTGAAGAGGTAGAATTTTGGAGAGCAAACCCTAACTCAGTTGTAGTCCGACTTGGACAGTATTCTAGGGTCCCATACCCTATTTTACATTGCAAGATAAGTTTGTTTATCCAATTTATCATTATGTCTACCCCATGCTCAATTAATTGTGTGTATGCTTGCTTGTTTAACATATCTAGCTAAATTACTCTTGTGTTTTCTTAGATCTATGATACCTAGTTATTGATTGTTGTTAGGTTGTCTCTTGTCTTAATTGGTAGACACTAGAGTAAGGGAAATTGGCTTCTTCTTTAATTGTTGTGAGTTTGAATGTCCTAAATAGTAAAAAGCTTGAGAGTGCACTTGAGCCATCGTTGTGTTTATTACGTGAATTGTAGCTTTAGAATAGTAGTGTATTCGGGGGAGATGCTATTGTACTTGCCGATCCCGGGTATTCTAAAGGAGAGTTACAATTTATAGAACTAGAGATTAGGCACCACCCTACGACTAATCGGAATACAACGCACCAATTAAGATAAAGGAAGTGACAATTCAATCGACCAATAAAAGATAACTAGGGAGTAATAGCATCTAAGTGAACACATCTTTAATCATCATATGATCACACCTCAATTAGCATAATATATCCATAGTTAATTAGATAATTAGATAGGTAGTTAAATTAGTGAAATCGCTACTAAATACTGACGGCGTCACACATCTCAAGTGACGCTGTCCCAACGATGACTTGGCCCAATTGAAACCCTAATGATGGCGACCTGATGGCGTCACTAGCAAGATGTGACGCTGTCGCGATTGTAAATCTATATATAGAATTCTATTTTTCTATATTTGAAGAGGTAGAATTTTGGAGAGCAAACCCTAACTCAGTTATAGTCCGACTTGGACAGTATTCTAGGGTCCCATACCCTATT
The DNA here is from genome assembly GCA_910596185.1 of Chrysanthemum makinoi. NCBI lineage: Eukaryota > Viridiplantae > Streptophyta > Magnoliopsida > Asterales > Asteraceae > Chrysanthemum > Chrysanthemum makinoi. The sequence goes on along the minus strand of OU343223.1, from coordinate 306,406,517 downwards.
TTACATTGCAAGATAAGTTTGTTCATCCAATTTATCATTATGTCTACCCCATGCTCAATTAATTGTGTGTATGCTTGCTTGTTTAACATATCTAGCTAAATTACTCTTGTGTTTGCATAGATCTATGATACCTAGTTATTGATTGTTGTTAGGTTGTCTCTTGTCTTAATTGGTAGACACTAGAGTAAGGGAAATTAGCTTCTTCTTTAATTGTTGCGAGTTTGAACGTGCTAAATAGTAAAAAGCTTGAGAGTGCACTTGAGCCATCGTTGTGTTTATTACGTGAATTGTAGCTTTAGGATAGTAGTGTATTCGGGGGAGATGCTATTGTACTTGCCGATCCCGGGTATTCTAAAGGAGAGTTACAATTTATAGAACTAGGGATTAGGCACCACCCTACGACTAATCGGAATACAACGCACCAATTAAGATAAAGGAAGTGACAATTCAATCGACCAATAAAAGATAACTAGGGAGTAATAGCATCTAAGTGAACACATCTTTAATCATCATACGATCACACCTCAATTAGCATAATACATCCATAGTTAATTAGATAATTAGATAGGTAGTTAAATTAGTGAAATCGCTACTAAATACTGACGGCGTCACACATCTCAAGTGACGCCGTCCCAACGATGACTTGGCCCAATTGAAACCCTAATGATGGCGACCTGATGGCGTCACTAGCAAGATGTGACGCTGTCGCGATTCTAAATCTATATATAGAATTCTATTTTTCTGTATTTGAAGAGGTAGAATTTTGGAGAGCAAACCCTAACTCAGTTGTAGTCCGACTTGGACAGTATTCTAAGGTCCCATACCCTATTTTACATTGCAAGATAAGTTTGTTTATCCAATTTATCATTATGTCTACCCCATGCTCAATTAATTGTGTGTATGCTTGCTTGTTTAACATATCTAGCTAAATTACTCTTGTGTTTGCATAGATCTATGATACCTAGTTATTGATTGTTGTTAGGTTGTCTCTTGTCTTAATTGGTAGACGCTAGAGTAAGGGAAATTGGCTTCTTCTTTAATTGTTGCGAGTTTGAACGTCCTAAATAGTAAAAAGCTTGAGAGTGCACTTGAGCCATCGTTGTGTTTATTACGTGAATTGTAGCTTTAGGATAGTAGTGTATTCGGGGGAGATGCTATTGTACTTGCCGATCCCGGGTATTCTAAAGGAGAGTTACAATTTATAGAACTAGGGATTAGGCACCACCCTACGACTAATCGGAATACAACGCACCAATTAAGATAAAGGAAGTGACAATTCAATCGAACAATAAAAGTTAACTAGGGAGTAATAGCATCTAAGTGAACACATCTTTAATCATCATACGATCACACCTCAATTAGCATAATATATCCATAGTTAATTAGATAATTAGATAGGTAGTTAAATTAGTGAAATCGCTACTAAATACTGACGGCGTCACACATCTCAAGTGACGCCGTCCCAACGATGACTTGGCCCAATTGAAACCCTAATGATGGCGACCTGATGGCGTCACTAGCAAGATGTGACGCTGTCGGGATTGTAAATCTATATATAGAATTCTATTTTTCTGTATTTGAAGAGGTAGAATTTTGGAGAGCAAACTCAGTTGTAGTACGACTTGGACAGTATTCTAGGGTCCCATACCCTATTTTACATTGCAAGATAAGTTTGTTTATCCAATTTATCATTATGTCTACCCCATGCTCAATTAATTGTGTGTATGCTTGCTTGTTTAACATATCTAGCTAAATTACTCTTGTGTTCGCTTAGATCTATGATACCTAGTTATTGATTATTGTTAGGTTGTCTCTTGTCTTAATTGGTAGACGCTAGAGTAAGGGAAATTGGCTTCTTCTTTAATTGTTGCGAGTTTGAACGTCCTAAATAGTAAAAAGCTTGAGAGTGCACTTGAGCCATCGTTGTGTTTATTACGTGAATTGAAGCTTTAGGATAGTAGTGTATTCGGGGGAGATGCTATTGTACTTGCTGATCCCGGGTATTCTAAAGGAGAGTTACAATTTATAGAACTAGGGATTAGGCACCACCCTACGACTAATCGGAATACAACGCACCAATTAAGATAAAGGAAGTGACAATTCAATCGAACAATAAAAGATAACTAGGGAGTAATAGCATCTAAGTGAACACATCTTTAATCATCATACGATCACACCTCAATTAGCATAATATATCCATAGTTAATTAGATAATTAGATAGGTAGTTAAATTAGTGAAATTGGTAGAAGTACCCCCGCTCCCAAATCATATACCTTGAGATTTTCCCTTTGCTTTCTAAAAAACATTAAAAATAATAATAATAATAATAATAAATAATAATAATAATAATTAAAAAGAATCATCCTCAACCCTCACCTTCTCGTTATATATCTCTTTCTAGCATTCATTTTCCCCTAGAGAACAAAATAAATTGTTGGGAATTATGCGAAGTAGGAATTCTGCTGTCAATACTGCCGAAGGATTCTGCTGAAGTAGAAGTAGAATCTGCTGAAGAAGAGATTCTGCTGAAGATTAAAAGCGTTGCCGTGTTTCTACTGAAGGGTGGAAGCTGACTAGGATCAGCATGCGCTTTATTATTTAAATGCTAACCCATCATTATTCTTGAACTGGCCGAGGTTAGCATGGGTATTAATGTACTGCTCAATATTGTTTAGTGTTTACTCATTAAATGCATGCTTACATGTTTAGCCGATTGAGTCGTAATAGTTTAGGGTTCCTTGTCTATAAAAGGAACTTAATAGTTTGTAATAAGAAAAGGGGATTCGAAACATAGAGTTTCAGTTAATAAAAAGATCCATAGAGGATCTAAGTGTTCTTAGTTATAACAGCTTGTATTTACATTCCGCTATAGAATACGAGTTGTAGAGATTTTCTATTAGTTTGCTTATGATTACATAGGCAACACTAATGATCCACGAGTGCTCAAGATCTGTCAAGGTCTCTGTGTTTTCAACAAGTGGTATCAGAGCCTCTGGAAAGTCTCTACGATACTGAGAACCATATTTTTCCTCACCCCCATACAACCAAAACACATTCAGAAGTCACCAACAACAACATCAAAAACACCACCTCTATGCAGCAACTTAGTCTTTCCAACAGTAATGGTAAGTTTCCTTATCTGAAAAAGGAAGAGTATGATCTGTGGACTATGAAAATGCAGAACCGGATCTCCAATATTGATTGGAATCTTTGGGAAATTGTAAAGAAAGGAAACAGTCTGAAGAAGACTATCCCAGATCTTGATGGTAAGTTTACCATTGCTCATCCCAAAAGCTGCTAAAGAGATTTTAGCGTGCAAAGAGAGCACAAAGTGAGAACCATCCTTCTTCAAGCTATTCCTGAAGATCACTTGGGTGATTTTCACCACATGGATGATGCAAAGGACATATGGATGGCTCTTAAAGCAAGGTTCGGTGGCAATGAAGAGTCCAGGAGAATGAGGAATTCCATCTTTGAGACAACACTTCCAAGAGTTCAATATCTCTGAAGAAGAAGGTATCCACAAGGGATACAACAGGTTTCACAAGATTACGAGTCACTAAACCAGTTGAATGCAAAATCTGACAATGATGATTGCAACTCAAAGTTCCTTCGATCTTTGCCTCCATCATAGTTACATGTCAGTATAGCTCTTAAGGCTAAAGGTGGGTTGGACATGCTCACTTTTGATGAGCTATACAACAAGCTCAAATCTCTAGAACTTGATGTTAGATCTCCCTACCGTGCATCCTCTTCTGGTCATACAGCCTTTGTTGGGACATCTCACTCCAATATGATGATGCATGCTCCAAGTCCATCTTACTTACCATCATCATCTTACAATCGTCCCACTCCATCCTACCCTCAAGCTAAAACTGGAAGTGTATTGGAGTATGTGCTTCATTCATTTGTTGCTGATTATGATACTCAGCAGCATCTTGTTTATGAAGACTTTGATCAGGTGGACCCACTGGAGATGGAGGAGATGAAGTTTGAAATGGCGGTGGCCATGCTTTCAGTAGATATCAAGAGGTTTGAGGAGAAGTCAGGAAGAAAGTTTGGCTTCAAGGGAAAGGATCCAGCTCGTTTTGACAGGAGCAAGGTCAAGTGTTTCTCTTGTCACCAGATGAGTCATTTCTCAAGGGAATGCAAAGATAGGAAGAGTGGAGAGGGAGCTAACTACAATTCCTATCGCAGAATCGGAAGGAAGCTAGAACTTCAGACTCTTGTCACCTTGGATGAACAGGTCAACTGGGTGCACATGAACCTGTGAATGAGGAAGGCTGCGATACAGAGAAGCTTGGATTCTTGGCCGGATGTACTTGAAGATAGGCATGATCAATTTGCCTTAATGGGACTTTCTCAGGTACACAACTGTATATTTGGTTGTAGTGAAAGATACAATGAACTTAAAGAAGCTTATGATACTATGAAACCTAAATACAATGAATGCTATGTTGATAATGAAGCTTATAAACTCTCGTTAAAAACATTAGAAAGACAAAAGGTATGGTTTCAAAAGAATCAGATAGCTTATGAAGAAAAGATTAAGGTGCTTCAGTTTGATCTAGATATTGCTAACATTAACTTTAAACGCACTGAAAAGGAAAAAGGCGATACTATTACGAGAATCTAGAGCTTAAAGAGAAACTTGCTGAGGAAATAGCTAGACATAAACAATGGTTGATATCAGGTGACAATCTAGCTAAATAACTCTATAGTAGTCGATCAGTGAACTCGGAATAGGTTTAGGTTTTCAAAAGTATGTATGCTTGGAAGCTAGGAATGATGGACGTAAATCTACACCTGCAAGCTTAGAACATTTTAAAAAGGAAGGTGATTTACATGCTGTCCCACGGACCTATTAGAGGTGAATTCATGCCCACTTGACGTCTATTAATGTTGACTTTGATGGATCACACCATTTGTATGGCAAAAGTCAAAAGACTTGCGGACACCGATGCTTCATCTTATGACTTTGTCTCTTTCTCTGACAGTGACAATTCATCGGATCAAGGGTCTACTTCTAGCTGTGATTCAAGTGATAAGTCAGACCTTCCCAAGCCCTCACCTGACCCTACACCCAAGCCTGCACCCAAGACTATCTACAAGCCTTCTAGGGTAGCTACTGAGGAATCTACATCCAAGCCTGTTTCCCCTGAAGACTTGTCCTTTAAATCTTTGCATAATATGTATGTTAAAAACAATTCCTTTAATGTTTCTGGTTTAAGTACTTCTACATGTAATAGAACATCTGCTTTGTTGAATAAATCTTCCAAAAGGAAGACATGTTTTGTGTGTGGAAGTAAAATTCATCTTATTAAGGATTGTGATTTTTATGAGGAAAGATTGGGTGTTTGTGCTACTCAGCAGAAACCTAGACCTGTGTGGTCCAATGTTAAGAATATTCCCCCTTATGTCCCACAAGCTAATCATCCTGACTCTCCTTGGAGGAGATCAGATGATAGACCTTATGTGCAACCTACTAGCCCATACTTTAAACATGGTTATTGGCCTGCATATGTTGACTCTATGAATAATGGGAAAGGAGGTACTGCTGTCAAGTCCTCAGCAGGTTGTTCTTGGAAAAATAAGGGACCTAACTTTCAATGGAAACCCAAGAACAATGGTGGATCTTACTCTTTTGCTAGACCTAAATCTTATGATCCACAAGGCAGGTTCAAGTCAACAATGACTTGAGCCTCCTTTGTTAACTAACATTCTTTTGTATATATTGTTTGTTCTAAAGGATCATCCTCTTAAGCATAAAGATATCGGTATTGTTGATAGTGGTTGTTCAAGAAGCATGTCTGGTAATAGAGATATGATGCACAATTTTGTTCCTATTGAAGAAGGAGGCAATGTGACTTTTGGTGGAAGTGATGGCAGGATTACTGGGAAAGGCACCATCAAAACACCCCTACTGAACTTTGAGAATGTGTACTATGTTAGGGAACTTCAGCACTTCAACTTGTTCTCTGTCTCACAAATTTGTGACACCAAGAACAAGGTACTCTTCACTGAAGATGAATGTCTTGTGCTTTCTAAAGAGTTCAAGCTTCCAGAAGATACTTCAATTCTGCTGAGAGTTCCTCGAACTCACAATCTATACACATTCAACCTCAATGAAGTTCATCCCGAAGGTAACCTCACTTGTTTGGTGGCTAAAGCATCCTTGGATGATTCTACCAAATGGCATAGGAGAATGGCTCATGTGAATTTCAAGACCATAAACACACTCTCTAAAATGGGACTTGTTGAAGGTCTACCCTCCAAAGTTTTCTCCAATGATCATAATTGTGTTGCATGCAACAAAGGGAAGCAACACAGAGCCTCCTACAAAGCAGTCACTGCAGTGAGCATTATCTCTGAGCCTCTTCAGCTGTTACATATGGAACTTTTTGGTCCAACTCAAGTCAAAAGCATCGATCACAAGTTTTATTTCCTGGTGATCACTGATGGCTTTAGCAGATTTTGTTGGACGTTCTTTCTCAGGACTAAAGATGAAACATCTCCAGTGCTGAAAGACTTCATCACCCTCATTGAAAATCAGTTGAACAAGAAGGTTAAGGGAATTCGGTGTAATAATGGGACAGAGTTCAAGAATGCTATTCTTATAGAACTCTGTAGGTCTAAAGGAATAAAGAGGGACTATAGCAATCCAAGAACCCCGCAACAAAATGGGGTAGCTGAAAGAAAGAATAGGACCTTGATAGAGGCTGCAAGATCAATGCTCGCAGACTCTAAATTGCCCACTATGTTCTGGACTGAAGCTGTTGGCACAGCTTGCTATGTGCTAAACAGAGTCTCCATCACTAGACCTCACCTCAAAACACCATATGAACTTCTCTTTGGGAAGGTTCCAGTCATTCATTACCTCAAACCTTTTGGTTGTCAAGTGACCATTCTAAACACCAGTGATCCGTTGGGGAAATTTGATGAGAAGGCTGATGAGGGTTATATTGTGGGTTATTCAACTCATAGCAAGGCTTACAGAGTGTACAATTTATCTGCCAAGAAGATAGATGAGACTTTGAACCTGAGATACATGGAAGATAAGCCAAATGTTCAAGGACAGGGTCATGTGTGGTCATTTGACCTTGACTTCTTAACTGATTATTTGGGTTATTCTAGACATATGGCTAACCAAAGTGCAGGCTCTCAAGAATATCCCACTAACAATGCAGGTACCTTAGATGCTGACTCTGGAAGTGAAATTGAAGATGATGAACAACCCATACTTGTGCCTTCTTTCTCCCCTAACAATGGTGCAGGTAACACTTCTAGAGATACTTCTGCTGAGAGTGAAGATGGATCACACTATGCTGAGGACCTTGCTAGGCTTCAGACTCAAGAGTTTGCAGCTAAGCTTGAAGCTGAGAAGGTGAATGGGGAGCTTGCAAATGAGGCTGTCAGTGGAAACCACATTTCTGCTGACACTGATGCAGTCTCTCCCATCGTCATCAAATCTGCTGAAAGCCCGACTGTTTCTACTCCTATTCCTTCTAGAGTGTCCACAGACTTTGGTGAACCCTATACTCACTTTCCAAGACCCTCAGATCTTGGAAATCATCAACCCAAATCTGGCATATTCACCTCACCTTCATATGACACAACTTTTGTACCAATTTTGTCTAATCTTGAACCATCCATTGAAGTCAACCCCACTCCTACTAAAAGAATCAACATCACTCACCCTCAATCCAACATTATTGGTGACATTCTAGCACCTGTTAGAACTCGAAGGGCTATCTCTAGTCCTAAATTTGGACAGGTTGCTTTTCTCTCTTATGTCTCAAATCAGCAAAGAGACAATCACACAGACTTCAAGCATTGTCTGTTTGCGTGTTTTCTGTCTCAAGTAGAACCAACCAGTGTCTCTCAAAGCTCTTGAAGACTCAAGTTGGATTGAAGCAATGCAAGAAGAAATCCAACAGTTTCAAAACCAGCAAGTTTGGATCTTGGTACCCTTACCAGATGGCAAATATGCTATTGGAACTAAATGGATTCTGAAGAACAAAAGAGATGCAAGGGGTGTGGTTATTAAAAACAAAGCAAGATTAGTAGCTCAAGGTTACAGGCAAGAGGAAGGGATTGATTATGATGAAGTGTTTGCACCTGTTGCTAGAGTAGAGGCTATTCGAATTTTCTTGGCCTATGCATCCTACATGGGCTTCATGGTGTATCAGATGGATGTTAAAGGTGATTTTCTGTATGGTGAGATAGAAGAGGAAGTTTATGTCACTCAACCCAAAGGATTTGAAGACCCAGATCATCCTAATCATGTTTACAAGGTGGTTAAAGCTCTCTATGGACTTCATCAGGCACCAAGAGCATGGTATGCTAGGCTTTCATCTTTTCTGCTGAAGCATGGCTATAGAAGAGGTGCCATTGATAAGACTCTTTTTAGAAGAAGAACTCGCAGACATCATTCTTGTGCAAGTGTATGTGGATGACATCATTTTTGGATCCACTAAAGAAGCTTGGTGTAGGGAATTTGAGGATCTGATGAAGGGAGAATTTCATATGAGTGCTATGGGGAGCTTACTTTCTTTTTGGGTCTCCAAGTTCAGCAGAAACAAGATGGGATATTTATCTGTCAAGATAAATATGTGAGGGACATGTTGAAGAAATTTGGTATGGAAGGTGTCAGGACTGCCACAACACCTTATGAAGCTCCAAAAACAAAAGCCAACAATGAACCGGATCTACCGTGAATGTTCATTTATATAGATCAATGATTGGTTCATTAATGTATCTAACAGCTTCAAGGCCTGATATTACCTTTGCTGTGAGTGTCTGCTCTCGACATCAAGTGACTCCACTTACATCCCATCTCAATGCAGTCAAGATCTTTAAGTACCTCAAAGGACAACCTCATTTAGGCCTTTGGTACCCAAAAGAGTCTCCTTTTAAGTTGGAAGCATAAAGTGATAGTGATTATCTTTGGTGCAAATCTAGATAGGAGATCCACAACTGGAGGCTGTCAATTCCTTGGAAAGAGATTGATTTCTTGGCAGTGCAAGAAACAAATTATTGTGGCTACCTCAAACTCGAAGCGAGAATATGTTGCTTTGCAAATTGCTGTGGACAGGTCCTTTGGAATCAAAATCAATTGATGGATTATGGGTATAACTTCATGAACACAACTCTTTTTATTGATAATCAAAGTACCATATGCATTGTCAAAAATCCAGTCTTTCACAGTAGAACCAAACATATTGAAATCAGGCACCACTTTATAAGAGATGCATATGAAAAACATTTGATAAATGTGGCTAAAATTCATACAGATGATAATGTGGTAGATCTGTTAACAAAAGCTTTTGATGGACCAAGGTTTCAACACCTTGTGGTCAATATTGGAATGCTTAACCCTTAACTGCAAAGTTTTAGGGGAGGCATAGGCCTCAGGGGAGGCATATGCCTCAGGGGATGATTTTGTTTGATTTATTTTGTTTGATATTGTTCTTAGTTAAAAAAAAAACTATCTTTCTTTTGTAGTTTTGTTGTTCATAGTTGATGGTTTTTAACTCACCAGATATACCGTGTGTATATCGAAGAGTTGGCTAGTCCAAAGGGTACAGCTTTGGTAAAGACACATCAAATCTGTTGATAGCTGTAATGGTTAGCTCAAAATCATAGGTGTCGCAACCACCTATGCTTTATTCTTGAGTGTTGTATGGTCATCAATTCACCATGATCTATTCCTTTTTAGAATCCAAGAATTGGCTAGCCCACATGTATATGGCTTGTGGTAAAGGCAGTGGAGTACCATATCTGGTTATCGATTCACCAATTCTAAGAATTGACTAGTCCTGAGCAAACGGCTACAGGTAAAGACACATCAATCCCGTTTATATGGTTTCGGTTTGCCAATAAATCAGATGGTTATCAGTGTACCATGGTTTTCGAACTTAAACATTTGGCTACTCCGGTAGTAATGGCTATTGGTAAAGAGACATCAAATCCATTATTTTCAATGATTCACCTCTCGGGGAGTTAACACACCGGATGTGATGAGAATAGTATGCAACTAATGAGTTTTGATGTACACTATGTCAATTGTTCTGCAAAGACACTGGCGTTTCAAAGATTGGTCATCATAGAGATGAGCTTATTCTTGGTTCTTTGCTACTGATGTTTGAGAACAATCCTCTATTACTGAAGTCTCTAAGATCTTTCAAGGTTAGGAAGCTGGAACTTAACCAAGTCAAATTCCAGTTTAGGGGAGGATTGTTGGGAATTATGCGAAGTAGGAATTATGTTGTCAATACTGCCGAAGGATTCTGCGAAGAAGAAGCGAGAATCTGCTTTGAAGAAAGATTACTGAAGATTAAAAGCGTTGCCGTGTTTCTGCTGAAGGGTGGAAGCTGACTAGGATCAGCATGCGCTTTATTATTTAAATGCTAACCCATCATTATTCTTGAACTGCCCGAGGTTAGCATGGGTATTAATGTTGTAAAACCCGAATTTCTAAAATTCACAAAAAGACCAAAATACCCCTATGATCAAAAAGTATGAATAATTAATTTAAAGAGTACCAAATAAGCTATGTAAATTCAGAAAATTATCAGATATGATCATAATAAATTTTAAGAACTTTATAAGTTAAATTTTTGTATTTTGAAAAGTATAAAATCGACATATAATTATTTAAGCCCAAAAAGTATTTAAACTAATTAATAGAGTGTATAAATTAAGAACAAGGCCCAAAGTAATTTAAGAAAAATGTATGGTAATTTTTATGAGTCCAATACATCATATAGCCCATATAAAAATTATAAAAGCCATATATAAACACATTATACGGTTTAGTCTAATCCCTAAAAACCGATTATACCTTTGCCGACCTAAGAAAACCCTAGACAATTCGACATTCGTTTTTCAAGGCTTAGAGCTATTTTTCTTGGACGAGTTTGAAGGTAAATAAGGTGTTAAAAATCTGGTTCGAGGTTCTAAGGTCTTTGGTTTGATGGTGGTCATTTTAAGATTGGTTAGAGTTTTATCGAGTGGAGTTTGTGTGTTCTTTTGTTCTAACGTCCCAATCTCATCAAGGGTATGTTTCCAATATTATTTTCAGTCCTAAAAATCATATAGAACCTATAAAAATTATTCATGCATATTTAACAAGTCCTATGGAATTGTTTTGAATTAAAACCCTAAAAGCGTATAAAATAGAAACGAGCATATAATTATTGGGACCATGATCTGAATTTTTCTGGAGACTCTTATATGTTATACGACCTGAATAAAATACATATTAGTGAATTAGAAGCTTGTGTGAATTGTTATGGATTTGTTTTGTTCGATCAGCATATGAAAAGGAAGAATTTAAAAGGGCGATTAGGGCTTGGATAAAACTAGGGTTTGTTTGTTATGGTAAAGATTAATTAATCTTTGTAGTAATGATGAATTAATTATGGGTTAAACCTAGGTTTAGGGTTGTTCTTGAATTATGCATCAATCGGTTTTAAATAAAAGTTTTGGGTTGGTTTTGTAAATTTTGAAACTTAAAGGTTATTTCGTAGCGGTAAAATAAAGGTCTGAGCATTATAAGAATAAGTATGAGGGTTAAACGTGTAATTTTGGATATTTAGAGGGCCATTCAAATCGTTATTAAATTAAAAAGGGTATGTTTTGTAAATTCTAAAACCTTTGGGCTAAAATTGTAAAATCTGATAATATAAGGTTAGATCATATAATTAAAGATGTTAAAGGTGTAATATGTAATTGAGTAATTATGGGTTGACAAGTGTGAGTTATTAGTGTAAACATGCATGAGTTTTGTTCAACTTCCGTTTGGTTTTTCACAAGTTCTAGGTCAAGGAGTTTGGTCATTTAATCCGTAACATGTCAATCAAAGCGTATTAAATGATATTAAAAGTATGAGAAAAACCCTAGAACATAAATAGGAAGTCGGTTAGGGTTAAAAGCTAAATGTGTAAATTCGTTATTTCATGTGAGAATGGTAAGTTTTGGAGTCGTTAGTAACTATTGATTAAGAGTAAATGAGCTAGTACTAAGTGTGTAAGTAAACATCGTGAGTTATGATTTTATGCATGGAGTCAAATATCATGAATTAAAGTATTGCATGCATGGTCTCATTAAGGTTGTGTTTGAACAATGTTACATGTGAGTTGGTCAATCATGTAAGGTATAAAGCTTGTGTGCTGTTTTGAAAGAGAGTCCTAAAATCCGTTCTTGACATTTATAAACCCTATACCTTGAAAGATGATCATATAAGCCCTCAAATAAGATATTTATCATATTAAACCCCTAAGTTTACCATTTATCATTTGTAACACAAAAGTTTGGCTAATTAATGATTAAGACTCTAAATGTTGTAATTCCGTCCGTCACTAAAAATGAAAATATACTTACAACAATAAGAAGGTGAATGCGATTAATCCGTTATAACTTTAATGATGCTAATAAGTATTAAATAAATCATAAATCCGTGTAGATTCGTTTGGAGGAGGCGGCGTTGTATCTTCGTGTTCCTACATTCGTTTGCTTTCCTCTCATTTGCTTTAAGGTACGAGATATTCGACCTTTTTAGTAAAGGTTCCTTATGATGTTCTTTTCGTTCGCTTTTCTATTTTACTTATTAGGGTTTTCGATGCCATTGCTATGAACCCTTTCTGATTGTTTGATCTGTTACTTGTGTAAAATACATGTTCTAGTGAACTATGCAATATCCGATGTGAACTTATGTTAGGAAGATTTTGATATGCACAATCGTTGAACCTTGCTATGGTTGATTATGAACTTCTGTTTATGAATGTATGATATGTCCGTGATATGAACTTGACTTGAATATCTGAATATGAACTTTATAACATGAAGTTATCTGATATGTTATCTGTGACCTTTATGATGAATTGTGATCTGTGTCATGTATGAAAATCTGTTTGACTGAGTTAGTTTGACACCCGAGCCAAATATTTCACTAGTCATGGGGGTTCCATGTCCGTATCGGTGATGCACCTCTGATATGACTCTAGGGCAGTGAGTGATGTTCGCCACGTCTCGGATGGTGGAGCATATTTTGTATATGTAGGAAGAGCGTATGGATGCATCCTAGATCGATCTGTTATCGATATGATTTCGGTGAATGATGTCGGTTGCAATCGTGTCTTCACAAATTCAGAGCTAGCTACTCCAATTAGTTTATTAGGTTACCTTCTGAAGAAGGAAGATATTTCTGATATGATATGTTTTGGGCTCGTGGTAGTTAACTAAATCTTTATCTGTTATTTACGTGTTAAGTATTCGATTATGATTTGGTATGTTCAAGTGTTTATAATTATGTGCTATGCTTATTATATGTTATTATATGTGTTTACGCTTTTGAATGTTTATGTGACTACCGTCTATTATGCTAGGATATGATTAATATGTTTAAATATGATTCGCATCTTTGTCATCGATGTTATGTTAGTTTATCGTTATATGAATTCTTTTATCTGTGAGATGAATGTGCTAATGTGAAAGTAAGTATCCAGAAAGTTGATAAGTACAATTGTTCCGTTAATCTGGTAAACTTTGCCTATACGTTAGGGTACCTTTACATTTATGATTTGGTGCCATGTTAAAACTCTGTTGATGTTAAGATTCGATCGAGAATGGTTTAGCTTGTGATATCTGTTACGATAATTGCTAATGGCTATGTTATGTCTTTGTCTATTGAGTTATAGTTGGTCTCTTGTGTTTTCTGTCTGTATGTGTGATGCGCCATGTTAAATTCGCTTATACTAAAGTTTGATCTGGGAAAATGGTTTAATTTATAATGTCTAGCCTGTTAACTTACTATCTGCTATGTTATGCCTATAGTTAATTTAATTATAGTTTTTGGTAAGGTGTTCTCATTGGTATGTGTGACTACTATGTGTTGATTTGTTGTTTTCCATTTGCTCTCGACACGGTTAAGTTTATTAAATGTAACTTATCTGATTTGTGTGAATGTCATGTTTACTTCATAGAAATTGTTACGTTAGTTTTGATATTTCGTTTGGCTTGTATGCACTTTCGAATTCCACGATTTAGTTAAGGTCCGGTTATTTTAATGTGTTTGCATTTGTGTCGACAATGTGCTATGTGTTTGCTCTTATTTGTTAATTGTTCTTAGGATTTCTATGTAATTGTGTTTCCTGAGAATCCTCCATGATTCATGATTCTCATTCCGTTGTGATTTCGTTATCCGTATCTTTGTTTTGTTTAACTTTTGTTTTGTTATATCTTGTTCCTTTGGGCTTTGTAAGCTCGGCCGCATTTTCTTTTCTGCGGCAGGTATTAGGCATTCAAGATGAGCTTGTGGGATGGCTGATCTTGGTTGAGAGTAGAGGCAACAGCAAGATTTGAAATAGGGATCTTAGATTTATTTTGATTATTAAGTTATTATGTTTTCTTTTGATTATTTTATAAAGGCTTCCGCTATTGTATATTATTTAAAGTTCTGATATGAAACCGTATTGTGATATCTTTACCCTTGTCGGGTTGGGGTGTTACAATTTATGGTATCAGAGCTCTAGGTTTTAGGACCCTTAGAGCTTAGGCTATGACTTGTGAGGATTGGGTAGACATTAGGTTTCCGTGCATTCGAGATATCTTTCGATTCCTTTTGATGGTACATTGATTTGACTTTGATATCCTTTTGCCTTCACTGAATTGGCCCTCCTCTTTTCGCATCGAATTTTGTCATTTTGTTTTCGCTCGTCCGTTTGTCGATCGTTAGATGGAGACTACCTGTGGAGCCGAAGAAGATGGTGCCGACCCTGCGTTCTTTTGCAGATCCCTGTCTTGGAGAGGTTCGTGAAGCGAAGCCACACACATTTCGGTATGCGTACTGGAACATCAGGATCTTCTTTGGAGGAGGGCTGGGCGAATCAACCAAAGGCATAGCAGCGAAGACATGATTCAATCGGTGGCTGGGAAGGTTCATCTACTTCATATGATTTGGGCGCGACTTGTGATATTCTGATTCGTTTGTCATGTGTTTTGTGACGGTTTGATATTCTGCTAAGTGATTCTGATCCGTACTGCTTTTCTCTGATTTGTTCGGAACTTGGTTTGGATCGTGAAGTCTTATCGTTTAGCATTCTGGTATATCTCAGTTTTCCTTTTTGGACCGACAGTAATGAGTCATGAGGAACCGATTTGTGCATTGGTGGCCTTCTTTCTGTTGTGGTATGGTAAGTTGTTTTGATGTCGTATATGCTGTATGTATGTGATCCAGTGCTTTATAGTAGGTTACTTGCTATCTCGTATGTTATCGTATGTGATATGTTTTGTTGTGATTTTGGTTATTTTGCCATGACGGAATGCAGAATATGATGACAATAAGAACTTGTTATGTGATGCAAGTATTATGGCCTTTGATCAACGTGATAATACCGAGATCATATAATTTGAACTTATTGAAGTCATGTGGCGTCACGGGAAATGCACGGTTGATATGTGAATGGACTTTGACTTGTATCTATTATTTGGCACTTCTCATGTTCGTTTGAAATTCCGTACCTAATTGTAAAATTGTCGTCGATATACATTACGTATAAGTTTTGTATGCGCTTGGGATCGAAATCGTTATGATCTGCATGAACCTATGAATTGCTATGTGCGCCCTAAGCTTGTATGTCTCCGCATTATACTGCGACTAGTGAGGCGAGATAGGATTTATTCCGTCTATGCATATGTTGTTCTCATCATTAGATATCTGAATAAGTTAGAAATTGTCGTTTGATTTTCTACATCTCATCTGTTATCTGCCATTACTTTGATAAGTATATGATTATCATTATAAGCATTTCATTATTGGTTTGATTTTGAAAAGTATGAGTTTGAATATTCGATAAAATCCGTTTGTTCCGAGATAAGTTTAGCGTTAGTCATATATTCCTTGAAACTCGAAATCCGATTTGTTTCTGTTACGTCCGTCTTGTTCAATTTCGAGGACGAAATTTTATTTTAGAGGGGAAGAAGTTGTAAAACCTGAATTTCTAAAATTCACAAAAAGACCAAAATACCCCTATGATCAAAAAATATGAATAATTAATTTAAAGAGTACCAAATAAGCTATGTAAATTCAGAAAATTATCAGATATGATCATAATAAATTTTAAGAACTTTATAAGTTAAATTTTTGTATTTTGAAAAGTATAAAAATCGGCCATATAATTATTTAGGCCCGAAAAGTATTTAAACTAATTAATAGAGTGTATAAATTAAGAACAAGGCCCAAAGTAATTTAAGAAAAATGTATGGTAATTTTTATGAGTCCAATACATTATATAGCCCATATAAAAATTATAAAAGCCATATATAAACACATTATACGGTTTAGTCTAATCCCTAAAAACCGATTATACCTTTGCCGACCCTAAGAAAACCTAGACAATTCGACATTCGTTTTTCAAGGCTTAGAGCTATTTTTCTTGGACGAGTTTGAAGGTAAATAAGGTGTTAAAAATCTGGTTCGAGGTTCTAAGGTACTGGTTTGATCGTGGTCATTTTAAGGGTCGGTTAGAGTTTTATCGAGTGGAGTTTGTGTGTTCTTTTGTTCTAACGTCCCAATCTCATCAAGGGTATGTTTCCAATATTATTTTCAGTCCTAAAAATCATATAGAACATGTAAAAATTATTCATGCATATTTAACAAGTCGTATGGAATTGTTTTGAATTAAAACCCTAAAAGCATATAAAATAGAGAACGAGCATATAATAATTATTGGCACCATGATCTGAATTTTTATGGAGACTCTTATATGTTATACGACCTGAATAAAATACATATTAGTGAATTCGAAGCTTGTGTGAATTGTTATGGATATGTTTTGTTCGATCGCGTATGAAAAAGGAAGAATTTAAAAGGGGCGATTAGGGCTTGGATAAAACTAGGGTTTGTTTGTTATGGTAAAGATTAATTAATGCTGTAGTAATGATGAATTAATGATGGGTTAAACCTAGGTTTAGGGTTGTTCTTGAATTATGCATCAATCGGTTTTAAATAAAAGTTTTGGGTTGGTTTTGTAAATTTTGAAACTTAAAGGTTATTTACGCAAACGGTAAAATAAAGGTCGAGCATTATAAGAATAAGTATGAGGGTTAAACGTGTAATTTTGGATATTTAGAGGGCCATTCAAATCGTTATTAAATTAAAAAGGGTATGTTTTGTAAATTCTAAAACCTTTGGGCTAAAATTGTAAAATCTGATAATATAAGGTTAGATCGTATAATAAAAGATGTTAAAGGTGTAATATGTAATTACGGTAATTATGGGTCGACAAGTGTGAGTTATTAGTGTAAACATGCATGAGTTTTGTTCAACTTCCGTTTGGTTTTTTCACAAATTCTAGGTCAAGGAGTTTGGTCATTTAATCAGTAACTTGTCAATCAAAGCGTATTAAATGATATTAAAAGTATGAGAAAAACCTAGAACATAAATAGGAAGTCGGTTAGGGTTAAAAGCTAAATGTGTAAATTCGTTATTTCATGTGAGAATGGTAAGTTTTGGAGTCGTTAGTAACTATTGATTAAGAGTAAATGAGCTAGTACTAAGTGTGTATGTAAACATCGTGAGTTATGATTTTATGCAAGGAGTCAAATATCATGAATTAAAGTATTGCATGCATGGTCTCATTAAGGTTGTGTTCGAACAATGTTACATGTGAGTTGGTCAATCATGTAAGGTATAAAGCTTGTGTAAACTGTTTTGAAAGAGAGTCCTAAAATCCGTTCTTGACATTTATAAACCCTATACCTTGAAAGATGATCATATAAGCCCTCAAATAAGATATTTATCATATTAAACCCCTAAGTTTACCATTTATCATTTGTAACACAAAAGTTTGGCTAATTAATGATTAAGACTCTAAATGTTGTAATTCCGTCCGTCACTAAAAATGAAAATATACTTACAACAATAAAAAGGTGAATGCGATTAATCGTTATAACTTTAATGATGCTAATAAGTCTTAAATAAATCATAATCCGTGTAGATTCGTTGGAGCGGACGCGGCGTTGTATCTTCGTGTTCCTACATTCGTTTGCTTTCCTCTCATTTGCTTTAAGGTACAGATATTCTGACCTTTTTAGTAAAGGTTTCTTATGATGTTCTTTTAGTTAACTTTTCTATTTTACTTATTAGGGTTTCGATGCCATTGCTATGACCCTTTCGATTGTTTGATCATTACTTGTGTAAAATACATGTTCCAGTGAACTATGCAATATCCGATGTGAACTTATGTTAGGAAGATTTTGATATGCACAATCGTTGAACCTTGCTATGGTTGATTATGAACTTCTGCGTATGAATGTATGATATGTCACGTGATATGAACTTCGACTTCGAATATCGAATATGAACTTTATAACATGAAGTTATCTGATATGTTATCTATGACCTTTATGATGAATTATGATCTGTGTCATGTATGAAAATCTGTTTGAGCTGAGTTAGTTTGACACCGGCCAAATATTTCACTAGTCATAGGGGTTCCATGTCCGTATCGTGTTGATGCACCTCGATATGAATCTAGGGCGATAAGTGATGTTACGCCGTCTCACGAATGGTGGAGCATATTTTGTATATGTAGGAAGGGGTATGGATGCATCCTAGATCGTCACATTATCCGATATGATTTCGTTGAATGATGGTGTGCAATATCGTCATCACAAAATTCGGAAGCTAGCTACTCAATTAGTTTATGAGGTTACCTTAGAAGAAGGAAGATATTTCTGATATGATATGTTTTGGGCTCGTGGTAGTTAACTAAATCTTTATCTGTTATTTCGTGTTAAGTATTCGATTATGATTCGGTATGTTCAAGTGTTTATAATTATGTGCTAGGCTTATTATATGTTATTATATGTGTTTACGCTTTTGAATGTTTATGTGACTACCGTCTATTATGCTAGGATATGATTAATATATTTAAATATGATTCGCATGTTGTCATCTGATGTTATGTTAGTTTATCGTTATATGAATTCTTTTATCTGTGAGATGAATGTGCTAATGTGAAATTAAGTATCACGAAAGTTGATAAGTACAATTGTTCGTTAATCGGTAAACTTTGCCTATCGTTAGGGTACCTTTACGTTTTATGATTTGGTCGCCATGTTAAAACTCTTTGATGTTAAGATTCGATCAGAAGCTGGTTTAGCTTGTGATATCATTCGATAATTGCTAATGGCTATGTTATGTCTTTGTCTATTGAGTTATAGTTGGTCTACTTGTGTTTTAAATGCGTCGTATGTGTGATCGCCATGTTAAATTCTTCTTATACTAAAGTTTGATCGGGAAAATGGTTTAATTTATAATGTCGGCTGTTAACTTACTATACGCTATGTTATGCCTATAGTTCATTTAATTATAGTTTTTGGTAAGGTGTTCTCATTGGTATGTGTGACTACTATGTGTTGGCTGTTGTTTTCATTGCTTTGACGACGGTTAAGTTTATTAAATGTAACTTATCTGATTTGTGTGAATGTTATGTTTACTTCATAGAAATTGTTACATTAGTTTTGATATTTCGTTTGGCTTGTATGCACTTTCAATTCCACGATTTAGTTAAGGTCAGGTTATTTTAATGTGTTTGCATTTGTATACAATGTGCTATGTGTTTGCTCTTATTTGTTAATTGTTCTTCAGATTTACGTGTAATTGTGTTTCCACGAAATCCTCCATGATTCATGATTCTCATTCCGTTGTGATTTCGTTATCCGTATCTTTGTTTTGTTTAGCTTTGTTTTGTTATATCACGTTCCTTTGGGCTTTGTAAGCTTCAGCCGCATTTTCTTTTTCTGCGGGGTATTAGGCATTCAATGAGCTTGTGGGATGGTGATGGGTTGAGTAGAGGCAAAAGCAAGATTTGAAATATGGATCTTAGATTTATTTTGATTATTAAGTTATTATGTTTTCTTTTGATTATTTTATAAAGGCTTCCGCTATTGTATATTATTTAAAGTTAATATGCTAACCCGTATTGTGATATCTTGAACCCCGAGGTTAGCATGGGTATTACAAATGTACTGCTCAATATTGTTTAGTGTTTACTCATTAAATGCATGCTTGCATGTTTAGTCGATTGAGTAGTAATAGTTTAGGGTTCCTTGTCTATAAAAGGAACTTAATAGTTTGTAATAAGAAAAGGGGATTCGAAACATAGAGTTTCAGTTAATAAAAAGATCCATAGAGGATCTAAGTGTTCTTAGTTATAACAGCTTGTATTTACATTCCGCTATAGAATACGAGTTGTAGAGATTTTCTATTAGTTTGCTTATGATTACATAGGCAACACTAACGATCCACGAGTGCTCAAGATCTGTCAAGGTCTCTGTGTTTTCAACATAAATCCTCGAGGCTTACCCCATACTACACTACAACGATTAGGTACACTGCCTAGAGGGTTGAAAACCTTGCTCGTAGAAAAGGAGGTTTTCTCGACCCCGAACCCCGCGTATCAAAAAGACATTCCAAGTTTACAAGATGTAAATCTTATCTTGGAAAGTGCTGTTCTATGAAAGATTTAGGAGAAGCAGCATATATTTTGTGAATCAAGATCTACATAGATAGATCATGGAGGTTGATTGGATTAAGTCAAAGTACTTACATCGATAAAGTATTGAAGATATTCAATATGAAAAATTCCAAGAAGGGATATTTGCAGATGTGAAACTGCCCCACCGGGTGCCCTATGGCTTCCACGGTCTCTTCGTTAGGGAAAAAGACCTAACAACGCTTTGATTATTGACGTTGAGTACACAGCTTTCTTTGCTCGATGATTTGGCATTCGTGAAACAGCTTCAAACGACTCCTACTAGATTATGTTAGATGCATAAAATATGAAACAAGGTGGTCCAAACTTAATCTTTAAGGCAATAAAACTATATATGTTCTTTTACTAAAAGAAAAAACATGATTCTGAAGCTATGTACTATCTTGTACCGTTAGTATATCTCCGTTTATATGAACATGATTGGAAATTTGGAATTGTTAAGTTTTTTCTTACCATCGTTTTATATATCAAAATTTTAGACGTTTTATTCCCACTTAAGCAAAGAAAGCATTGATTGTGTTTAATTATATCGTCGACTGTTGGAAGAAAATTAATTATATCGTCGATTGTCAGAATAAAAAATAAGATTTTATGATAACGCATCATACGCTAACATAGTTGCATTGTCTTGGTCATAACTTTCTTATACGAACTCCGCTTTTGATGATTCAAGAAGCTACGAGACTAGGAGAGAGAATTATACAACTTTGGTTTTGGAGCTCAAAGCTAAAATTTCACCAGGTTCGCATCTTGAGTCAAGTCACGGAAAAATTAAGTTATTTGATGCAAATCAAACACTCGCGACACATATAGCTTCATAAAAAATGGACCGAGAAAGAATCAAGTGAAGAAACAAAGAACTAATGAAGAAATAATGATAACACAATATGTTGACATACTTGCATTGTTTTGGCCGTAACTCTTTCATACGAACTTCACTTTTCATGATTCAAGAGGCCACATAACCAGGAGAGGAAGATCTAGAACTATTGTTATAGAGATGAAGCTGAACTTTACCTTGTTCGCATCACGAGTCAAGTCACAAAAGAATCTAGTTTTTGACGTGATTAAAACACTCACGACGCGGGTAGCGGCATTCCCAACCGACCTAAATGTATTATGAGGCCTATAAATACATATCTTGATACCCTAAACCTTGGCCTTCGATTCCTATCCCCTAAAATCGAATTAGTTCGTAAGGTTAGCAAAAAGGTGAGAAGTTTTCCTCAATTTCTTCATCAATATAGTAGTTAGAAAAAGAATTTAAATAAAAATTTGTTAACTTGTTCATAAAAGAAGTTGGGAATTTTCCCACATTTTTTCAAAGATTTAACAACAAAAGTGTTCAAAAGTTTTGACCAATTAATTTTGCAACAAATGATTTGTTGCTATATTTGGTATTTCGTTGCTAAAAATTTATGGTTTGTTGACAAAATATTAAAACTTGGTTGCTAACTTTTTTGCAACAACAATTTTAAAAAGAGTCGTTGCTACAAAAGAGAGGAATATGCCCACCAAATTTGAAAAGGGAGCAGCCAATTTGGCAAGTATAAATTGTTGCTAACTAAAGAATCCAAGTTTGCTAATTTTCGTTGTTATATTCGTTGCTAATATTTGAATTTAGCAACGACTTACTAGTTGTTGCAAAACTTCGTTGCTATTGGCACATTTTAGTAGTGTCATTTCACCGCCCCGCCATACGTTTTGATTATGTGGCTGGAACTTGGTGGCGCACTATAACACATCTTATATGTCTATGACGGAAAGTTAAGTTTATAATTTCATACTTTTATTTCTTCTATCTTATTGCATTTCACTTCATTTCCAGGTCATATTGTGCATGGGTTAATATACAAAAAAGTTACTAAACTTTCAAAAAAATTTGTCCTAAGTCACTAATGTTTATCTTCTGTCATCTAGGTTACTATACTTTACGTAACCGGTTATCTTGGATACCAATAGTGAGACAACCAGTTGTTACCGGTTAAGGTATACACACCGAGTTGTGTCACATGTTATCAAAGGTACTAAACTTTGCGAAAAATTTGTCCTAAGTCACTAATGTTTCATTCCTGTCATCTAAGGTACTAAACTTTGCGAAAATTTTGTCCAAAGTCACTAATGAAAAATTTGTCCTAAGTCACGAGTTGTGGTGCATGTTACTGAACCTTTAAAATTATACGTTTTATACAATTTTATACACCTTTTATACGTTTTAATTCATTTTCATTCGTTTTATACGTTTTATTTGTTTTTTTCGTTTTTGTCCGTTTTTATCGTTTTCGTCGAGTTTTGTCCCATTTTATGTCCGTTTTATACGTTTTATGTTTTCATCCGTTTTTATACGTTTTATATGGTTTTATACATTATTTATACGTTTTTTCGTTTTCATCGTTTTATTCGTTTTCAACCGTTTTATACGTTTTCGTCCGTTTTTCTTACGTTTTAGCCTATTTTCTTATGTTTTCAAACATAAAAAAGGGACGAAAACGAATGATAACATAGAAAACGGGAAAAACATAAGAAAATGGACGAAAACGTATAAAAACGGACGAAAACGAATAAAAACGTATGAAAACGAAAAACGTATAAAAATGTACAAAACCATATAAAACGGACAAAAACGTATAAAACGGATGAAAACATAAAAACGTATAAAAACGGACGTAAAAAATGGGACAAAAACGGACGAAAACGTATAAAAACGGACGTAAAAATGGGACAAAAACGGACGAAAACGTATAAAAGCGGATGAAGCGTAAAAAAAAAAACAAAAACGTATAAAAACGAATAAAATGAATTAAAACATATAAAAGGTGTATAAAATCGTATAAAACGTAAAATTTTAAAGGTTCAGTAACATGTGCCACAACTCGTGACTTAGGACAAATTTTTCATTAGTGACTTAGGACAAATTTTTAGCAAAGTTTAGTACCTTATATGACAGGAATGAAACATTAGTGACTTAAGACAAATTTTTCGCAAAGTTTAGTGACTTGTTTGTATAGGTTTAGTAACGTATGTGCCACAACCGGTTACCAATCCTTCGAGTGACTAGGGTGACACTTATAAAAAGGTTTAGTAACATATGTGAAAAACCCGTGAAGTATAGCGACCTAGATGACAGAATACAAACATTAGTAACTTAGGACAAATTTTTTTGAAAGTTTAGTAACATTTTTGTATATTAACCCCTATTGTGCATCATAACATGCATGAAGTTCTCTAAATCATTGTTAAATAACTGTTCATATAACTGAGTAATCAATTACACATATGGGTGACTAGCTAGCTTGTATTGTTAGTAACCACCTTTACTAACAAACATATGTTGTTCACTAAGTAGTGACGACTATTTTATATTTGTCTCTTATAGAACTTGGGGACCGAAATTAACCATACGAATTCTAGTCACTAAATGACATGAATGGCCAGCTTATCTTGTCAATGACAAATATTTGCTGCATATTAGGATTTTTCTTATAGCAACATAAGATTTAAAAGTATTGCCGTTCAAAACAAAACTTAAGTTTTAAAAAGCTATACGTGAAGATCAGAAGGATTTTATACTAACATTTAAAAAATTTGGTTGTGGTTGATCTCCGCTACTATTGACATCTAAATGTAAAACTCCGTATATTTAAACTGATATCTTTATCAACTTAAACCTTTATAACAGTATAAGCTTTGTCTGTAAGATTCCATGAAACTTATGCATTTTCTTTCCGTGTTAATTTTATAAGATATTTAACACCAGTGTTGGACCTAACATGGTGATGGGTGTAGCAAAGGCTACACCCGATTTTAACACATGAAATATAAAAAATCTAGAAAAAAATAGTTGTTTTTGGAAAATGTTACACTAATAGTATTTTTTGCTATTTGGGTTGTTTATGCGTTTTCAACTACACCAAATGTAACACAAAGAGAAAGATTATAAGTCTAGAAGATGGTGATATGCAAAAGAAGGAGAAGAACAACTATGAAGTTCAATTCTATCGTTGGCTTTCTTTTGTTGTGTACTTCCCGTTTATGTTTTTAGTTCTCGTTTTGTAGTTTAAGATCTCATTTTGTTCGTAGAGTTATTCTAAAGATCCATTTAATACAAATAAATGAGCACAACCTGCAAAATCCTAAAGCTTTTATCTAATCTGAACAACTAAACATAAAAGCTATACGAGAAACTAAACGAAGTGAACTGTAAATTGGGTTGCACCTATCATAATTACTGGATCCGCCATTGTTCAAGACCACGTATTTTTTAGGTAGCAAGAACATGATGTGATCTATGTGGCGAGCTAGGAATGACATAACGTATCACAATCAAAGTGCATCATCCTAGTTCATTGTTATTCAAGGAGATCTGGTTTTAGTTGTTTGAGATCAGTACATCTCCATGGTTTCTTCAAGTGTACCCTTGAAATCCATTCAAATGGATTTTAAAAAAATCTTAATGCAACTTATCAAAATTGATAGTTAAGTATTCAAAGCTTATCATCGATGCGATAGATATTAAGGCCCCAAATATATATACTAAAACGTAAATTATGGGGCCACTAATATTTTGAGGTCATGTGCGGTGGCTCACCATGCACACTTTCGAATACGGCTCTTATCACAATGATGAAACCAAAAAAACCCGCATATCAAAAAGTGTTCATAATCGAGAAGGTGATGATCGTTGTAGTGCTGCTTATGTTGTTGTTATATTAGATTGTGGACATGTTGTTGCCACATATTTAACCCTCAAACACCAGAGGTAGGAGATCAACAGTTGTAGTTTTCATACCATTTAGGGGTCGATACGCACCAACTTCAATACAAAAGCAAGAAACATATGGCCCCTAGTAGCGCGGTGGTCCGATTAATTGGTTGGTCTTTATATCTCAGCCAGACCCCCTCTTCAATATGTTCTAATTTGACACATGGCACACAAGCACATAGATTGGTAATATATCAATATTCCTTAGAGTTTTAAGTTTCATTCGAGATTAAAGTAGGCTTTGATTTTGAGATATTTTGGTCTGTTTAGTTTGATGTTTAATTAATACGTCATAGTTTAGAGTTCTAGCTTTTAAATTTATAAAAATAATAAAGCTCCTAGTTGCACTGATCAATTGTGTCCTTTGGTTGGAAGAGCTGAAAATGTTATTTTTAAAGTTGATGATCGATGGATTTTGTGCTTCTTATTTGGTTTGTTGTTTCGTAATTATGGTTTAGAGTTTGTGGCTAAGGAACCTGATAACCCAAATGCCAACGAAAATGATAGGTACATAGTATCAAATGTGTATAATGAGATCACTGGTGAGCAAGGACGGAATTAGGATTAAATATGATCGGGTGTACAAATTTTTTGGAGCCGTAATATAGAAACACATTTTGATAAACCGGGTGTATTTAAGATGCATTTAAGAAAAATCGATGTTTTTTTTTTATAAATTTACACTACATCGAAAAAATATATAAGGTTCCCGAACACCAGTGGAAACCACCTGGTTCCGTCCCTGCTAGTGAGTCCAGGTCTGTGGTGATGGACGCTAAGTCCCAACGCTCAAGCTAAGCTTGTTTATGTTGTGAAGTCGCACCACTAGGTGCCACATGGTTTCCGTGGTCTCATAATTAGGGGAAGTTATTCTATCTTAATAATAAAGTTGGTGGCCGGTGGAACTATTATATCAAACTGAATTCGTTGTCGGTGGAATATAATACACCGTTCCCTCCACCTCATCCTTGAAGGCGTGTCACCATTGCGAGTCTTACATGAGCGCCACATGTTCCTTCTGATTTTTATACTCGTCAGATTCTCATTCTTTCTTTCTTTGTAAACGACTTTCCAGGTTGCCTTGAGTTAGGGTTTCGGCTTGGCTCTTTTTTGGCTGCCTGATTTTGGACTTTGCAGGTAGTTTTCTTTAGTGGTTACACTTAATCGAAGTAGTTGAGTTAGGGTTTCAGTTTGGGGTTTTTTTTAGCGGTTGATTTTGGGCTTTATGGTTGATTGATGTTCAATTACACCTAACCGGGAGGATCAATAGGGTATGTAAATTTAATGTTGGCTTTCTTGTATTATAGGACGAAGGTCTTGCTTGAGTTTGAGTTTTTCAGGCTTGATTGGCCTGTTAGTTTAGTAAATTTGAATAAGTTATTAAGCACTTTGTGGCTGTTAGCTTTTGTAAAGCTTGATAATAAAACTGAAAGGCGGTGATGATATAATTTTAACGTGTTCAATTGCATTCGACCAAAGTTAAGATTTTCCGTCTGTTGGCGGGGCAACTTTTAAAGTTTGCAGCCATCTTCCCTTGGCAGGGCAACTTATAAAGTTTGCAGCCACATCGGACTAATCATTTTTATTCGATTGTTTACAAATCTGAGCATCATGAAATGCGGGGTTTGCTAAATTATATATGACCATCTTTTTACCACAGGTCATGGGTTTTAGTTTGAGATTAGAATGTCAGTCATATAGTCACAATAAAGAGATGATAGATTTTATCAGTATTTGGCTGCTGGATGTTACGACCGGTATTCGGCCAAGAAAAACTAGTACTATTACTGGTGTATTGGGATTGATTTTTCTTAGTCGAATACTGATCACCGCTTATGATCATGGCTGATTTTCTTATGGTCGGTTTTATAAGTGGGACTCGGTGTATTTACTTAGTTGTCGTTTTACGAGTTGAGAGGTGCATGTGTGTACCTGTGTTTTCAGTTGTCTCGGTTTTTAGAATTCTTGCAAGCCCTTTTTCGAAGGGTGACATTTGTTGTTTTTCCTTTCTTCATCAGCCTTATTGTTCTGAACCACTGTGTAAAGCTGGTTACTATGAGTGATAAAAGTAAAGCCCGCAAGGGGCTAGATGCTGCAAAATGTAGAAGCGAATACGGTACGTGTGTTCAGCCTGCATGGGTTCAGTTGTGAGGGACATTTTCAGGGTCAGGAAAGCGTGTCTGATTATGGGTTGTTACATGTTCAAAAGCATTCTGGATGTATGTTTTGTATTAAGGGGAAGATTGGTTAAGGTTATCAGTGATTTACCGGGGCAGTCTTACCTTTTGAAGAAAACTGTTTCAGATGCTGGTGAAGGGTGTGGTACCACAAAGGCTAAAGTAGACACCGATGTTTCTTTTGGTGGGCATGCTATCTCTTTTGCTCAGCGTACGTCTGATCGGCGCTATGGTATGTACATTGTTAGAAGCTTTGCACTTTGCTGGGTTGGCGCCTGTGTCATTCAGCTTCTGTTCTGAGATACTATCTTTTATTTTGTCGCATGCTATAATCAGAGAATAGTTTATTGCAGGTTACGCCCGTTTTCCACTAAACCTATATTTCGAGTCAGGAACTGCTTCCTATGTGACGGCTGTCGATGATGTTTTAGGCACGTGTTCCTGCGTTGGCTTATCCGCTGGTAGTATGACTGTTGGAAGGAGTACTAGGTAACGTTGTGGAAATTATGTGTGCCCTTTGACTGAGGCTCTCAAGAACCAGCAGTTAACATTGGATGAGCCAGGTACGACGCTTGGGGACATTGTTTGCCATCCTTTATTTCTAAACTTTTTCAACCCGTTTACTCATTGATTTGTTCTTTCCATAAATGTACCCTGAATGTAGACTGCATGGTTCTAGCTGTGCTTTTTTGATTTTGCAGGCCGTTTATTTCTGCGTTACGTTAATCGAAAGGCTGTGATGATAGAATTTGAACGTGTCCAACTGGATTTGATCTAAGTTGAGATTCTCCGTACGTTGGCGGGGCAACTTTTAAGGTTTGCAGCCATCTTCGCCTGGCATAGCAGCTTATAAATTTTGCAACCACATCGGACGTATCATCTTTATTCGGTTATTGAAAAATCTGAGCCTTATGAAATGTCGCCTTCCCGAAATTATATAATGAGATCTTTAGTTATACATTTTATCGGTATTCGGCAAACGGACGTTGCGAACAGTATTCGGCCAGGTAAAACTAATCCTATTACTGGTGTACTGGGATTGCTTTTTCTTGGTCGAATACTGATCTCCGCTTGTGACTGGTTGCCTGTGGAACTATTATATCAATTTAATGTGAAGGTTGGTGGAATAAGATAGGCCTTCGGAATTGCGTGGTCGGTAATCGTATATTAGCCACATTCAGCGCGCAAAAAAAATAAAGCAAAGAAAACGGGTCAGGTCACCTCCTAGACAATTTAACTGTCGGTTTTTTTTTGGGGACTGGCCTTCTTTTTCGCGGACGTGGGCTTATATCTACTCGGCTTTCTTAGTGTAACGTATACGCGGTGGTTTGTCGCTTCATTTTCCATACCGTCCCAGAATTTTATATACCTTAATTTATTTAGGAGTGAATTTGTGAGGTCGCTGAGATTTGGCATGCATTAAGGGTGTTGGTACTATGATTTATTTGGACCTGGTATTGGATGTTTTTGTTGCGCGTTCGTTTTTGCGCAGCTCAACTTACTATTTATACACCATTTCAGTCCTTGTGGTTACAAGTATTTATTTTCAGCTTGAGTTTCGTTGTTCTTTTTAAGATTATCAGTAGCTTTGTCGGGATGCTTTTGGGCAGCATCGTGTTAGGCCAGTTATGTTACACACACGACTGCAGTTATGTAGGTCACTTGCCATAGCTACTTTATACACGTATATGAGGTTTTGAAATACACTTTTGTACACTGTGCTAGATGGAAATGGTAATGTGCATACGAATTTTACTCTTCTCCCTTTCGATTGGCGATGATGATAATATGCTCACCATAGCACATACATTTTATTTGTGGGCATCGTGGCACGACAGTCATATCAAATGTATGGCTGCAGCCATGTTGCTAGCATGTTGTAGCTATCTTATACGCATATATGAGCCTCATTTGGTGTCAACATCCACGTGTTTCTATGGATTACGAAGGCTGTACCCGCAGGTTTTCTGTTTTGCAGACCGTTTGTTTTTTCGTTGGCATAACCGAAAGGCTGTGATGATATAATTTGAACGTGTTCTACTAGATTCGATTAAAGTTGAGATTGTCCATATGTTGGCGGGGCAACTTTTAGGGTTTGCAGCCATCTTCGAATGGCAGGTCAGCTTATAAAGTTTGCAGCCACATTGGACTTATACTCTTTATTCGGTTGTTCAAAAATCTTAGCCTAATGAAATGTGGGGTTTACGGCATTATGTAATGAGAGTTTTCATTATACATCTGATCAGTATTTGGTAGACGGATGTTGCGACCAGTATTTGGCCAAGAAGAACTCATCCTATTACTACTATAGTGGGATTGTTTTTGCTTTGTTCGATACTAATTGCCGCTTATGACTGGTTGCTGATGGAACTATTATATCAACTTAATGTAATGGCCGTTGGGATGAGCTGGACCTTTGAAATTGCGGGGTCGGTGGTCGTATATCAGTAACGGCCAGTGGGCAAAAAGAGGAAAGTGGAATAAAAAAGGGTCGGGTCACCTCCTGAATAATTTGACTATAGCTTTTTTTGGGCCACGGCATTCTTTTTCGTGGATGTTGGCTTATATCTACTTGGCCTTCTTATTGTAACGTACAGATAGCGGATTGTCGCTTCATTTTCCATTCCTTTTTAGAATTTTAAATACCTTAATTCATCAGGGTGGAAATTTGTGAGGTCGCTGAGGCCTGGCATGCATTTAGGATGTTGTTGCTGTGATATCTTTGGGCATGGTATTCGATGTTTTGGTCGCGCATTTGTTTCTATGCAGACTAGCTTATTATTTAGCGAATGCATTTGATGCAGCTATTCTCCCTTTATATTGGCGATGATGTTAATATGCTAACCATATCACATACATTTTCTTTGCGCGCAGTGTAGCATGGCAGCCATATCGTGTGTATGGTTGCAGCCATGTTCGTAGCCTGTTGTAGCTATTGTATACGCATATCTGAGCCTCATTTGGTCAGCATTACTATTTGGAATGCAAATATTGTCATGTTTTATATACGCTTATATGACTTTTCAGCATCATAGGTTCTTGCATTCGGAAGCGAGTGATTGGGATGGTCGGTACTTTTGCAGTCGTTGGCCGTGTAATCTCATCCACTTAAATTGTCGTGTCACTGATTGGGATCTTTCCACCCGGTGGAAGGTTGCTTACGGCATTTGCTAATATTGACATGATATGTTTCGGATATGGGTATCTTCTATATCACCCCTCGAAACCCTTTCGTTGTTACAATGGTCTAGCAATACGTCTGGTGCAGACCTTTGCACAATGATCGTTGAAATGGCAAGAGGTATTCGATGGGGCGAGTAGAGGGGTCTTGCTATCCTGTACATCGCGTCTCAACATTGGCGACTGCCGCTTGAAATGTTCTCCCGATTGGAAAGACTCCAGTCAATGACGCAGCTATATTCAGGTGTAACGATGTATGCACGGGAGTTATGACTGGTGGACGGAAGTTATAATCGATGCACAATAGGTTTGTCTTTTACCACACTCACTGACAATTTGAACCTTTAAAAAGGTGTAATGTTGCATGCCCGTTTACTGTATCACGGGTATGAGTCTTTGCAACACTGTTTGTTGACTGACGACGCTATTGTATAACTGAACTTTAACGTCCTGACAGTCTATAGGCGATGATGATAGTATGGTGATTAATGCGTATAAATTTCCTTGGCGCGCATCATGGCAGGGCAGTCACATCTGATGTGCGACTGCAGCCATGTCTGTTGCCTGGTATCGCTATTGTATAGATATATCTGAGCCTCATTTATAATCGTCATTCATGTTTTCATGTTACTTTTACCGTGTTAGTGAAATCGGAGATTAGCTAAGAAATACACACATGTCTGCATGGTGTTCAGTGGGTGTATTCATACCGTAAGTGTTACTGTTGCTGTATGCTGAACCAACATGTATGCAGTCGGTATAGGCTGCATCTTACGAAACTAAATAGTCTTGTCAACGATTGGAATCTTTCCGCTCGGCAGAATAGTGCAATCTTCATTTGTTAATATTGAGACGAGATGTTTAAGATATTGGCCGGTTCTCATCTTCCCCTCGAATTCCTTTTGTTGTGACAAGGTTCTAGCAATACGTCTGGTGCAGGCCTTTGCACGAAGCATCTTGACACAGCAAAAGGAATTTTAGGGGGCGATTAGATGGGTCTCACTATCCCGAACTTCGCGTGTCAACATTATCGAATGACGATTGAAGTATACTTCAGTGGGAAATTACCAGTCGCTGACGCATAGCGATATTCGTGTACGGAACGAAAGTATCATTCACATAGTACGCCTTACCTCTTGCTATACGTTCTTCTGTAACTTTGATTAGTTTTTTATGTTAAACGTGATTTGAACTTACGTTGTTCGTATTTTTTAAAGGTTTCGAGACATATGTGCGCCACACAGGGACTGTCACAGTGTCAAAAGCTTTGAACGGGAGGCCACACTTGAGGGAAAAAAGGTTGCATATAGTGTGTTGATAATACGAGCTCCGGTATAATGAGAAGCCTTTTAAATGTTTACACTCAAAACGTTTTTTCTGTTTAGTGACTCTGGTGCTCAAGTTTTGTGTTTAAAAACACGTTGAAATCTGATTTCCTACTATGTGTCTCATGAAAGTTCGTGAAGAGTTGGGTTTCTGGTAAGTTTTTGGTATGAACCTGCAATGCCTCAAAAGACCATAACATTTCAGATTGTTTTTGTCTTTTCATCGCGTACGTATTACTGGTGCTATATGCTGAACCAATATGTATGCAGTCGGAATGGGTTGCACCTAACGCAACTAAATAGTCATGTCATCGATTGGAATCTTTCCACTGGGCAGAATAGTGCAATCTTCATTTGCTAATATTAAGACGGGATGTTTAAGATATTGCCCGGTTCTGATCTTCCCCTCGAATTCCTTTTGTTGTGACAACGG
This sequence comes from Chrysanthemum makinoi, assembly GCA_910596185.1. Taxonomy (NCBI): domain Eukaryota; kingdom Viridiplantae; phylum Streptophyta; class Magnoliopsida; order Asterales; family Asteraceae; genus Chrysanthemum; species Chrysanthemum makinoi. Next base: position 306,374,078 of record OU343223.1, on the reverse strand, counting down.
TCTAGCAATACGCCTGGTGCAGGCCTTTGCACAAAGCCTCTTGACGCAGCAAAAGGAATTTGAGAGGGCGGTCAGACAGGTCTCACTATCCTGAACATCGCGTGTCAGCATTATCAAGTGACGATTGAAGTATACTTCCGAGTGGAAAGATTCGACTCGATGACGCAACGATCTTCATGTACGTAATCAAAGTATCATTCGCAGCAGTACAACCTAACTCTTGCTATACGCACTTCCGTAACTTAAATTATTTTTTTATGGTAAACGTTATTCGAATTAATCCAAGCATATGTACGCCATACAGGGATTGCCATGATGTCGAATATTTTGAACGGGAGGCGGCAATTGAGGGGAAAAAAGGACCAGCGATGTAATAACATTCATTTCCCGGTACGAAAAGCAAGAGGTAAATGACACGACAATTTATGTTTCACTTTGTATTTGCTTATAATGTGTCGATAATATGCATTTTGGTATAATGAGAAACCTTTAAAATATTTACACCCAAAACTTTCTTCTGTGTTGTGATTTTGGAGCTCATGTTCCGTGTTTGAAAGCATGTTGAAATCAGATATCCTACTATGTGTCTCATGAAAGTTTTAAAATAATTGGATCTCCGGTAAGTTTTTGGTTTCCTTTTTTTTATCTTTCATCTCTTTAGCGATTTGTTTGAACTTACGGTGCACGAACAAACCATAAGATTTCAGATTGTTTTAGTTTTTTTTACCAATTTAATACAAACAAGAATTATCACGTTTATGATAAAAATTCTTGTCAGCTTGTCGTGCCTAAAATGGTGTTGCGGCCGTGTTTTTCTAAGCTTGAAAGCCGGCTAACGAGAGTGCGTTTGGACGATTAAATATGGGCTGACATGGGTATATCTGGGTGGCAAAACAAGGAATGAAATATGTATGTTTTGTTGCTGAAATGAGGTACGCAACGGGTGGGTTTGATTGCTGAAATGGGACTTGATGTGGGCGGGTTTGGGTGCTTAAATGACACTGAAATAAAGTGAGTTACGCGATTGATGATGGTTGTAACTGCAAGGATAGACAAAGTACTAGCCTATTAAGCATGATTTTTATTTTTCAGGATCGCAAGAAATAATATAAACTTTCTGATTTTACATACCGACTGTCTTCAAACACTCATAATTATGATTTGATATGTGTTTTGACATGGTGTTTGACTGCAGCTGTGAGACTGGCATAACAAAAGCGTTGGTTATCTTGCATCATCTGTCTGAGAAGCCGCTTAAATCAGGCGCACATTTGTAAAGTGAATTTGGGGTTGCGATAAGATAAAGTTAGTCTTTTACACGTCGTCGCAACTGAATCTCTTTACTCGCGTAAGTTCATTGTTTTCATCAAACACTCGCTTTGGTCTGCAAGAGTTCCTCATTACCTTTTTTTTCTACCGGTCATACTTAGTATTCTATTTATTTTAGGGATGCTGTTAGCTTTTGGATCTTCCAATAATACATCCACAACGCACATATACTTATCCTAGCGTTATATCTTATGCAGGCCCTCTTTCACTTTCGTTATTGCACGTCTGACAGCTAGAGCTTCTGAAAACATGCACGTTGTTTTATGAAGAGCGGCCAAGTAACCCGAACAATGATCTTAATATAAGTGTAACTAATTCATATATTATATACTAAATGCAGAACATATGATTTAGATTTTTTTTTTTTTTTTTTTTTTTGTCATCACCTTGCTCCTTGCTTAATAAGTATGGTCGAAAAAGCAGGCTAAAGTTATTGGCGGGCTATTAGGCACAATGTCTTCGCTGTCTAAAAAAATCCTATCTTTAAACTACGGGGCAATTCTATATTTACCCAACTTAAACATGCTAATGTCATATTTACCCAAAACATGCTTTAAATGTACATCATGCATTTAAAAGTTGTATTTTGGGTATATATGACATTTTCATGTTTAGATTGGGTAAATATGGAATTATCTCTTAAACTAAAACTGATGGCCGGTAGGGTAGTTAATTTTATATTAGGTCATTTGTCTTATATGTATATACTTATCCCCTTCCTTTAAAAACTACGCATTTTAAAAAAAAACCCGTGAAAAACTACCCCCGCAACGCTAGAAGGCGTTTTTACCTCGTTCACATATAATTACCGCACTTTGATTATTAAATTTAAGTACTCGATTAACTTTCTTTGTTCAAGATTTGGCATTTGTGAAACAGCTTCAGAAGATTGTAGCTACACATCATCTAAGATAAAGTAATTATATTGTATGCATTTATATAGAAACAAGGTGGTCCAACTTAATCTTTATGGCAATTAAACTATGCTTTTTCACTAAAAGAAAAGCATAATTATGAAGCTACAACACTATCTTGTATTTGTTGAAATTATATAACATGACAATCATATATAAAACACATAAAACATCAAAGAAAAACATGCGGAAGCGTATACGAACGAATTAATAAATAACTATTTAACATAAACGTAAAGTATGCGTACCTTTTGATTCTAGCCCAACAAGAATCAATTTTTTTAAACTAGCAAGTGATGAACCCTAATTAGGGTTTATAGGATTATGTGAATTACCCCTTACCGATTTTGTAATTCAATCCAAGATACAAACAATAGTGTGTTAGTACCACTTTCTTGTACACACGTACTATAACAAATTAAAGTAATGCTAGTTTTAAGAACACGAAAATATTTGTTTTGGAAAAACAAGTGGATCGACACCCTTGTGGAGGTGTACTATCGGTTGGACAAGAAAAACACACAAACACTTTTATGTTTTTAGTTTATGAGTACAAGAGATCTCATACAATGACCCTAGGCCTTGTATATATACACAAGATAACTTGGTGACCAAGTTAGACTTGGATTGGGCTTGGAATCTCCCTTGGCCGATCGGATGGAGTATCCCCAAGGGTTTCCGAAACCTTCTCGATCTCTATTTTAATATCTAGTCCTTCCATTTAACATTTAACAACCGTTAGTCTATTACATTTAATTAACTTAACGTTCGTTATGTATTTCGTGTAAATAAAAATAAATACAACATTTTATATTTAATTATTAACTTTAATTTTCATACGCAAAGTGTGCAATCCCGTGGTGACACTTTTGGATCTATAATAGTGCTATTGGGTATTTTTTTTAAGTTTTTAACATTGGTGATTGGTGTATTCTTATATAAGTCCAAAAATAGGGCTCCGTGTTATAAAACGCGGACGGAATGTATTTTACTCATGTCTTAGGTTTATTTTTAATTATTTTTGATTTCCTGTCTGGTTTGGCTTTACGCACAGTCATATATTTTTGCTTTGTTGGATCAGACTGATGAAATAGACCGGGCAAATTGGGATATGGACCGAATATTTCGGTCTAGTGTTTTGGACCAAATCAGTTTACGGTTTACGGTCCGATTCGGTTTTCAGATTGTGCTCAGCTGCCAAAGTTTCAAAGGGTTTTGGGTAATTTTATGAATTGAGCTTTGCCTTTGTTATATATGCGGCTTAGATATCATTAATAATAAGGTAAAATAACAAGAAAAACACATTAACATTAAAAACTAGTATAACTATTAAATGTTATAAAAGTCTTTTTACATAATATCTTTATATAAGCTTACCCCTTCTCAAATAAGCCACTGATAACGCCTAAAATGAACATGTTTTTAGTAGCGTTATTGTTAGTTTTGTGCATGATAATCGGCTATATCTACTCATAACTGTTGCAAAAGTGCAAAGATGCGTATTGCGTATGTATATGTAGCCAGGTATCACGAATAGTGAAGAAATGAAGTTTTTTATGCACATTTGGAAGATTCTCGAGGAAGGAAGTTGAGTTAGGAAGCTTTTGGATTCAATGATTGGGAAGCACAATGATTTCTAAGTATCTACAGCAAGGAAAGATCAAGTTTTGCCTTGGAAATCATTAGCGAGAGCAAATAATGAAGCGTATAGGAGAAAAGTCAACAAAAAGTCAAAACAGCATAAACCCAGCCGTTCGGTCACAACCCGTAACCGGATCCGGCTGGGCGTTGGGTCAAAATGCAACCGATCCAGTTGGAGTCAAAATCGATCCGGTTTCTCGCGCTGCAGTTACACAAAGTTGCATTTATTGTTGCCTTAACTCCCCATAATCATTGGAGTCCGATCATTTCTTGATATTTACTTGTTGGGAACGTTTTTGGACAGTTGAGCAAGCACATTTGGCTATATAATGAACCTAGTCCTAGTCTACTAGGTGTGACACAACCAAAATTGTATTAGTTTACACCAAAACTAATACCCAAACATATTATTCAGCCCAAAAAGCTTAGTTCTTACTGAAAAACGTCCAGGAGCAAGGAGGGAACAATTCTCATCAATAGTTTTGGTAGTTTGGAGTTGTACGGTGAATCTAGGTGATTGGAGGCGCGTGGTTGCTACAATCCACGAATTCTAATTCTTGTAATCACAAAAGTTTAGGTATTCTATGAACTTTGTTATGGAATTATATTCTCTTGAATTGTTGGAATTACTTTGTTATGATTTGTGTTTAGTTATTATTATTATCATGGAGTAGTTTTGGGATATACTTGTGTGTTGGGATGTAGTTAATCATATTAGTGTTCTCAAAATGTGATGCATGTATATATGATCTTGTTTAAATGAGTTTGTTGGAAAAATACTAGTCTTGCTTTGATTTGTTGATAAAACATGTTTTAAGAAAAAGGACCGAAATGATTTCTCTTGTGTTTTATTCCAAAAAGTTGAGTGACAAACTAGTATGGGGATATGGTGATTGACAACCACCATGTTTTCTTATTAAAACAAGACTAGGAACATTTTCATCACGAAAGGGTCGAAAGATTCGTAAGAACAAATTTAATAAGAACATGTTGCAAACAAATGGGATTTCTATAGGATAATCATTGGGATAAGGACCGAAAGGATTACCTAAATGTTTTTGTTCTTAGAATGATTTTTACAAACATATACCATGGTTGGGGAATCATTTGCTTATGATTTGTGCATCACACTAAGAGTATACACCAAACCTTCATGAATACTATTTATGATTGGTTATAGACTACACACAAGTATATATATTTCTTACTATTGAATTTCACTAGAACATAATTATTTGAGGAAGCCTTGACAAGCTTTCTTGTTGGAATCTTTTCAAACAAATCAATTTCAAACACAAAATCCCTTGGGACGATCTCGACTTACCAAACTTTGCTATTGCGGACGAGTATACTTGCTCGTATGTGTTAATAGGTTAGACGGTTAAATCGTGTTTATAAATTTTTAAAACTTGCACCAACGTAGCACATCAAGTTTTTGGCGCCGCTGCCGGGGATTTTCTTTAATTTTCTTTGATTTTCTGTAAAATTGGTAGTATTGGAATTAAATTTGTTGAAAAAAAAAGTTTTGGTTACAAACTAACCGATTCGGTTGGTGATCCAACCGAATCCGGTTAGCCTTTCTGTGTAATTTTTAGTTGCGATTTTATTGTTCTAGTCTTCTTAGTTATTTGTGTTATGGTTCCTAGATTAATTCTTGTCATTTTAGATTCTATTTGCAGATTATGTCTTGTAGTTTAATTATTTCTTAGATTTATTTTCATTTTCTTTACATTTATTTATTTATTAGTTAATTAAGTTTTAGTTTAATTTCAGTTTTAATGGTTAATGATTATAGTAATATTTTACAGTTATATGTTTAATTGTTTTAATGATAGATTTTAATTGGTAGTTAATTAAGTTTTAGTTTAATGGGTTTTATTATTAAGTTATTAAATTGTTAGTTTATGAAGAGTTTTTATTAATTAGAGTTTAGTACATCTTTATGGCTCCTTAATTGCATTTTAAATTCTGTTTTAATAATATAAAAATATATATATATATATATTTTTCGATCAAACCGATCGGTTGCAACCGGCAACCGGATCCGGTTCGACTTTCTGACCTAGTTATTTCAACCAACCGATTCGGTTGGTGAGCCAACCGAATCCGGTTGGAGTTTCTGTGTTGATTTTTATCATTTTTAGATTTTGAGTAATAACTTATGTTTTTAGTTTTGTTTAGTGTCTTAACTTGTTTAGTATATGTTTCTATAGTTTGTTCTTGTTTTTACTAACTCTAACGCTAATAATTCGGATTTTGTTTTGTTTTGCTTTGTCAAGTTTGTCTAGTAATATGGATAGTTTGAGCGGAATCTCGGAATACCTTCGTACTTTGGATGAAATGTTCAAGGATACCGGAAGTTCACTGGAAAAGATTGGAGGTATCTTGGAAGAGAGTAAGAAAGATTTGGGGATTGATATGGTTAATATGGAAGAAACGGGTGAAAACAAGGTTCAACTACCCAAGAAGGGAAGAGTCGTAGTGTTCACACAAGCACCTTTAACGGTGTATGATTCACCGCTAATGAGGTTTGGAACGCCTTGTAGTGTGGAAGGAGTAAGTGCTTGGGACGCGCAGCTTAATATGGCTTATGGAGAAAACTATATTTTAGAGAAGGTTCTTGACGAAATTGGTCATGTACGTTTGGACTATGAAGCATATGGAAGAAGGATGGTCAAAAATCTTAAAGTCAATATTCATGGTCACATTTTTGAAACGGATTTTGTTGTGTTAGAAGAAGAGAATGCGGATGAACCTAATGTGTGTTTCGGTCGAGATTTTCTTGTCACAACCAAGTGTCAAGTAGATTTTGCAATGGGAGAAATGAGGATTAATATAACTGATTTGGAAGAAGGAAAAGGAGTAAACGAGATGCTAGTGGAAGTTTGTGCAAACATGGAAGAGAAAGAGGTGGAAGTAGTTAAAATGGGAAAGGCAAATCGGAAGAAAACTTCATCAAACAAACTAACCCCAACAACAACCTCCACCACCAAAAATGATTCCACACCCTCATCACCTACCACTACTTTCATACCCTTAACCGACAAACAAAAAGAAGCTATTTTAGAAAACCTAGAACAAAAGTTTCTTGAGCTTAATGAAAAGAAACCGGTGATAGAAGTACTCCAAGATTATGTGCTTTACCGTAAGAAGTTGGATGCATTTATGCTAGCAAGGGCTAGGTTGGAAGATAAGAATCTCACGGAGGAGGAGGGGAGATCGAATTTTGTTTAGAGGCATGCCAAGGAAGGAAAAGGATCCGGGTAATTTTGTGTTGCCAATCAAAGTGAATGGGACTACACCAGTTTATGCTTTAGCCGATACGGGGTCAAGTGTTAATGTGATGCCGTATCCATTGTTTAAGACTTTAGGACTAAGTAATCCGCAACCTAATCATTCGAAGCTTACTATGGTGGATAATTCTCTAGCGAAGGCAATGGGAGAGGTGAAGAATGTGAGAGTGCAAATTGGCTATCAACCGTATTTGGCCGATTTCCTTGTCCTAGATATTCCGGTGGACAAGAGTTTACCACTACTATTGGGGAGACCATACCTACGAACGTGTGGTGCAATTATAGACATGGGAAGAGGCACAATGACTATTGATGATGGGATTTAAAGGCAAACATACTACCCAAAACCAATAGGACCAACTTTGGAATTTATGGAGGATTTGGAGTTCATGGAAGCAAATGATGATTTGACATGTTTTGAAGTGGGACGTGATGTCCAAGGTAACCCAATGTACGGACCGTTAGCTCCGCCTTATTTTGATATAGAGGACGAAATGGAACGTGCGTTAGCGGTTGAAGCTTTCTATAACCCATTCAAAAACATACTAGTTTACAAAAAGTTGACCGACTTTTTAGGTTCTTTACCGGTGCAACTTAAGAATTTGGAGTGGAGACCCGAAGGGTCGGGGACTTACAAGAGACAAACCGGAGATGGAGCATGGCATGTTAAGTTCGATATACTATGTCCGGACGGAAGAAGATTCATGAGGAAGTTCAAAACTTTTGAAACGTTCCATGAGTTGACCCGAAAATTTCAAAGCGAGGACATCCTAAGACAAGAGTATTTCGAGGAATTCTGAGGAGAAGACAAAGAACCGTAATAAACAAGCAATTATTTGCTTGAATTTCATGAACTATTTCTTTTTGATTTGATGCATTTAGGATTTTTGTTTCTTATTTTATTTTCATTTTTATTTTTCTTGATTGAGGTAATTTGGTTAATGCATTATAACTATGAGTTTTGAGTTGAAGTTTGGTTTAGTATGATGATTTGAGTTTTAAGATTGGATGATTGTTCAAAATTCCAATTGGTGGATGAATGTTGTGTGAATCTTTAACAGGATTTTTGAGCAAAAATTTTTGTTGCTTGGAAGGTAAATGCCTAAGTAACATGTAAAAATGCAAAATTTGGCAACAAGCAAACCGAAACGGTTTTGTCCATGACTGAACCGGTTGCATTCAAGTATAAAAACCAAAAATTCACTTTTCTAGAAAAAAAACACACACACACTAATTCTCCAGTGGGTTTTGCAAAATTCGTCCAAGAGAAGCTGATTGAAGGTTGTTTAAGTTGTAGGAAAACATCATGGCACCCAAACAAGTAAGCATCTACATTCAATTAACTCAATCAAGGTTTAATTAGAGCATTTGATTCGAATTGAATATTAGGTCACCAATTTGGGGGTTTTTGTTATAATTCGAATTAAGTTGTGATATTTTTGGATTGAGTGGGTAATTGATATAGGAATGCATTGCAAAAAGAATTGTATTGATTGATTCACCATGGAATGAATACTAGATGATTGAATTTTCGGATTTGATTGGGATTGTGCAAGTGAATCGAGATAAGTTGCAATTGGTGATTCCTAATGATAGATGATGTGTTTTTAGGAGTGATAGATGCCACATTTATTGATTAGAACTAATAATTGAAGGATATAGGTTTATCAAGTAGAGTTCTAAGATGATGAATGTATGATGTTTGATGATTTGAAAAGCGAATTTAGAGTAATTCAAGGATGTGGAAATCATTGAGGATGATAGAATGCGATCTAGGAGTGGATTGGATTTAGAAAACTCGAGTGTATGAGGGTTTTAGAGGCAAAAGCCTTATGCAGACTGCATAACCGATTCGGTTGCGCATTGCAACCGAACGGTTGGATTTGGTCAATTAAGCAACCGATTCGGTTGGTGATCCAACCGAATCCGATTACGGTTTCTGTGTTGAAAATTTTTGAAATTTTGAAATGGATCTTAGAGGGTTCCATGAACCTTCTTGTTTGTTCTAACACTCTTATATGGTCTTATATTTGTGATTTCTACAGAGAATTATTGTAGGTAGCTCGAGCAAGGAGGCGATTCTAATGAACCCGCTTGTTACGAAGTTTTGTCAAAGGAACGAGAAGAAGAAAGTTAAGTATAGTGTGAAGATGGAGGCAAATGCCAACTTAAAGTTCAAAGATCTCACCGACGGGGAGAAACATGCTTTTCGGGAAAGGTTGTCGAAATTGCAACATAGGACATGTTTGGTTCCGAGGGTGATTGATTGGGATTTGTTTGCGGAGTGTGATTGTGAAGATGAGTTAAGAGGAATGATGCGAACATCTTATGTGTATCCAGGGGATGGAGATTCGTTCAATGATTTGTCATGGGAAAGAGCATTTAGCGTCGATGAAGTGGTCTATCGAGAATGGTGTATGGAGTTCTTTTCAACCATGTATTTTGAAAGAAAGGTGAATGTTCGGAACTTGATGAAGGAAATTTGTGTTTGGTTTAGGTTTTGTGGAAGGGATCATGCTTACACTTTGCCGGCTTTTGGCGTGGCTCTTGGTTTGTATGAGCCACATGAGGTTAATCATCGATTATTTGAAGCTCACTTTTCTAGGCTTCGGACGTTTGAAAAAGACTATCCTAGTATTCCCGCTTATTGGAATCAAGTGGGAGATTCTTCTTGCACTAGGAGGAATGCTTCAACCATCAGGAATCCATTGATGAGGATACTTCACAAGTTGATAGTGACTGGGTCATTTAATAGATTTGGAACCAGGGACAAATGTCAGAAACCGGACTTATGGGTTATGATGTTGCTAGAGGAAACTAAGGACGGTAATGCAGTTTGGCAGATAGCCGAGTATTTATCTAGGAGGGCCCCGGGAATCAAGAGCAATAGCCACATTTGTGGAGGACATTTTGTGACAAGATTGGCGAAGAATCTTGGGTATTATGTTGATGAGGAATTGGCTAAGTGTGGAGAGCCAAAGTATAGTGATGCGTGGACTGCACAAGGTTTTGGGAACGCTTTGAATAGGAGATTGAAAACCTTGGGGTTATGGATTGAACCAAAACAACAACAACAACCACCACAACAGCAGGGGAGTATACCAATGGAGAACGTGCAAATGGGTACGTCCAGTAGTTTTGATTCAGGTTGGGGAGAGTGGAACCAACATTTAGATGAGATTCAATGTAGGGATGTACGGAGAGACTCGATGATGTTGAGTGATTTGTCGTTTTCGTACAGATATTTTTTTCCAAAGAAATACAAAGGTATGTATTTCCCGGGTCGTTTTCCCAACGAGGGATGAATGGAGTAAACAACTCACGTCGCGATAATCGGGATTCGAATGGGTAAAAAGGGAATTTGATGATTTCTAAACTACGGTGAAAGGGAAAGTAAAGGGAAGCAATAAAAACTACTAAATCTATGATGAGAACAAGGAAATATAACTAAATACGCAAGTTAGAACTAAAAATGTAAATAACGTAATTATTAAAACGCGAATTAAATGCAACTACTCTAATTTTAACCCATAAAAATGAACTACTATTTTTCTACAGCTAAGAATGATATTTAAAACTTATTTGTACTCTAAAACTAATTTTTTTGATTTTTCTTGATTTATTTTGAATTAAAAACTAATTTTGACCATTTAAAATAAAGCTAAAATGCTAAAAATTAGGAAAATATGAAAGAAAATTACAAAAATATTTTTAAAAAAATCTTAAATAACTAAAAAGAATTTTCAAAACTGGAATCACATTTTTTTGACTTTTTCTATATTTATTATGAATTTCAAACTATTTAAAACTAATTAAATTGCTAGAAAATCTATTTTAACTAAGAAAATTCAGGAAAAATACTTTTTATGACTTTTTGAATATTATAAAACTAAGAAAATTGAAATTTCATTTTTCAGAACATTTTCTAATTTATTTGAATAAAATGCTATTTAAAAATGCTAGAAAATGAATAAAATTGCAGAAAAATAGCAAGAGACCATGGAAAAATATGAAAACTTCCAGAACAATATAACATAATACTGAGAACTAGGGAAAATTAACAGAAACAACTTTGGAACACAGGAGATATGAAATGGGCACACAACTGTGGGGAATAAGCTACTATCAATAAGCTATAAGCCACTAAAAGCTACAATAAGCTATAAAACTAACTTAAACTAACTTAACTAAGCCTACTTCAACTGATTTCAACCATAAAAGCACAAGCTAAAGGCGTTTAAGCTCTAAATCAGATTCTAGCTACTTATTCCAAACGGCCCTACATGACCTACTTTAAGCACTGATTAAGCTAGCTAGAAAAAATCACAAAAATTAACTAAAATGACCAGGCAGTAGACAACCAACCAATGATCTATTGTCCAAAATATCAACTAAAAATATCTAAAAGTGAAGAAATTAAAAATCAAAACTAAAGGCTACTTGGGAAACTAGGGGCTGATGTAGTAGCAGGGCATTTCTTACCTAAAAGAGGAGCTGAAAAAGAGCTTATAAAAATTCCTAAAATTTCTACTAAAATGGTACCTTGAAAGACAACCAACTAAAGTTGTTTATCCCAAAATTTCAACAGTTATGGATCATAATTGAATCCATGAAAAATCAACAAAGTTTTGTTAAAATCACTTTTGCACTTTTTGACTTTTAATCAGATTTAGAAATTTTGACCAAACTGAACTTGAAGTGCTTCTTAATGATTCTAACTGATGTTATAAGGTAAAATGAGATCTAATTAGGCTGAGTTAAACTACTTTGCACTTATATTGAATCAATTGCACACTAAAAATCACTACAGCTAGCTGATATTAGAATTAAAACTGAAATTGACTTTTATGAAACTAAGCTGCAAATGAAATACATAAATGACTCTAATGAACCTAAAGGGAACTCTATCAATGAATCTTAACCAATAAACAAACCACAATCTCAGTTGCAATACTAGTGCCAAACACTAGTTAACTGATATGTTAACTTTTTCACTAACAACCCTTAAATTCTAAACCATAATTACTAACAAATCAGATTATAATGCTTAAATGATGCTAACAAAACAATAAACTAACTCTAAAACTCACTACTTATAATAATGCAGATTATGCAGTTTAACTAAAAATGATGCAGAAAATCCAGATGACACAGTTTTAAAACAGAAGCAGATGCAGATACAAACTATAACTGAATTATTCTAAGTAAGCTAAGATCTACTCAGATTAACTAACATTAAAGTAAAATTACCACATTACTTTGTGAATAAAAACAGATTTAATAAGAGAGGAGAAAAACTAACATTTGTCCTGTCACAATGACATGCTCTAAAACAGATAAAGGAACACTAATCTATTTCTGAAATTAACCCAAATCCATCATAATCAAACCAAATCCAAGCCATTACAGCAACTCAGAACCATGTTACTTCTAAAATCTGCACTTTGACTTTTATTGACTGAATGTAAATGAGAATAGGAACTGAGTAGGGAGAATTTTTTAAGCTAAAGTGAGCTTATATCATCTGATAACAGCTGATGTAATTATAAAAACAGAATTTAGAACTAAAATGAGAATTCAAGCAAAAATGATTTTATTGATAATAAAAGTTGAGTACAAAATGGAATTTAAAAACTGAATTTAAACTAAAACATTTAAAAATACAAAGTTACTCAGAAATTTAATCTACTCTACTCCTACTCTACATGAATCCCAACTGTGAAGAATGAAGGGTATTTATAGCGAGCATGAGCCTTGAGAAGGATCTGGAAGGGCAGTTGTGTGTTTCTTTTGATTCGTTTATCACCATTGATCAAATCCCATCTTATCTTGACCCTTGGATTAACACCTCCACGCATCACTGACCAATCAGAGGAGAGCTTTTGAGGTGTGACACACGGATTGCTGACTTGGAACTGAGCACGTGTCAGGAGGTGTCAGGGAATTGACAATTGTACCCTCAATTTAAGTGAATTTGGCCAATTGAGTAGAAGGGTGTTTTAGGGTTCTTATGTTTCTGGGTTGGGTAAATTTTGGGGAAAATGGATGGCGGGTAAACTGGGTAAGATTATTTAATGTTATTTTGAGTGTTTTGACTGGGTTAGTAATATTTGGGGGGTTCAAGTGGAATTTGACCAGGGTCCAAGACATAGTGAAGGGTTTAATTGAAATGGCTAGTTTGACCGGGTATAAAGGGTGGAAATGGGTACCGGGTGGAGTATGATGGACCGGGTATTGTAATTTGGACTTGGACCTTTAATGTAATCCGTATAAAACTTAGGGACTAGACTTGGCAAAACTGATTTTTCAGGGACCAAATATGTAACTTCTGAAAATGTCTTCCAAGGGTCTTTCTTGTCAATCTCAAATAAACCAAGGACCATGTTTGCCAAATCTGAATCTTCAAGGACTAAAGTTGTCATTTTGAGAAGTGATTGTCCAAACTTGCAAATTCCTTTCCTAGCCTCAGCTTTTGCACTCTTCTTTCTCTCGTGCTCGGTTTTCTTCGGTTTTGGCTTTCTTTTGTCTGTTTTGTCATATCCGTACCTGCACATGCATAAACTCAAGAAACCATCAAATATTAGCAATAAACGGCTCTTTTCTGGTTATTTTGGGTTTATTTTAGAAAAGAAATGATATGTGTTTTTGCACATATCATTGAGAAACAACTACATCAATGATTATTCAATGCCTATCTTTCAACACATGGCTCGAGAAGCCAATTACGAGTTGCCACCCTACAATCCACCCAATGTTCCACCATATCCTTTCCCTTACACTTCTTATCATGGACCCTATCCGTATCCGTATCCATATCCTGGGTACGCACCATTTCCAGATCCAGTGCCCCCATATGGTCGACTACCTGAGGTTGGTGGAGCAAGCTACGATGTTGGAGGATCGTCATCAGGAGTTGGAGGAAAGAAGAAGAAGAGGAGAGTTCGTTCGGAGATTGTGGACGAAAACTACGTAACCGAAAGTGATAATGATGAGTATGATGATGAAGAAGGGGATGACATGAGCGAGGACGAAGAGTGATCATGGATCATTCGTGAATTATGGTTTCAAAGACAATGGTTATGATGTGTTAAACAATATTATTTCTATCTCTTTAGGTTGATTAACATATTTTGCTTGGTTTTATCTAGTTTTTAGTAGTATTTGGATTGTTTGTTTTGTGTATTGCGTGTTGCAGTTTTTGTTTGCAGGATGGATGTGTCGGAAGCTTATTGGTGGTCAAATATTTGGAGTTGGATGACTCACATGCTTTCTTATGACCCAATATGCGTATTGCATATTCTATCCCGTGGTATCTTTTGACTATTTCTTTTTCCCATTTTCTTTACTTTGAAGTTCATTTTTATTACATTGAGGACAATGCAAAACTTAAGTATGGGGGAGGGAAGAAAATAGGAAAAATGATGCGTATTTTTAATTTTTTTAGATGACTTTTGGATGCAAGTGATTAGAAGAAATTCGCCCTTGATGGTCTAGTTGTTTTCACGCATTATTGATAAATATTAAAATGAGGTTTTTGAAATTTTTTGGATTTGAACCAAATTACTGAAGTAATTCATTTTGGATTCGATAGCATTTTTTAGCATCCATAATAGCCTTTTTCCACACATTTGTGAGGTTTCTTTTTGTATAAAACACATCTTTTGTTTTATATTTGCTATGAGTGTGCCGGTGATTATGTCGATTCTATAACTTGTACTGGTTATGCATTACGGTTAAAATCACTTTCGAGTGATCTAAATATGTTCAAGTGATAAGAGGCATTGTAGGATTTAACCCAAATGGCCTTCCATTTTACATCTAATGATATATTAGCTAACCACATCGGTTAGTTAACCACCCTTATATGGACCCATTTGTTAGTGCTCATTTTTAGCACTAGATACCTTTAGTACACCCTTTTGAGCCAATCTTTTCTTTTGATAAATTCAGAAAAATACAAAAATATTTTACACTTTAAACTTTAGCCAACCCTTGTCATGTCTATTGGTTTGTTGCTAGTTGTTTGGAATGTTGGATTGTTTTTGATGATTATGAAGAAGCTACACTTTGTTTATAGTGTGTACCATTCTCCATCATGGATGAAAGAGGCGTCTTTCTCGATTTTTTTTGGTGTATGCTTACACTAAGTGTGGGGGAACTTTGTTATTGTGATGGAAAAAAAAAATTGGTTATAGCCAATGAGCTATATGAAGGATATTGATTAGCCAATGAGCTATATTGAGTTATACATATTTGCGGAGATCGATATTTGAAGAGATGAAATAATCATTTTCGAGATTGTGGTTTGTATGATGGCTAGCGACATGGAGGTTTAGACTTGATTTTATTTTTCTTTTAACACCAATTTCATAAGCTATCCCATGCCTTATCCATACCTTTTATGAACCCTTAGCCTTAACATTATAACCCGAATAAAAGCCCTCTTTGATGAATTTATTTTCTTTGTTTTGATACTTGTACAAGCTTATGGTAAAAAGCATTGATCATGACTAGGCATTGAGTGATTTACATATACCCACCAATATATGAGTGTTGAGTGAATTCTTAAAATCATTTCGTGAGGTGTTCTAGTTATGTTATCTAAAGTGTTTGGTTCATTTTTAAAAGTTTTCACATATTATAAGCAAACCAATGATTATCTCTTTTGGGATGATTGTTACATTTTTGGAACCATGGTGTCAAGACCATTGAAATCAATCTTTGCAAATGTTAGACCTACTCGAGGGCGAGTAGAGCTTAAGTGTGGGGGAATTTGATAACGCCTAAAATGAACATGTTTTTAGTAGCGTTATTGTTAGTTTTGTGCATGATAATCGGCTATATTTACTCATAACTGTTGCAAAAGTGCAAAGATGCGTATTGTGTATGTATATGTAGCTAGGTATCACGAATAGTGAAGAAATGAAGTTTTTTATGCACATTTGGAAGATTCTCGAGGAAGGAAGTTGAGTTAGGAAGCTTTTGGATTCAATGATTGGGAAGCACAATGATTTCTAAGTATCTACAGCAAGGAAAGATCAAGTTTTGCCTTGGAAATCATTAGCGAGAGCAAAGAATGAAGCGTATAGGAGAAAAGTCAACAAAAAGTCAAAACAGCATAAACCCAGCCGTTCGGTCACAACCCGTAACCGGATCCGGCTGGGCGTTGGGTCAAAATGCAACCGATCCGGTTGGAGTCAAAACCGATCCGGTTTCTCGCGCTGCAGTTACACAAAGTTGCATTTATTGTTGCCTTAACTCCCCATAATCATTGGAGTCCGATCATTTCTTGATATTTACTTGTTGGGAACGTTTTTGGACAGTTGAGCAAGCACATTTGGCTATATAATGAACCTAGTCCTAGTCTACTAGGTGTGACACAACCAAAATTGTATTAGTTTACACCAAAACTAATACCCAAACATATTATTCAGCCCAAAAAGCTTAGTTCTTACTGAAAAACGTCCAGGAGCAAGGAGGGAACAATTCTCATCAATAGTTTTGGTAGTTTGGAGTTGTACGGTGAATCTAGGTGATTGGAGGCGCGTGGTTGCTACAATCCACGAATTCTAATTCTTGTAATCACAAAAGTTTAGGTATTCTATGAACTTTGTTATGGAATTCTATTCTCTTGAATTGTTGGAATTACTTGGTTATGATTTGTGTTTAGTTATTATTATTATCATGGAGTAGTTTTGGGATATACTTGTGTGTTGGGATGTAGTTAATCATATTAGTGTTCTCAAAATGTGATGCATGTATATATGATCTTGTTTAAATCAGTTTGTTGGAAAAATACTAGTCTTGGTTTGATTTGTTGATAAAACATGTTTTAAGAAAAAGGACCGAAAGGATTTCTCTTGTGTTTTATTCCAAAAAGTTGAGTGACAAACTAGTATGGGGATATGGTGATTGACAACCACCATGTTTGCTTACTAAAACAAGACTAGGAACATTTTCATCACGAAAGGGTCGAAAGATTCGTAAGAACAAATTTAATAAGAACATGTTGCAAACAAATGGGATTTCTATAGGATAATCATTGGGATAAGGACCGAAATGATTACCTAAATATTTTTGTTCTTAGAATGATTTTTACAAACATATACCATGGTTGGGGAATCATTTGCTTATGATTTGTGCATCACACTAAGAGTATACACCAAACCTTCATGAATACTATTTATGATTGGTTATAGACTACACACAAGTATATATATTTCTTACTATTGAATTTCACTAGAACATAATTATTTGAGAAAGCCTTGACAAGCTTTCTTGTTGGAATCTTTTCAAACAAATCAATTTCAAACACAAAATCCCTTGGGACGATCTCGACTTACCAAACTTTGCTATTGCGGACGAGTATACTTGCTCGTATGTGTTAATAGGTTAGACGGTTAAATCGTGTTTATAAATTTTTAAAACTTGCACCAACGTAGCACATCAGCCACAAAGTTAAGCTTGTTGAAACCCCTCATATAAGCTCATAAGCCCAAACATAAAAGCTTAACCAAACACTTAATTAAGCTTATTTGTGTTAAATAAGCTAATAAGCTCGCAAGCCTCTTAAATAAGCTTAGACAAACACCCCTAAAATAAGCATATACATAAGCTCTTTAAACAAAAAAGTCCAAACATTTCCCTTAAAATTATCACGCAATAGGGGTGTGCAAAATTCGGGTTTCACCCACAAAAACCAAAAACCAAAACCGAACCGAAATTTAACCGAACTGAATTTGCGAAATCGAACCGAACCGAAATAAATATTTGGTTCTCGGTTGGGATATTGTTTCGGCACAATGAACAAAAAAACCGAATTATATATATATATATATATATATATATATATATATATATATATATATATATATATATTATTTATAAATTTATATAAAAAACACTAAAATTCTTTCATAGCATAAATATAACATTTTTTAAACTTGAAATATCTTTTTGACGCTAAAGATTTATATAATTAAATAAATAAATAATTAAAATTGAGTAATTCGGGTTGTTTCAAATATTTGGTTCGGTTTTTCAGTTATTCGGTTCGGTTTAATGAAATTAGAATTCGGTTCTTCAATTCAACCTAAAAAAAAGTTTAACTGAACCACATAAATCGAATAAATTGAACAACGTGATAACCGAACCGATGAACACCATTCTCACGCAAAGTATCCCCATATGTTCATATAACCACAATGCTTACCATATACATGCATGTCTTGTATTGATGATTGATGAATAAAAACATCATCTCAACCGCTATTGGGCCATTAGGCTTAAACATTACAGTATAACGTAGGGGTGTTCACGGATTGGGTAATATCCACAGTAACCGAAAACCGAAACCGAACCGAACCGAAAATAACTGAACCGAATTTATAACCGAACCGAATTGGTCAAAACCGAACCGAACCGAACTAAATATTTGGGTATCGGTTTGGATATGGTTTTGGCAATGAAAACCGAAAACCGAATTCATATAAAATATATATTTTTTCTATGTATATATATGAAAAAAAAATTACTAAAACTCTTTTTTAGTATAAATATAACATGATTTAAGTTTGAAAAAAATATTTTGTGCTAAAAATATATATAATTAAATAAATAAATAATTAAAATTATGTAATTCGGGTTATTCGGTTCGGTTTTCGGTTATAGGGGTTCGGTTTTCGGTTATTCGGTTCGTTTTCGGTTCGGTTGAATCAAATTTAAATTCGGTTCGGTTTGGTTTTCGGTTATACCCAGAAAAAAAAATTAACCGAACTAACCGAACCGAATAAACCGAATAACCCGATAACCGAACCGATGAACACCCCTAGTATAACGCCTTGGAGTTTTGGACCATCTTATTGGGCTTAAGCAAACGAAAATAAATTAATAACTAAAGTGAGTGTTAATGAGATGATTTCATATTCATTACATCATTTTGTTGGTCATATTCCTGAAAGAAAGACTGCTCTTAGTGGAAGCTATTATCCATACTGCTTTGTTTGACCATGTAATTACATACTGTAGTATTTTCTATTATCTCATCATTGCCGTTGACATTGACTCACTGCTAACATATTTAGTATCATTAATTTATGAGAGGTGATACTCACATCATATTTTTTTATTAATGCATCACAAATTGTGCATTACAGTATTGTACGGTATAAACTGTAATGCACAGATTGTGGTGCATTAATCAAAAAGTGTGATGTGAGTATCAATTCCCTTAATTTATACATTATAAGCTTTTATTTATAGTGTAATACTAATACAACATGAGAAAAATAATGTTTAAAAAATATACTACTATTTAATTAAAGAACACATTGATAGTGTTATAGGGCTGTAAATTACACAATCATACTTACAAAATTGGTATTTTTTAATAACTTATTTCCAATCTAGTTTGGGCAAAAATTAGTAGACAAGCTAGACGAATAAATTTCATCGATAGTAAAACTTGCATTAACTTTAATTCAACTTACATTTTTAGAGATACTCGGCTTGATCGTATTAGGCTTGCGATACCCAAATGCATGAATTCAGATTTTGTGTAAGTTGGCAAAATGTGAGCTAAACAATTTTTCTAATAATAATTTATGCGTTGTAATAAGACCAATTCAACTTTCATGAGAAACCTTACTTCCTGTTGGAAAATCATAATCACTATTCCTAGTCTACATTAACTATCTACAAGTAAAAGAAAAAAAACTACACATAATGTTAGATTTTCTTGAAAGAATTTGAGTATTCGTCTTTAACATTAATTTACCTAAGAGTTCCACTAAGTTATACTTGAATTTCTGCTAAGCTGCATACAAATGAGAACACAAGAACTTAAAAAAGATTAACAAGTTTTCAACATTTTACCAACCCAACAATGCCAAATTAGGCTGATTTCCATTTGTTAGTTTAATTCGTTGTACGGTTAACCTCTATATAAACACATGTTTTCCAAATTTCACAATTACCAATCCAATCTAATTTCATAACTTTCAAGCCTATTTCTTCCATTTGACAAAAGTTCTATACAAAATGGCCTTGACGAACACGCAATTACTAATTCAAATAGCGATGATTGCTGCAATATTGGCGGTTGGATCAAGTAATCCGAACGTCCAACAGGGTCCCCAAAATTGGAACTTTGGGTTCAACTATTCCAATGAGCCTTTTAGACACCCGAATCCCTTTCAGAATTCTAGAAGAGTCATTGTTGGTGGTTCTGATAATTGGCGTTTTGGCTTTAACTACACTGAATGGGCTCGTACGAATGCCCCATTTTACTTCAACGATACTCTAGGTATGTACCTCTATCATGCATGCACCATTCATTTTCGAAGTCCTTTTTCTTCATTTAAATGGTAGAAAAAAATGAGTTGCGACTTATAATTGTATCAAGCGAAACCTTGTCACACTTTACAAGCGACATGCCATATTTACTCACATTTTGATGTTAAACATGTTACAGTATTTAAATTTGATCCTCCAAGTGATACCAACATACATCCACATAGCATTTACTTGCTACCAAATCTATGGAGCTTTTTGAGGTGTGATTTAAGATGGGCAAAACGTGTAGCAAACACGTCTCAAGGTGCAGGAGAAGGGTTTGAATTCGTGCTCAACAAATGGAAACCATATTACTTTGCGTGTGGAGAAAGCAACGGTTTTCATTGCCAATCTGGAATGAAATTTTTTGTCATGCCATCGTTTCGTTGGCAATAAACTCTCCGGAAAAGTCGAAGAGATTAATAATCTGTTTTTGTTTGTGTTTAATAACCTATAATCTACCTTATTTTTAAATTCTGGTATGTAATATTTGTGATTTTATTAGAACTCAAATTTGAATGAGTTCATAGATAAATGAATAAGCATATGATAGTCATTTCATGTTCTTTCTCATTCTTTTGTCTGTGTATGGTCAACTGCTCCGGTGAAATACCAATCCCCACTAATAAGTGTTACGAATATGTAAAGCATGCCCCAGTGGCCAGTACACCATAAGTGAGAAAATCTCAATCAACTTTAACGCATAATAATGACTTTAAATGAGAAATGCTATATCCTTGTAATCTTCCTACTTGAGCATCCGCAATGCAAGCTTGGTGACAAACTTGACACTATTTGAGAAAGCCATTTAATTTGCGTTTTGCATGCTTGATGAAAAGCTTGTTAGAGCATCTCCAATGCATAAACTAATAATAGCTTTTTACACCAATGAAGCATTAGTCCAACGGTTGGAGCACTTGTCCTTGAGTCAATTGACCCAGGTTCAAGTCCCATTCTTGGCATTTGCTTCATATAGGTACCCACCTCCGCAAAAATGGGCACACTGTAGACTTTGTGGAATACGAGCTCAGGGGTCCGAGTCTTGGCTCGTGCTCACTCCAGTTGATGCCCCACTAGGCCAGGAGAGTTTCCGAAGCTATTCCTTGTGGGGGTGGACAATGGCTGGTGCCAAAAGGCACCCGGGGTTAGGGTGTTCCTGCGAATCTGCACCTTTTTGTGAAATAATAGCTTTTTACTATTTCAATAAGTTTTTTAAAAGGGTTTTTTGCATTGCATAGAAAGCTTTTAAAAAAACTTGATAAACTTCAAGTCTTTCTTCAAAGTCTTTTTCATTAAAAAGTTTTTGCATTGTGAATGCTCTTACACAAAGACTTGACAAACAACAAGTCTTTTAACAAAAGCTTTTCCATCTTTTAAAACACACTTTCGATTTTAAGAGCATCTTAAATGCATAAACTACCAATAGTTTTTTACTATTTCAAAAAGTCTTTTAAAAGAGGTTGTTTGCATTGCATTGAAAGCTTTCAAAATTTGTTTTAGAAAGACTTGATAAAACTTGAAGTCTTGTTATCAAAGTCTTATTCATTAAGTGTGTTATGCATTAAACGTAAAAAGTCATTAAAAACTTTTGCATTATGGATCCTCTAACTTGATGTATTAAATGTATACAAAGTTTTTGATAATGACTTTTTGCATTGGATCAAAGTTTTACAATGACTTTTTCATTTATGAAATCTAGTTAAATTTATTGTGTGTAACAATCAAAAAGTCATTAATTACTTTTTGCATTGTGGATGTTTAAAACATCCTCAATGCAAGCTTTTTAAAGACTTTTTCAATAGCCTTTTAGCATTAAAAAGTTACTAGCATGGTACCCGCGCGATGCGGTGGCAGTTACCCTGTGACTGAATTTTCTAGTAATGTGATGTTATGCGGCCATACTTTTTTTAACAATTAATTTAGAAATAATAATAACGGAGATCTTGTTTAGTTTCCTTTTCGTTTTCGAGTCAAGGTAGATCTTTGTTATTACTGTGAGTTGGGGAGTGACCAGTGGGTAGCCTAACAAAAAAAAAAAAAAAAAATCTTACAAAGTTAAAAATGTTTTTTCAATAAAGTAACGGTTCACTTTTTTGTTTTTTAGTCGAGTGAGTTATCGGTCGAGGGGGTGAACCCTTCGTTAATTTTGGAGCCGACCGACCCAGTTCGACACTCATGCTGCAATGGCGGCGAGTCGGTCGACGCAATGGCGACCGAATCGGTCGACTAACCACTGCGGGCAGCCTAATGGCTTTATTTTTAAATGCTTGGCTTAGTAGCTTAATTAGATTCTACATTGTGGTTAAATAGTTGTATATTTTGGTGGAGGGGTAAATTAAATAGTGTATTTATTGTATATGTTAAATAGTGTTTTTTTAGTTTTATTTGTGTTTCAAATAATTGTAACTTATGTTTTTTTACTTGTCTTTGCTTAAAAGTTTTATATTAGGAAATCTTAAAAAATTAATAAGAGGGAAGGTACAAGATGTATTATAAGTAGTATAGATAAGAAAAGTTTTTCACCATTGAAGACAAAGACTTTTTAGCCAATGACTTAAAGGATTCTCAACCTTTTGTCTAATTTAACCATCTCTTTCATCTTAATTTTATACCATATTAATTCATTTTTTACCTTTAATGACTTTTTAAATGTTAATTTTTTATTTAATTTAGAAAAAAAGCTATTATAAAAAGTTTGCATTGAGCCTTATCTTCCAACATATTATGTGTCGATTATGCATTGCATTGCATGGTCGTTAAAATCCCGATCCTGATTTTATGATCTTACGATTTTACGATACTACAAAGCAAAAATGACAGGGTATCTACGTAGGATCTTAGCAAGCTTAAAATCTTATAAGATCCCGATTTTGATCATAAGATCTTAAGATCTAATCCGAAATCATTTTACTTTTTGAGAAACACAAACTAAAAAACTATGAAGTAATGTATTATGTTTTCTATAATTTAAAAAACAACATGTTAATTTTTTTTTATACATTCCATATTTAGTATTTAGACATTTCATGAAACATTCACATAATTTTGTATTTATGATATATATTAATTTATAGATTTGAATAATATTACACAGACTATTAAGAAAATGACATTATAGTAAGATCTTAGAATCCCGATCTGATCTTACAATTTTGCAAAAACGAAAACAATCTTTAGTAACATCCGGATCTTGAAAACCTTGATGCATTGGATTGTTTAAAGGACCTACTTTCTCACTTGCTAGTAAATAATGACTGATATGTGGCGTTATAGGAAGTTAATGTTGGGTTTTACAAATCATAACAATTATATAAAAACACATAAACATCATGAAAGCATGCATCGAAAGTAATAGGAATAATACTTGTAAATTAACTAACCAAATTAAAAGTATATGCGTACCTTTTGCGAGTTAAAGAACACAATAGATAAAGAACCAAGGAAATCCTAAACCCTAAAAATTAGGGTTTAAGAAATTCGACCAACCCTTTTGTCGAATACCAAGAATTACCCAAACACACTTGTACTTGCCCTTCGTTCTTTTACACACGTACTACGATCGAATCAATGTGAAAAGCTAGGTTCTTGAATTACAAACAACCAAACACTTGTGGTTGAGCAAAGGAAAATCGATCCCTAGGTGTTAGGGATATAGGACGATCGGCCAAGGCTCAAAAAGAGGAGATGAGAGGAAGTTAGGGTTCTTTTGTGATCAAAGATTAATTAGAATTGAATACGAGGGGTTTGCATATATACTAATCAAAACTTGGTGACCAAGTTAGGGTATGGAATACCCACGACCGGCCATATCAAACCCATAGGAGTTCTAGATCCTTCCCGACTTCTATTTTTATCTCTAGTCCCTTAACTTTACATTTAACGATCGTTAGTCAATTACCGTTAAGTACTAACATTCGTTAAGTAATATTTGTGATTAATAATTAAAATATAACATTTATATATTAATTATATTGAACATTGATTCTCGTACGTAATGTGTGCAATCCTGAAGTCTCGAGTTCGAATCCGGTCATACTAACATTAAAAGTATCCATAAACCTTATAGCTCCCACTTGGATATTTCTTAATATAGTAATGACATTGGTTTAGTCTAACTTAACACGCCAATGCCCCCAGATCGAATCGAGTATGGTCACCTGGAAAAAACTATTTAATGATTCATCATTTTTACATATCCTTTTGTTACTAATACATTTAACTATGGATATGGACCAAGTCATTCCATAAGTTAATATTATGTTTCTCGTTATATCTGATTGAATAAGATTACCAAATCATCCGAACATATTCCAAATAGATCTTGGGTATGGCAATACAAACATCTGTCAACTCTACGAGGGGCCCAAAATAGTATTATACTTTGAAACAAATTCAAAGGAACAAATTCTCTTGACTACAAGCATAAATCATGAACTTTGGAATACTTCTGAAAATAACCCTTATTACTACAAGTTACGGATAGCGTTAGGCTATTTCACACAAGTGTGCTACATTCATAACAGTTATCTGGTATCTCAAGTCCGAGGATAAACATTCATGATTTACTTAATGACAAAGATTCATAAAGTACAATCATGTTAAGTTGGGATCTGTCCTATATTCAATTCATTGAATATCATGTGAATCTGGCATGTCCCACACATCAATTTACTTAAGTATATTCTACCAAAACTCAGATTTGTCTTATTTCAATGACATTCCCACATCATTGATTGACAACGGACTATTTAGAATAACATAAGTTATTCATGGATTAAACATGCAAATATAGGATATAATATTAAGAAAATGAAAAACAAACATAACCAATATTTTATTTCATTAAAGTAATATTTGTATAACATCCTTTATCCAAATACTAATCACAGATCTGCATGAAACTACTAGTTAAACGAAGTCCTATCCCATCAGCATGGTGTGTAAGCTTTTCCTTTGTTAAATGCTTCGTAAAGGGACAGCTAGATTATCATCTGTGTGAACTTTGAGTAGATTGATTTCCCCTATGTCGATTTGTTCTCGAACATAGTGATATCTTCGAGGAAAATGTCTGGGGCCCTTCATGACACCAGACTCATTGGAAAATGTTATTGCAGCAGAGTTGTCACAATACACATTTAAAGGTAATTCGATTGAGGGCATAACTCCGAGTCCCGAAATGAATTTCCTAATCCAAATAGCTTCCATCGCATCTTCTGAAGCAGCTATGCACTCAGCTTCTGTAATAGACATTGCAATCATACTTTGCTTCTTGCTCTTCCAATCTACTGCTCCTCCATTAATGACAAAGACATATCCCTTCTGAGACTTCTTGTCTTCTTTATCAGTTTGGAAAGACGCATCGCAAAACCATGTAACATCAAGTTCTGCATCTGGATTCCCACCATACACTAGAAAATTTTCTTTAGTAGCCCTTAGATACTTAAGAATGTTCTTAACATCATGCCAGTGCTTCACACCTGGATTCTGTTGATATCAAATGGTGATATTTTGTGCAAACGCCACATCAGGCCTTGTACATCTTACGCGCACAACTTTCCAGATCAGGGGGGATGTTTGGTGATTGTGGTATCTGGGTATGCATATTCTTATACCGATTGTCACATGGGAAGGCATTGGCCGTCGATAATCCTGTACAGGCTGCCCTTGCATATCGTGAGCATATGGCTAATTTTTTTTCAAACACAGAGTATGTATTTGGTAGTCATGTTGTAGTCATATTTGGTTGTAATTCTAACAATTTGTATCAAGGGAGCAAGTTTGTATTACGGTATGAAGTTTGTATTAGACAAGTAGATAAACTGATGTATCAACTACTTTAATTAATGTGATCCCTTATATGGGATGTATTTATTTTGTAAATATCGTTGTCATTAAAAGTGTATCTTATTTGGTTGCGATTTTTTTGTATCGACCTCTAGTTAAAGAATTTAGTAGAAGGAATGCTTCTCATTTTGCCAGATAAGTGCCCTTTTCATGGTGGCCTTTTATTACGACTTATTAATGTTCTTGTTAACTAATCTTTAAATAATGACATATTCATCAGACAACAACCACTGCCAATGTTGTTGTATCCACTGGCAGTTCAGAAGAAACCACTGTTGCAAAGTTAAAGAATTTAGTCGAAGGAATGCTTCTCATTTTGCAAGATAAGTGCCCTTTTCATGCTGGCCTTTTTATTACGACTTATTAATTTTCTTGTTAACTTATTTTTAAATGACATATTCATCAGTGCTTTGACACATTAGCCATTGTTTCAACAATGCTTCTAGCTGTGGTTTCAAGAATGCTTGTAGCTGGTTTCATCCTTCTAGCCGTGGTTTCATCCTTCTGAACTAGCAGTGGTTTCAAGAATGCTTCTAGCCGTGGTTTCATCCTTCTAGCCGTGGTTTCTTTTGCTCTAGCAGTGGTTCCATATCCACTGCTAGTTCAGAAGAAACCACTGCTAGTTCAGAAGAAACCACTGTTGAAACTAGTTCTGAGGTAATTCTATCCACTGATGATCCAGATACACACACTGCTATCATAACCACTGCCATTATAATCACAACCACATTAACATAACCACTACCACTATAATCAGAACCACATTTTGAATGACTAGCAAAATACAATTTAAAATAAAGCTACTTTTGTTCACACGGAAACACAAAAAAAAATAAAGACAGACATACTTAGCGTTATACAACGTTACAAGTTTAACACCTAACCATTTAACAAGTTTTAGGTTAGTTAAATAAACATAACATTGAGCTAGAAATTATCCAAGTGATAGAAATCATCCAAGTGATAAGTATTTGATTATTCAGGGAGTGAATTTAGGTTAATGCCAGAATTCTCTACGTCACCCTCCCAAAGGCTGTTATTTGGTTCACCATCCCAACGTACACAATAAAAGATGTCATGCCTGTGTCATTTGCAAATATAAATACTGATTATTGGTTTACGACACACTAGAAACACCAGCAACACCTGGCACAATAACAGTCATGGAGGATTTGGAAGACCAAAAACAAAAACCAAACAACTCAAAGAGTGTAAGAAGAGAATTATTTCAAGATGAGAATGAAGATGCGAAGAAAAAAAAAGGTTAGGCCTACAAATTTAACAACCCATTTATTTCAATGCAATATCTTACAATCGATTTTCATGGGTCACAAACAAGCACTACACCAACAACATAATAAGATAACTGACACACACAACTACAAAAACAACCAACAACAGAGAACACACTTAGCAGACACACACTTAGAGATCCATCAAGCCCCTGAGTTTCTGGATAAAGATGTCATTGTTCCGAGCATTCAGCTCCAGTTCCCGTGCCAGGATACGCATCTGCATGATCTTTTGATCATCTTTACCTTGAACCCCCCTCAAATATTCTGCTGTTTTTTGAGCATGCGTGTTTCCAACACTCTCCAATTCTTGAATGAAGCTGAGCCTTTCTTGAGTGATTTGAAGCAATCTTCCCGCAAGCGCATTCATTTGTTGTGCCATACCAATATCTTCGCCAGAGGCTTGGTAGCAATAGAACACTAACATATCAGGCCAGTTGTTAGAATTTGCATCGGCTCTAAGCTTATCACACCTAGGATATCTAGACATTTCCTTATCTCACTTCTTTATCACAACTTAAAAAATAAAGTGGTTCACTAACAAGGTGGGTTAGTTGTCTTAAATAGGCAAGCAGCAAATAAAAACAAAAGGCAGATACATACATTACTGTTTATTGCATTTGTTTTTTGATTTAATTTATCCATGCTAAAATTACAGCTTTTATTATTATTTTTATTCATCACACCAATTTACACATGCATGTTTCTCAAACATAAACAAATGCCTATTCCACATCTCCAATCCCTGTCCTCATAATTCAGTCCCTCACATGATGCACAGCTGCTCCCATATTATTGAATAACACCAAAAAAAATGACAGCCATTCAACTGCTTTAAAGCCCATCCACATATTGGCACTAAATTTGTTTTTTTCACTTACACATGCTCACAAGATTTACTATTTCTGAACACACATTCAAAACAGGACAAATAATTGCTGGTTTTGCATACCACTTTTCTCTTCTCACATCCTGCACACCTATCAAAGGCTAACACACCAATTATTTATACAGTTACTTAATCTTGGAACCACAAATCACCAAAGGTACCATAGGCAGTGCTGTTTAACTTTAACGATACACATACACATACTTAGCATTATACAACGTTACAAGTTTAACACCTAACCATTTAACAAGTTTTAGGTTAGTTAAATAAACAAAACATTGACCTAGAAATCATCCAAGTGATAAGTATTTGATGATTCAGGGAGTGAATTTAGGTTAATGCCAGAATTCTCTACGTCACCCTCCCAAACGCTGTTACTTGGTTCACCATCCCAACGTAGGTCATCCCAATCCTGGTAAATTCTCCCATTTTGAAAATACTCGTCGTCCACTTGCGTTTTTGGTTCCTCTTTCACTTGAAATTCATTACTTGACTTACGTTTACGACTTCCCTGTTCAGATGCCATATCTTGCATAACTTCTTTAACCTTGTCTGACCTGCTATTGGTTTTTTTTTCCGAGAACATATTTAACCTATCTTGTCAGAATACTAAAAAACAACATTAGTTATACATTTGAATGAACAAGGTAGGTTACCTGTTTTCTGGGCAATGGTTCCATACATGCTTCACGGGTGTGCCCTACGGTACCACACCTTCCACATTTTACAACTTTTGGCTCCTCATTTTTTGATCGGATACGATCTTTGTTTTTAGGTCTTCCTGCTTGCCTCTTGTCCATCAACGGCGGTTTAACCTTTTGCAAGTTACCCGGATCATGCCATCTTGACTCTAATTCCAAAGGATACACCATTTCATGATATGTGCCTTTGAGTGCAGTTTTCGTAAACCATGTTTCCGCCCATTTGTTACAGTTAGTCAATTTTTCTTCTCTACACACGGCACACACATGACCACATGGTAGTCCCGAAAGTTGCCATTTCCTGCACGTTGTTCGTAATCAAAAACCATACACGAATAAACGACATTTACCGTAATAAACAACCTGTTTATTGCAGGTACCTGCAAGTGCATTCATTTTTTACAAAATCAACAATATGACTATGACGATGGTCTAGAACTTGGTACACATCACACATGGCAATGCCTCTTACTTCCCAATTAGCACTCTTTAACATTCTCTGCTCAACCTTCCTAGTTGCCCATTGTGTAAGTTCAAATTCCGTTGCGTCTACAAAATAAACATACATCAGGTAACATTTATCGAACAAGTAAATGAGAGACGGAGAATATATAGTTATACCGTAGTATTTTTCTCGACGTTCGAAATACCATCTTGTAGAAGCCTTCTGTAGTACTCCAAGAGCATAGTTATTGGTACCTTTCGAACGTGCCTTGTTAATGAATTTATTGATTCTGCACTGTTTGACGTCAAATAATTGTATCTTTTTCCTGTGAAATATGCGCTTGACCACTTATCATACCTGGCATCTTCAAGTTTTTTGAAGGCTTCTGATTTTTTTGCACGAAGCTCGGAAATTGCTTTATGAAAATCTTCAGTTGTATAGGTTTTGCACACCTTCCAGTACAAAGCCTTATGCTTTTTGCAGGTGAAATTGCAATTCATCATCAAGTGACGACAACAATAACCATGAAAGCAATTTGGAAAAACTGTGTCACAAGCTTTTGTTATTGATTGATGCATGTCTGAAATAATCGCCAGATTAGGCACTTCACCAATGCATTCTTTCAACCAGCTCAAAAACAATGTCCAGGCTTCAGCGGTCTCACCCTGTGCGACCCCCGTAGTGATTGGAATAATCTGATTGTTTCCATCAATACCAACAACAAGCATGTTGGTTCCAAGATACTTCCCTTTCAGATGCGCAGCATCAATTATAATCAATGGCCGCATGAAGACTATAAAACTCCGAATCTAGTATCGTTAAGTATATATTAGTGCTTAGTGTACATTAAAGCTTAATAATAATAATAATAATAATAATAATAATAATAATAATAATAATAATAATAATAATAATAATAATAATAATAAATCAGAAACGAAATGTAAGATATTGGATTTCACAATCACACTAAACTATAATCATATGGGGCGTACAAGTTGTTTAGAGAGAGAAAGGGAAGAGAGTTGGGAACTATGTGAAACAAAGAAAAATGGTATTGAAGCTCCAACCCTCTACCTTGGGAGGTAGAGGGTATTTATAGTGTCTTACAAATAAACGCCACCTACGGGCTGTGGATCAGGCATACAGTGGGTAAAGACCCGTCCGTCCTCCACGGTGTTACTTAACAAACTACTTACTAACATATTATGACTACGACTACGAGCTTTCTATCGAATACATATACTTGAGGTGACCGACTCTTTAACGACTGAATTTTCTAATTCCTAACAATCTCCCCCTAAGGGAGGTCACCTCAATTTACAATGAATATAAACAGATATTACATTAGATTTTTCTAGGATTCTTGATTAAGTTCTTTGCTCAGAAGCTCGTAGACTTTGATTCTTCATGTTCCGCATTTTTGGATAATTTCAAGTGGAGGTCTTTCACTGATCCACGTGATGATGAGTTTTGAGCCAGCATTGAGATCATCAGCTAACATAAATCTCTAATTCATCCATTGTGGTGTTGGTATTATGTGATGTTGTGACATTTGGACCGACATGCTCACATTCTGGATCATGATATATTCTCATCAGAGTAGCGGAAGCTTTTACTGGTTCATGATATTTGTAGCAGCATAGCAGAAGCATGGAGTGAAAGTATCAGAATCGTTGAAGCACTTATCCTGATTTCTTTTGAGATGAATGTGTAGTGTGAGCATGCGGCTATGGATTGACCGCTTCATTCTGATCAGCTGCAAACGTCGGGCGTATCTGCATACAACAGTTAGCAATAAAGTGCACGAAAGTGTCTTTGATCACTTTCATTGAATTGAGGTACACGGCCCACGGTTCCCCGTTGATCAGTACAAGTACTGCCTGTGATCAGGTATAATTCCGAAGAATTTCCTTGATAGGGTTTCGCAGCTGCTCTAGCTATTCTCAAACCGGAACGTCTCAAAGAAGACAACACGGAGTGAGTGAACCAGCGAATTGAGACTCACTGATTGATGAAAAGAGATTTGAAAAACAATCGTGTATTGCTCAATAGAAATTGTTTTTGTAATACAACGAAGGTTTTAATGAAAATCAATTTTCAATCATAAACACCTTTTATTTTGAAATATTAGTACACAGTCGATGTGCTAAAGAAAAGAGTTTTTAAGCACAACGACCGGTTTTTCAAAGGTATCCGTCAATCCATAACTGAACCAGGATTGATTCAAAAGAA
Source organism: Chrysanthemum makinoi (assembly GCA_910596185.1). Taxonomy (NCBI): domain Eukaryota; kingdom Viridiplantae; phylum Streptophyta; class Magnoliopsida; order Asterales; family Asteraceae; genus Chrysanthemum; species Chrysanthemum makinoi. The sequence continues at coordinate 306,342,163 of OU343223.1, read as the reverse complement.
TGAATCACCCCATTGTTTCTGTTCAGTTGTCACATGGTTGATCTATTGGATAGATCTCACATGCCACCCACCAGGAGCTTGTTTGAAGTTGGCTCCAGAAGGTTTTCCATCTTCATTGTGAATATGTTAGCATATCACTCAGATGTTCTAGCAATACCACAAGGATAATGCGTAGGACTCATAAGATATAATCTCTCTTTCCACATTATGTGAAACAGAGAGTCTTCATTGACAGTTTCCTAAAGAGATTTATATGATGATCTCGTGGCTCTAGACTCAATTGTGCATATTTGGTTCCTATGCTCGAGACTAGGGAGAGGGCCTCCTTCTTCAATATCAACAAACTCTAAGAGAAATTTGATAGATGATGTCGGTTCCCCGTGAGAATGAAACAAGTCCTTTTAAGAGGAATTTGAGTGGTTTGGAAAGTTGTAGTGCAGTGTGTCACTGGGTCCATGACGTCTTGTCTTCAATACCAGTGTTACCTTAGTAACCACCAGTAGCATATGAATTGAACCCGATATCTGCCCTAAGGTTGAGTTATCGGAGGGCTATTTTCACCCTTTTCACATTCAATTATTTTTCATTCTTCAACCCCTTCAGTGCTTACCGAGACTTCATAACTAGAACCTTGTTGGGTTTATTCCAGTACTAGCTCTGTCTCAGTCCGCACTCTTCCCATATCTCACTTTTCTCCTTTTTTCATCATACCTAAGGACTCTACACTATCTAGTGGATTATCCCTGGGTAGATCCCTCCGGTTCTGGCGGATCGTGGGAACGAATACCTAACCTTATCATCCTTATATCACCATACATAAAGTAAAGTTGGTCGGTCTATTTGGTATTGTTCATCTGCCATTGGAACCAATTGAAAATCATTTTAAAATCAATCCAGATACTTGTGATATATTATCAAAGCATTTTGTACCTGAATTGTTTTTGATATTTTTAGAACAAGAGCTCCCCCTCAACATGTGCATCAATCATCATTTTGTAATAGAAATAATTTTCATCTTTGAGGGGTTGGCTTGCATCTAAGAGTAGTTATATAAAGAATGTGGTTTTCAAAATAGTTGCTCCCCCTCAATATGTGCATAGAAATTTGAAAATGTTTTGCACATATTAGGAAAAGACTGCACATTGAAATAAATTGATCACGTTTCAAATCTTTGGGGTTTAAAATAGATGCTCCCCCTCAACATGTGCATGGAAAATTTTGAAATCGTTTGGCACATGTGGGGAGGAAAGCTTGCTAAACACTTATAAAACCAATTATCAAGTCATAGTTTAAATCCAATTTAAATCACAAATTCTCCCCCGATCACACTTTCCAAATCCTTTGAGAGATGTGAACTCTATTGATTTAAATTAAATTTTGAGAGCTTTTGAGGAGAATAGTGACTTGCGTTTGAAAAAAACTTTTTAACTGATAAGAATCAGATTTTCAGACTTTAAACTCCATTGATTAAACATGCAAGATTGTCTTTTGAAAACATAACATTAGCAAAGGTTTTGAATCAACTGAATAAAACATTATTCTTTTTGATTGTTCAACCATAAACCTTGCTCATTTACGTGCCAATTGTTTGAAAAATGACCTTTCAAAATAACCTTTTTAATTCGAATAAAATCATTCTCCCCCTCAATCAATGACACAAGTTGTTGATTGAGAGATAGAGATTTTGACAGATGATAAGTACACATGATTTACACGAATAATAGAGTACAAGGTATTTTCAAAGCAATTTAGTTTTCATTAGATGGCAAATATTTTTCAGAAGAATCATTAGACGGAAAAATATTTGGAAAGAGAAACATTTGTCTTATTGATGACAAACATTTTTTAAGAATCAGAGCATGAGATTTGAAAAATAAGATAAGGCATGGCTCTGTTCTTTTCTTTTAAAACGGGTTACTGCCTGAAATGACAATAAACCACCATTTTCCTCCGCCTCATTTTTTTTTTTTTTTTTAAAAACAAAAACTATGTACATTCGAAGAACATCTAAAGACCCGTGACATTCTTTGAATATCAACACAAAGTCCGTAGATGATATCGAATAAAAAAAACAAGACAAAATAACAATATTTTTGGATTTTTTTTTCAAGATTTTCTAATTTTTATGGATTTTTGAAAGTTTTATATTTTTCTCTTTGCTTTTGTTGGTTTTATAATTTTGTATTTTGGTTTTTGAATAAATATATACAAAGATATGGATGAAGAAAGACCTTTACTCCTCGTCTTCCTCTTGAAGACGTTTGAGTGTTTCCGGTTGTAGACTTTTTAGACCAAGTCGTGGGAGGATAAACTCAAAACGTTCTCTAGGAAGAGCTTTAGTGAAGATGTCTGCTAACTGGTATACAGTCCTCACAAAGTATAGTTCCACCACACCGTTTTCTACTTGCTCCCTGATGAAATGATGTCGAATATCAATGTGCTTTGCTCTTGGTTGTTGCATGAGAGAGCAATGGCACTTTTATTATCACAGTACAGAGGGATTTTGTTGAATTCAAAGCCATAGTCAGATAATTGGGATCTCATCCAAAGGATTTGAGCACAACAAGATGACATGGCTATGTATTCAGCCTCTGTAGAGGAAATAAAAGTACTCATTTGCTTCTTTGAAGACCAGCTCACAAGCTTATCACCCAAAAACTGAGCACCTCCAGCCGTACTTCGACGTGTATCTTGACATCCTGCATGATCAACATCTGCATAGGCTGTTAGTGACATACCAGTGTCCTTCGGATACCAAAGACCCATGTTAATGGTTCCTTGGAGATACCGAAAGACCCTTTTAACCGCTTCAAGGTGCTTTTTAGTAGGCTTGGCCTGATATCTAGCACACATGCATACAGCGAATAAAATATCTGGTTTACTGGCTGTGAGATACATCGGGATCCGATCATGCTACGATATTTCGTTTGGTCTACCATGATCCCTGAGTGGTCCTCATCCAGTGTAGTACGCTCTATCATGGGAGTGTCAACAGGGTCACTAGAATCAAATCCAAATTTCTTTAAAATCTCATTTGCATATTTAGATTGATTTATAAAAATGCCTCCAAGACTTTGTGATATTTGTAATCCCAAGAAAAATGACATTTGTCCCATCATTGACATTTGAAATTTGGAACCCATTTCATTAGAAAATGATCACATTCATTGGGGTCAGTTGAGGCAAAGATAATATCATCAACATATATTTGAACGTGAATTAAATGTTTGCCTGACTTTCTGGTGAACAATGTCGGATCAACTGCTCCTTTTCTTAATCCAGTGGATAGAAGAAACTTTGATAGCGTATCATACCATGCCCTTGGAGCTTGCTTTAAACCATATAGAGCCTTCTTTAAACGATAGACGTGAGTAGGATGTTCTGGATTCACAAAGCCTTCAGGTTGGCTGACGTATACGACTTCTTTAAGATCTCCGTTAAGAAACGCCGTCTTTACATCCATCTAATAAACCATCATGTTCTTACTTGCAACATTAGCCAAGAAGATTCTGATCGCTTCAATACGAGCAACAGGAGCAAATGATTCTTCAAAGTCAATACCCTCCTCTTGACGGTATCCTTTTACAACCAATCGAGCCTTGTTCTTTAAAACATCACCATTCTCATCAAGTTTCACTTTGAAGATCCACTTTAGAGCAATGATCATAGCACAATCTAGAGCAGGTACTAATTCCCATACATCAAGTCGATCAAACTCATGAATTTCTTCTTGCATGGCATTGAACCAGCTGTCTTCATTTATGGCAGTTTTAACATCTTTTGGTTCGACCTTAGAGAGTACGGAGTTGAAGAAGCACCATAAGGCATCGGTTGCAAGTTGTTTCCATGTGGATACTGGACGAGAGAGGTTTCCAATGATGTTGTCCAATGGATGATCATGTGTCCACATTCTAAGGTGTTCATGTGGTTGTTGTTGAGGAACTGAAGTAGCAGAGTCGATATCTCCTGATGAGGATGGTTCTAATGATGATTCAGGAGCAAATATGTTTTCAAATAGAGCATCTTCGGGAGTAGCAAAGGGATTAACTTCATCATTGATGCCAGAAACAATTCCATGATGTACATTCGATGATTGATGATTTGTTGATGAGACAGAGTGATCAGCAGCAGGCGCTTCTTGACTTAATGATATTGAGACTGAAGGGTTGACTTCATTCATAGGGATAGGAGCAGCCTCTGTTGATGGAATTGACATTTCATCAGCATTTGGTTCATAGTGTTCATCAAACATTGGATCATACAATTTCTTTAAATCATCTTCTGAAGGAGGTACACAAAGAGTTGCTGGAGAGGGATTATAAACAAGAGTAGAACTGATAGAACTACTTGATGAAAATTGAGTTGCGGGTCCAGAACTGGTTTGTCCTGGAGCCATTTGACCGGTCAGCTCATCGAACGTAACGTGAATTGTTTCCATGATATTTCGGGTTCTCTTGTTGTAGATTCGGTAACCCTTCTTGTTTGGTGCATAACCAACAAAAACTCCAATATCTGCCTTTGCTCTTAATTTACCTAAATCTTGACCGTCATTCGTTGGATAGCACAAAGCACCAAACACACGAAGATAGGATAAATCAGGTTTTCGTTTATGGACAAGTTCATATGGAGTTTTTCCATGAGAGGTGTGTATAAGGGAACGATTTTGGGTGTAGCAAGCAGTGGCAATGGCTTCAGCCCATAGAAACATTGGAACCTTTGAATAAATTAGCATTGTTCTTGTGGCTTCCACAAGAGTTCGATTTCGTCTTTCAACTACACCGTTCTGTTGAGGAGTTCGTGGAACACTTCTTTGATGACTGATTCCAACACTTTCATAAAACTGAATTAAGTCTTTGTTAACGAACTCTGTGCCATTGTCAGTTCGAACAATTCTAACTGTATTGTTGAGTCGAACTTGAAGCTGTTTGATTAGTTTAATGATGACATCAGGAGTTTCATCCTTTGTCCTCAAAAACTTTACCCAAGTAAATCGAGTGTAGTCATCAACAACTACTAGAATGTATTTCTTCCCATTTATTGTTTGCACTCTCATTGGTCCGCACAGATCCATATGAAGGGTATGAAGAACTTCCATTACTGAGTTTGTGGGTTTTGGTTTGTGAGCATATTTCGTGCTTTTACCCCAATTGGCAAGCTGAACAAAGATGATCTTTTTCATATTTTAATCTGGTAAGCCTCGACAATATCCTTTCTGGAAAGGTTATTAATGGTGCCGAAGTTCAAGTGATTGAGACGACGATGCCATAACCATGACTTTGTTTTAGAAGCCTTTGACAGCAAGCAGATTGGAGAAGACTTCATCATGTCTTCGATAGAGATGGTGTATAGGTTAGAACCACGAGTACCTCTTAATAATTCCACACCATCAAGTTCTCTAACGAAGCAAGTATGTTTCTAAAGGCCACTTCTAGATCGGAATCACAAAATTGACCAACTGAGAACAAATTATGACCAAGACCTTCCACATAATATACCCTGGAAATTACACTTTTTCCAACTACATAATCACCATAACCCATAATTGCTCCAAAATGGTCATTCCCGAATCTAACAGTCCCGATGAATTTACTCACAAAGTTCGTGAGCCGCGACCGGTCTCCAGTCATATGCTTGGAACAGCCTGAGTCCAGTACCACAGAACGATTTGAACGATCTGCAGTTGAACACAGACAAGAATGGATAACTGGATAATTGTGATTCCCATGCAAGAATGGGTTCCACTTGGTTACTAACAGTGATTGGAACACGCACATCAGAGGTAGAAACAATGGATTCATTAGAAATAGATGCAGTGCTAGTGTCCGTATTTGACCTATTCAAAGTATGTTCACTTCTTAAGGGAATAGTTCTACCAGTAGGCATCCATTTTCTAGTGGGCATTGATTTAGCAACTTTAGGGCAAAGCTCATTAATCTTATGGCCAGTAGGTATCTATTGATAAACTATGTTACTAAATTTCCTTCCTGTGGGTTTCCACTGTTTTCTAACTTTCTTTCGCCTTTGCCTTTTAGCCTTCTTAGCTTGAGTTTTAACATTAACAGTTTTATCAGGGCATTTGACAGCATTAGACATAACATTCACACCACATTCATGATTAGTAGCAGAAAACAAGTAGTCATCATTACATGGTTTTGCGAATAGTAGCGAATTCGAATTAATTACAGTACGCTTATAGCTAATACTAGAATCAACACGATTCGTTTTATTCAACACAAACTTAATATTCCTAGGGTGATCTTCTACTCTCTTCCAATGCACATTCTTAGCTTGCGAGGTCCTATCTTTCTTGGTATTTCCTGGAGGCTTTGACCCGCTTGCTTTAATGTCACTAATTACTCTGTAGAGGGAATTATGGGAACATTAGTTGGTTGATCTACTTTTTGCATTCCTGAACTAGACGTGCAGGGATCTGAACTACTTGAAGGCACATTATTGTTCTCTTTCTTAAAACTGGGCATAGAATGGTTTGTATGCTTGGTACTAGGCATAGAACACGACATCACAGCTTTAACTTTCGCACCTAAGGATTTAGGACATGTTGCAATTAAACATTCTAGCAGCTCTTGAGATCGTTTGGCCTGAATGCAAGCAAACCTAATTTCTCTATCAAGAGGTTTATTAATGAAATCCTCTTCCACAATCTCACGGAGACATTCTAGACTATCCTTAAGGTGAGCACAATAGTTATGAAACACAGGTTCATTATTCCTAAGATGAGGAGGAATGTATTTAACTATCACAGTATATTTGCAGTCAACAGATGACTTTGATGCAACATTCTCATTAAAAACAAGTGGCAGTTTCCCTTTTTCCTGACTCCTCAGATTCTCAATTTCCTTTTGTAAAGACGTTATTTTTTCGTTCTTTTGGTCACGAGTGACTTTCATTGAATCATATAACTCTTTAAAGTGTCGTTTAACTTTTTCATTTTCTTCTAGAAAACTCTCGTTTTCCTTTTGTAAAGCATTAACTAAGTTTTGAAGATGAAAAGTTTGAGAATACTGAGAATCTAAAGGAGGAGGCATTTGGGAGCCAGTCACATTGTTCTTTTCACCCTTTAATTGAGAGATTTGGGCTTTCAACTTTCTGATCGTGTTACAATGAGCTCTAATATGTTCATCACGCTTTCTAATTTCAAAAACTGCATCAAATTCAGGAGCATCCAAGGATGTCTTGATATTTGAGGTTTTAACATTTTCTTTCAGATGTTGATATTTTAATTGCAAGGCAAGATGCTCAACTTCCAATTTAGAAAACTGTTTTACCAAGTTATCATGATCATCCTGTTCAACTTTATCATGCAGTTTAGAGTTAGTTTTTCAAGCTCAATGACACGATCATGGGAGACTTTCTGAGCAACAGATAATTCATGAAATTGAGAAGCATTAATGGAACAATTCGTAGCAGTGTAAAACACATCTTGAGTAATACATTCAGAAATAAGATTCTCATTCAAGGTATGCAAGTTCTTCCTCTCAATCTCATTATACTTTAATTCTCGCTCATAGTCACTAACCTCAACTATCATTGCATCAAATTCCTTTTCCATTTCTTTAATGTCTAAATCCATCCCCTTTTTAAGACTCTCAAATTGACCTTTTATTTGTTTAAAGAAAGGCATGACCTTAGTTAAATAGCATTCTTTAGTTTGCTCAAAACCCCTTTCCCCTTCAGTTATCCCAATGGGTGTGATCCTTTTCTTACAAGTTTTCTCAAAATCAACAAATAATTGAAAGATAACATATTGACTGATTAAGGTCTTGCTTTTAGTGGCAATAGTTCTAGTAACTAAATGCATTGGTGTATTTGGAGGATACACAGTCGTTGAAGGCATTTTCCTAAGGGGAGGGTTTGTAACAACAAGATTCTCTGCTTTTTGCTTATCTAAATCCTTTTTCCAGAACACTTGTTCGGGTGTTAACAACGTTTGAGGCTTAAACTTGTTCAAGGAAATCCAATTTTCCTTTTTGTAATCATGGGGTTTGATCGTTATGTTATTCTCTTTACATTCAGGATCTTCTAGTTTCTTATTCATTTTCTCCCTAGATGCATCATCTAATCTTCTATCTTCCTCAGTGCACTCAACGCAACTAGGTTTCTGTCTAGGCTTAAGGATTTCATTACCATCATAAAGTACCTTATTAGCAGCTCTAGCCTTTTTAATGACCTCTGGATTTGGTTCCTCAACAAGGGGAATGCTATGCTTATCGCTTAAAACTCTATGCTTAGTGATCAAGTGAGCAGTCTGAATGGTATTCCCTTGTACGTACAACTTATTTTCAAGCTTGTTTTTCAAAGTTTTTAGATTGGAAAAATCATTCAAAAGTTTTGATTCCTTAGCATTGAATTCTTGCTTAAGCATTTTAACATTTTCTTGAAGTTCCTGTTTTTGCTTAGCATTTTTAGAAAGCTTTTCTTGTAAGGAGTTTAACACTTGTTTTAATACTTCTTCTCTAAAATTACTTTTTCTAATAATTTTACGCATTTGGTCATCCATTTCCTGCTCACGGGTGGTTAACTCAAACTTAGCACGTTGTTCATAAATAGCAACTTGTTCTTTATAGGCATTCAGTTCAGAGATAACAGAATCATCAGGGGCACATGCAGTGTATTCATTAAAAGTACAATCATCATTGACTGCAGAAGATGCATTACTAGGCACAACCTCACTTTCACTTTGCTTCACATATTGATCATATGGGACAGTATTGCTATTATCCTCATCATCAATATCTGATTCATAAGTTTCAAGAGATTGTACTTTATTATGCATCTTTTGCTCATCAACCTCATCATATAGTTTTAATACCTCTGAGATGATTGAAAATTGTCTGTGCAGTAGGTTCATCATCGATGTCAGAGTCGTATGCATCACAGTCAGCGACTTGAAAGGCATTCTGATGATTGTGACCTATCTCCTGAATTGGCTGCTCATCCACATCCGCATCATATGTCTTGGCATTGCCCTCAGCAAGAAACAACAACTCCTCTTCATCCAACGCTGCACCATTATCCTGAGCTTGTACGAGCAACATCTTGTCTCTGAAGTATTCTGCATTCTATGGACGTTTTGGAGATGTGCAGTTCCTAGCAATGTGTCCCTCTCCACCACAGTTGTTGCATTTGACTGGCTTAGCTTGTCCTTGATTTGGATTCCTTCCACGATTCTGATTGGCTACATATCCTCTACCAACTCCACCTCTTCCCTGTTCATACTGCCTTTCTTGAACTAGTTGCACCACAACCTTCCCATCTCTGACTGTAGCTTGATTGTGTGGATTGGAAGCTGTTCTGAGGTTATTGTTGGTGTGTGGGAGAGAGTCCATGTTTTGACTAACCATGAGAGACAGTTGATTGATGAAGTTTTCCATTAGTGTGTTTGAGTCGGGAGGCTTATATGCTGGATCAGGGATGAGCTTGTAATTACCATTACCCATGGGTATGACTTGAGATGCTTTGGTGGTAATACCAACATTGGTGTAGAAAGCTGTAGAATCATTTGATGAGCTTGAGTCTCCCTGATTGGTTTTGAACTGATCCAGAATCCTTTTTTCAAACATAGCATGCCTCTCATTCTGAAGAAGGAAGGCATACAATTGCTCATAGTTTGTATTCTTTAGTCCTTTGGTTAGCTTCACAGAAGTGACAAACTTGTGCCACTCGGGATTCATGTTGTTTACAAACTTTGAATTCAGCTGAATGTTTGGCATGGTCATTTTGATGTTCCTCATGTCGTTCACAAGCTTATGGAATCTCACGTAGTACTTATAGACACTCTCATCTGGTTTCATCTTGAAGTGCTCAAACTCATCATACAGTTGTGATTCTCTGTCTTCCTTGGTTAATTCAGAACCTGAGAGAAGCATTTTTGACATTATCCCAAAGCCTTGGCTTTCAGATTGTGATTGATAAGCTTGTAGATATCTTTTGGAAGACCCTGAAGTATAATGTTAGAAGCCCGATATCAGATCGAATCTCTTTTTCTCCTTATCATTGAGCTCATCATATGTCTTTGGTCTGTCCAATCCAAAGATCATTGTTCCATCAACAGCAGTATCAATTATGTCTCCTGTAGTCTCAATCTAATAAGGTCCTTCATCAATTGATTTGAGAATGTTGACCCCATTTTCCTTTCCAAGACAGTACAATCGGATTCGTTGAGCCCATGAGTCATAATCAGTTCTGTCAAGCATAGGTGGACGAGTATCTGATCCAGCTGCTTGAACGTCCTCAGCTACAGAAGAAACGATAGTAGGTACGATGTTTGACATGATTACAAGTTCTACGAGATTTTACTATTCCTTGATTAAACCGAGAAATTGATTCTTTCACGGGATTTTACTAAATCAAAAGAACAACCGTAAAAATGTAGCACGAAGAAGTAACAAGTCTCAATATACAAGTTGCAAAAAAGTCAACTCGCTTAGTTATCAACTCGCTAATCAACCAACTCGCTTAAAGAAACAAGTCGCTTAAAGAACCAACTCGCTTAATAGCCAAGTCGCATATAGAGACAACTCGCTTAATAGCCAAGTCGCAAACAGAGACAACTCGCTTAACCACCAAGTCGCTTAAACCAAGTCGCTAGCTGTACAACTCGCTTAATAACCAAGTCGCTTTAGAACTCAAGTCGCTTAAATAAACAACTCGCTTAGAACCCAAGTCGCATAAAGAGTCAACTCGCTAAATAGCCAAGTCGCATATACCAACTCGCTTCCAATAACAAAGCAACTCGCTTTGAAGAAACAAAAGTCCGAGACTCAACTCGCTTAGTACCACTTTCACAAATAACCACTTTATCAATCAAAAACAACCAAACCACAATGATTTAAGCCTTCCAATTCAAAACATAAACACATATGATGATCCTAAACACAAAAGTACAAGCAAAATTCAAACTTTAACACTAGAATTTGTCCAAATGATTCAAACACTCCTAAACACTTAAAACCCCAAAAACCTTATGAAATCCACCAAAACAAAGAGCATGAAAGATGAGTGATCAAACCATGGCTCTTGATTCCAATTGTAAGATATTGGATTTCACAATCACACTAAACCATAATCATATGGGGCGTACAAGTTGTTTAGAGAGAGAAAGTTCTAGAGAGAGAAAGGGAAGAGAGTTGGGAACTATGTGAAACAAAGAAAAATGGTATTGAAGCTCCAACCCTCTACCTTGGGAGGTAGAGGGTATTTATAGTGTCTTACAAATAAACGCCACCTACGGGCTGTGGATCAGGCATACAGTGGGTAAAGACCCGTCCGTCCTCCACGATGTTACTTAACAAACTACTTACTAACATATTATGACTACGACTACGAGCTTTCTATCGAATACATATACTTGAGGTGACCGACTCTTTAACGACTGAATTTTCTAATTCCTAACACGAAACTTACCGCAAAACCAAATGCTACAAAATCCATCTTAAATCTTCCAGCATCGTCTGTATCGATGTGTGTTACCGTCCCCTCGTTTTTTAACTTTAGGTTATGACAATATAAAGCTAACTGCTCAAACGATTCTTCATGTTTACCGTTCAACACCTCAAATGCCAAATTCCTACCTCCCCAAGCTCGTTTGTAAGAAATGTTTACTTTCCATTCAAGACTCATATCTCTTTGTATGTCCTTTCCAGTATATACCCTCCGATTATCTTTCAATTTTTCGATTAGTAACTGACTAAGTAATTTCATTGTCGCATTACGATGATTAGGATGTAATTCAGTTCTTGAACATGTGTGGACATCGTTGATGCTAGATACAAAGAATGTGTTATCCAGTTTTTTTTACGGGTGTATATGTTCCATGAGCAGCCTTCATTTATACATTTCACGCTGTACCTCGTGCTTTCCGATTTATTAACTTTGTATTCAAAACGCTCAACTAATGATTTCTTTCCAATAGCAAACATGCATTCTGCCTTATTATAAAATTCTTTATTTTTGAAAAAAACGGTATCGTTTTTTTGGGAATCGATGTTTTTTAATTCTGGTTGTGGTGTAGTTGGTGGCATGGGCATATTTTTAAATGAGTTTCTTTGCCATAGAGGAAGTGAATGATCAGGTTGGTGAAAAGAGTATTCTTCAACCTTTGGGGTGTCATGATAACATTCTTTGTGAAGCAGTGGAATATTCAGATCTAATGATAAATGATTAGAAGCTGAGGATGATTTTACCTCTGAAGGTGGTGGTTCTGTTATTGAAATGAACAGAGCCTGAGTTTGCACATTCTTACAACAAACTTCATGAATGAAGAATTGGACATCATCATCATCAACAACGTCCAATTCCATGGAACCATCTTTGTAAGATAACCTCACTTTAGCATTTTGTGTGTCTTTGACTGCATGTTTCGATGATGGATGCATTAAAATAACCTTAAACATAGAATTGTCATCGTAATCCATGGTTGTGTTTTGAACAAATTTAGGTGGAAATAATTCTTAGAGTTTACAGTAAACTCTAAGAACTAAACCAAGTGCAAATTACCAGCCCTTTGTACTTGTGCATTTACTTAGGTTGCCCAACAATGTCACCTTTCTAACAACTAAGGTTGCCCGAAATTAGTGTATCATCAAAGATACACTTTAATGACTGTATGAAGTATGAACCACCCTTTGTGATTGTTTATTATTAATTTTGTACTTGTTCCAACTGCCTAAGATTTACTAAGATACACATTTATTTGTGTTATATGAAAATTTTATTAAGTTGACTAAGCTTGGCAACTGCCCACTGGATGAAACTAATAACTTATCCCAACTACGTAGTCTGGGCAAATGACACAGTACATATAGATTGTTTTAGTAATCTCAATTTCATATTTGTAGTAATGTCTAACGGTATAAATCATTACCTTTGTTAGTATACTTATGTTAGTATACTATAAATAGTTTTAGTAATATATTTATGATCCTTCATTTTTTTTAAAATTTATATATTTTTTTTACATATATAACAGGGATTGTGCATAAGCGTTTATCTTTTGAAGTCGAAAAACCATGTGAGGATGTGCTTAATGAAAAATTTCGGGAACCACTTAACAAAAGATTTTAGGAGGATGTAGCTGAAAAATGTGCGGTGGCGGTCAAGGAAACAGGTGAAAAGAATAAAGATGAGCACAAAAAAATAAATGGAAATGTGGATGGTGAGAAGTCGATTACTGAGCAGCATGCAGTTGAAGCAATAATGGAACTACTTGCCTAACAAGATAGGGCTGAAAGAGAAATGGAAGAGAGAATGCGGCAAGACCAGGAACACGAGGAGCTGTTCTGGAAGATAGAATAAGGTCACCTCGGAAGCCAACTTGGATGCGCTGCTGAACAGTCAAAATGAAGGATAATTTTAGTTAAACTTAGATTGTCAGCCTCCAGACTTGTATGTTTGTTTCCTAAACTTAATCTTAGTTTCAAATAAGATGTAATTGACTTCTTTAAAGTTAATATATTTCAGTTTCCAGATATCCAAACTTGCATGTTTGTTTCCAGACTTATATACTTGGAAATTATTCATTAATTAATAAAACTGCATCAAAGGATGCAGTGGTTATACTTCCCATTCATACAACCATCTAATAAGTACATCAACAGTCAACCACTAACGACTACTATCAAAAGACTACTACATCAACATAACCACCTAAACCATCTATGGCCTCTTTGTTATGGCCCATGCTGGCATCTTCTGCTGAACTCCTTGTCCCCCAATAACAGCCCACACTTTTGGGCAAGCTAGTCCCCTCACTCTCTCTCTTTTGGGGGGTGCTGATGAGGATGGACCAGCTGGTTGTGGTGGAGCTGCAAGTGCTTGAAGAGGTAGAGCTGTGAGTGGTTCTGGTTAGATGGAAGAGGGTCCAGCAGGAACAGGGTTTGTCCTCATAAAGGTGAGGGATGTTTTTCTTAGAGGAAAATAGTTCTCCCAAGTATTGTTTGAGGATGAACTATTAGAAGAATCTGAATCTGAAGAGATATCTAGTGGATGTTTTGGTGAGCCACTCATGTTGCCTAAAATGTTTTTGAAATAGTTACTGAAAGAAATACTTCTAGAGAGAAGAATTTTTGGGAATACAAGAGATATGTGTGGTTTATGGGTGATATGTTATTAAATAGAGTTAAAAAAAATCAGTAAGTTAAATGTGTAGAAGGTGTGAGTTGTTGTGGAGTAAATGAAGTAGTTGACTTAAGGTGGAAGTGTAATGACTTGGAGTTGACTATTTGACTGGGTGTTTAGCACTTAGTCTAAGCACTACTGGTTGTGGGCAACCCACTGCTAGTATCTTTCTAACCACTGCTGGTTGTGGGCAACCCACTGCTAGTGCAGTATTGATGAAAGTGGAAACCCAAGTGGGCTGTTGTGTAACATCATGGTGATAAAGTATTTAATCACAAAAAACCACTTCCAGATCATTTAATTGATCTTTAAACATATGTTACTAAATAGAGTTATAAAGAAATCAGTGAGTTAAATGTGAAAAAGGTGTGAGTTGTTGTGGAGTAAACCTAGTCTTTGACTTAAGGTGGACGGGTAATGACTTTGGAGTTGAGTATTTGACTGGGGGTTTACCACATTGTCTAAGCACTGCTGGTTGTGGAAAACCCACTGCTAGTATATTTCTAACCACCGCTAGATGTGGGCAACCCACTGCTAGTATCTTTCTAACCACCGCTGGATGTGGGTAACCCACTGCTAGTGCAGTATTGATGAAAATGGAAACTCAAGGGGCTGTTATGTAACATCTTGGTGATAAAGTATATAATCCCCAAATCACTACCCGATCATATAATGGATCTTTAAACACTTCAAATTGGCGCTCTACACAAACCCTAACCACTCCCAACTGATAATTACACAAATCACACGTCTTTTACATCCAAATCACAGAATGCCTAAAGAATATTCCACCACCCACAACCTCGATGCGTACCTAATCAAGAACAATCATACAGAAGGGTTCCATGAGATGATTGATTTTATCAAACACACTCCTATTCACTATGCTTTAACTGTACAACCTATCATTCTTAAAGCCTACATTCATCAATTTTGGTGGAATGCTGAAATTCAAGAACGAGATGGAGCAGAGGTTATTAGGAGTGTTGTTGACGAGAATGAGATTATAGTCACAGAGGAGGTGATTAGGGAGGTTTTGAAGCTGGAGGATGCTGATGGGGTTGTCAATTTGTCTGATGATGATATTTCTGAGGGGTTGGAAAGATTGGGTTATGAGAAAAATGTGGATAGAATTAAGTATCATAAAGGTATGTTCTCACCCCAGTGGAAGTTTTTGATACATACTTTGCTTATGTGTGTAAGCAATAAGACCACTGGCTTTGATGAGTTTCCATAAAAAATAGTAACTGATGTCATATGTTTATCACAAGGGAGGGTCTTTAACTGGTCTAGGATGATGTTTGAGGGTTTTATGAAGAACATTAAGGAAAAGGGGAAATACTACTTATATCCTAGGTTTGTTCAATTAATAGTGGAGAAACAGATCACGGAACCCATTCCTCATAAAAGGGAGTATAAGGTACATCATATGTTATCTAAGGTATTTACACACTTGAGGAAAAAGAATCCAAAGTTCTCAGGAAATCTTACACCTTTATTCCCTAATATGCTTAACTTGCCAGACATTCCTGATAATGAGGAGGTACCTGAATCCCAACCCACCCAAAGCACTGAAGCTAAACCCACTGCTACCACATCTGAACACACTGCTAACTTGTAGGATCATAATATTATTGTGTTTGATGATTCGGGTGGCCTTGGATGGTGATTATACAAGTATGCCATGTTTTAGAGAGAGAAAGAGTGAGAGGGTGTTTCTTGGTAAAGACTTGGTATACAAAAATATGAAAGGTTAGATTGAAAGCACCACCCCTTCCATGGATGGAAGGGGTATTTATAGTAACATACAAATACGTCCTCCTGTCAGACTGTGGATCAGGCATACAGTGGGTAAAGACCCGTCCTTCCTCCACGGTGTTACTTCTAAACTAAACTACGCTACAAACTAACTAATAAACTGCTAAATAACGTAACTAACGACAAGTCTACGAGCTAACCTATGCTAGATAATATTTGGGGTGACCGACTCTTCATAATGGAATTTCCAATTCCTAACAATCTCCCCCTAAGGGAGGTCACCCCATGTTTTACATTCTGAATCCTAGCATTATATTTTATCTTCAGTCTTGAGCTCGTAGACTTGAATTCTTCAACTTCTGCATCTTTGTGCTTTAGCAGTGACTCTTCATAGTCCGATTACTTTGTGCTTTAAGTGGAGGTCTTTGTACTGATCCACATCATTGAAGATCTTCGAGCTTTCATTGAGATCATCAGCCACAGTAAATCTCTGGATCACCCTTTATTGTGTTGCCATCATGTGATGTTGTGACTTTTGGACCGACATGCTCACACTTTCTGGATCATGACATCTTTTCATCAGAGTAGCGGAAGCTTTTACTGGTTCAAGATATTTGCAGCAGCGCAGCAGGAACATAGTATAAAAATATCTGAACCAGGTTCTGTAGATATGAATAAGTCATGATTTCTTCAATTAAGTGTAGATGCTGTGAGCATGTGGCTTTGGATTGACTCCTCAATTCTGATCAGCTGCAACCGTCCAAATGTACCTGCAAACGACAGTTAGCAATAAAGTGCACAAAAGTGTCTTTGATCACTTTCGTTGAATTGAGGTACACGGCCCATGGTTCCCCGTTGATCAGTACAAGTACTGCCTGTGATCAGGTAGAATTCCGAAGAATCTCCTTGACAGGGTTTCGCAGCTGCTCTAGCTGTTCTCAAACCGGAACGTCTTAAAGAAGACAACACGGAGTGAGTGAACCAGCGAATTGAGATTCACTGATTGATGAAAAATTGATTTGAAAAAAGAATCGCGTATTGCTTAGAAGAAAGAGTTTTGCAATACGACGAAGGTTTTATGAGAAAGATCAATTTTCAATCAAAATACCTTTTGTATTCGAAAAGAGTACACATTCGATGTGCTAGAGAAAAGAAGAAATTTGCACATCGAACGGTTTTTCCAAAAGCATTTTTTCAATCAGAGATACTTTTTGAATTTGAAATATGAATACACATTCGATGCGCTAGAGAAAAGAAGATTTGCACATCGAACGGTTTTTCCAAAAGTATTCGTCAATTCATTTCCTGGACCAAGGTTGATTCAAGAATGAATCGCCCCATCATTTCTATCCAGTTGTCACAAGTTTGATCTTTAGAAAAGATCTCACATGTCACCCACCAAGTGCTTGTTTGATGTTGGCTCTATAAGGATTTCCATCTTCATCGTGAATATTGTCACATATCACTCGGATGTTCTGGCAATTACCACAAGGATAATGCATAGGACTCTTAATATATATATACTAACTTTCCACATTGTGTGAAACAGCAAGTCTTCATTAATTTAGTGTCCTAATGAGATATTGTGGATGATCTCTTGGCTCTAGACTCAATTGTGCATATTTGGTTCCTGTGCCGGAGACTAGGGAGAGGGTCTCCTTCTTCAATATCAACAATCTCTAAGAGAAAGTCGATAGATTATGTAGGTTCCCCGTGAGAATGAAACAAGTCCTTTTAAGAGGAACTTGAGTAGTTTGGGAAGTTAGGTGCAGTGCGTCACTGGGTCCATGACGTCTTGTCATCAATACCAGTGTTACCTTAGTAACCACCAGTAGCATATGTATTGAACCCGGTTTCTGCCCTAAGGTTGAATTATTGGAGGGCTATTTCTTTTCACCCTTTTCTCATTCATTTCTTTTTCATTCTTCAACCCCTTCAATGCTTAACGAAACTTCATTACTAGAACCTTGTTGGGTTTATTCCAGTTCTAGCTCTGTCTCAGTCGGCACTCTTCCCATATTCTCATTTTCTCCTTTTTTCATCATACCTAAGGACTTCTACACTATCTAGTGGATTGTCCCTGAGTAGATCCCTCCGGCTCTGGCGGGATCATGGGAACGAATACCTAACCTAACCATCCTTATAAATCCATACATAAAGTAAAGTGGTCGGTCCTTTGGTAAAGTTCATTCTTCCTTGAAACCAATTAAAAAATCATTTGGAAAAATCAATCAAGGTACTTGTGATACGAGATCAAATCATTTTGTACCTTAATCGTTTTGATCATTTAGAAATGTTCCCCCTCAACATGTGCATATGATCTTGAAATTGTTTAGCACATGGAGGCAAGAGTTCTTTTGAAATAAATTCTTGATCACAATTTCCATAGAAAAAGCCATTTGATTTTCTTTGGTAAATTCTCCTCCTCAATATGTCCGTAGGATGTTTGAAATCATTTTATCACATAGACGAAATAGTTCTTTTGAAGTACATCCACGATCACAAAATCCATTAAGAAACCATTTAGAAAATCAATCAAGGTACTTATGTTAAAACATAGAAATCATTGTACATTGAAAGTTTATTTTCTTTTGAAATGCTCCCCCTCAATATGTGCTTCGAGATTCGAAAGCGTTTAGCACATATGGGAGAGCAACATGCACTTTTGAATCAAGTCGATCATCATTAATCAAGTTTCATTATTAAATCACAAATTCTCCCCCGATAAAAAATATCAAACCCTTTGAGATTTTGGATCCCAAGTGATTTAATAAGGTTTAGAAAACATGGGAGAAAATGTGGCTTTGTTTAAATACTCTTCTGGTTTTTGGTTAAATGCTCCTCCTCAACATGTGCATTAAGTATATTGAGATCGTTTGGCACATGGAGGCAGGAGTGCCTTTGAAGGACTAAAACCAATTCCGTTAAAACAGATTTGAGATTTAAATCACGATCTCTCCCCCGATCAAAAATTTCAAACCATTTGAGATTTGTGATCCCAATTGATTTAAATCTTTTAGAAAAAATATGGGGAAAGACGTGGCAAGATTTAATTTTGAAAAATGATCGAAATGGACCAATTTAAGACATTAAAGATTGTTAGTGTCAGGTATAATTGTTTTAAGAGATCTTTAAGGAAAATAAAACAATTTCACAATCAAACAAGAACAGAAAAATTTTCATTTTAAAAGATCTTGATTCTAAAGAAAAATCATAACATTAAATCTTTAGATCACCACTTTATTTCGTACAAACCGGAATTTTTGATGAAATATCGTTTGAAAATATTTAATTTGAAATCACTGAAGATTTGACAAAATAAAGTCCGGTTGATTTCAAAACTTTGAATCCGATTTATTTTCAAAACAATATTTTTCCATTTTCAAAACAATATTTTTCAAAGTTTTAGAAAAATGATATCATCACTATTATCCCTGCACAAAGATACGTTAGGTGGTTGAGAAGCTTTTGTTGTTGTTGCTGAAGGTTGGAAGAAAACCGTCTGCTGATGCAGTGAGACTTCTTACGTTGCATTTTAATGCCAACTGAGGTCAAATTAAGCTCCGTTTCTTCATTTACTGATGCAGTGAGACCTCTTACGTTGCATTTTTTCATGCCAACACTCCATAGAAGTCTAATTAAGCTCTGTTTCTTCATTTGTCAACCCAAGATATAGTTACCCTTTCCTTTCGGCATCCAATCATCTTCATTTGTGGGATCCGGATCGGGAACATTCTTATATACCAATATACCTGCATACGTTAGTGAACACACATACAGATATATGGTGGTTGACATCACCCAAACAACAATCGACTAATAAAAGTCAATCCAACATAACAATCAGTTCATATAAGGCATGGGAATAATGTGTTCATCAAACTCTAATCATCTAATCCTAACAATCATATCCTGGGCACCTAGTCCTTCAACGTAGGTTAACATCATTTTTAATTAAGCATATAGGATAATTAAGAAAGCCCGTTAGATTATGTAAATTTGAAAACATTCTCCCCCTCAATCAATGACTTATTTTACTGAAAAGTTTAAAAGCGCTGAAGTCATTGATTGAGTTTTCAATTATTATAAAAACTCTGATTCTGATTGATTTCTCAAGCAACTCATTACTACCATTTTTCAAAACAACAAATATTTTTCTGAAGAATTTTAGACGGAAAAACATTTGTGTAGGAACAGCAGTCCTTCGACATACTTTCCTCAATTTGTTTTTAGGAAAAGTGCACGAGATATTTGAAAATTGGTTTAGCGCAGCACTTTCCTTTTTTGAAGAGCGGGTTGCTATCTGAAATAATAGCAAGCCATGGTTTAAGCACGGGTTACAGTCTGAAGTAACTGCAAGCCATTATTTGACGTCCGGGTTACAGTCAGAAATAACTGTAAGCCATAGTTTTAGACATGTTTTGGAAAAAGAATATTTACACCTCCTGCTCGAACTTCATCTATGGTCCCGTGCCATTATTGAATGACATTTCTAAGACCGTAGATGTTATCGATACCAGAAGACATGTCTTGAGAAAACATATTTTTGGTATTTTTCAAATTTTCTAATTTTTATGGGTTTTTGTTGGTTTTATATTTTTCTATTTTGTTTTTGATAATTATTTACAGATAGAGTAGATGATATAGTTTAAGAGGATGATGATACGAGTACCGAGATAAGGATATCGAGCAGCCCCGTTGTAGAAGATAGAAATCGTCATCTCTTAAACATTCACCACCAAAGCTTCCGAGGTTCTTGTAATGAAGAAAGAAATTGAACCATCTGAAAGTGAGACTTTAGCAGCTTCCCCCCGAACCAAAGATCCTTAGATGAGCAGATTCGAAGCTCTATTTCAAGCTTCCCTTAGCCAGGTGCACAAAGAAGCACACCATTATCATCGAACTTGCTGCTCCTTTTAAGAATAATCATCGTGATTCATCGTTCGAGGTTATATCATCAACAAGAACAGCAACGTATCATCCCACTCTTTAAATTTCTTCTCATATTTCATTACCACTGAAGTCAGAAGCAATCCATTCCAAAAGGTGTCAAGAGACCACTTCCCCCACGTAGTTGAATTGATGCAGTCAGTCTCTTAGACTAGAGCTCACGAACCCGAATACACATATACCCGAAGACAGAGAAACTTATACCATCGAAGTAGCAGATTAAGTCCAATAGCCAAAGAATAACCCCGCTGTATACTTTTCTCTCCCCTGAAGAAAGTGTATGAAGCTCAAGAACCCGAAGTACCCGAATGCCCAAAGAGAGAATAACCGATAACATTGAAGAAGCAGGCCGAATCACTGATTATCTCTGCGGATGACAATCTCTGCGGATGTCAACTCCGGAATAAGTAATTATATCTCTGAATCACTGATTAAGCCCTCAAGTAAAATAGCTGAGCATCCCCAATGTACACAATCTCTCTCCCCCGATGATTGTGATAACATCAAAATCATCACACACTTGTGTACCTCTTTCATCTTCAGAAACTAACTCTTCCATCTCTTCCCCCACATAGTTGGAATAAGAACACTAGATGCCATGAGTCAAACCTTGAGTTTCTCTGTGGTAATGACAATAGTCTTCCCGGGATATCTTCAATCACTTAGAAGAATTAAGCTCATCAAGATTACTCGCGTTTAGATACGTGTCTCCTTCCCCCTTGCTGGTTTTGATACTTCAGAATCAGCAATACATTGTAAGCCCATATACTTGAAATCTTTTGAGAAGGTCGCTTGAAGTCTTTGTGAGAATCAATTTGCTGAAGAATGTGAGCAAGTCTAATTGGGGATTAAATCTGACTTTTCACTCTCCCCCAATTAGTGCTCTCCCCTAAACCGACAATCTTTATGATGAATGCTTGAATTAAGAAGAAGTCTTTAGATCGTTAAATGCAACTCGTATTTAGTCTTCTAACATGTAGTAGAAAATGTAGAACCGACTGTAGACTCGACCTTCTTCAAGATTGTCCAATTGGGGAATATAAAGTCAACATCTTCAACTCACCAAATGCATTCCTGTTAACTTATATAGAGCAAATCCCCTTAACTCAAATCTTTCCCAATCAAACAAGAACAGAAAGATGTTCATCAAGGAAATCCGCCTCGCAACTGGAAGCACTTTGTCATTAATCATATCAGCCCGTGTGAAGATGTCAACCAACGGCTCTTAGAAGAAAACTTCATGTGAAGATGACCCGATAAGAAGAAGTTCGGTTCTTACATGAGTTTGGAGCCGTTTGACCATTTATTCTCATATATCAATCATCATGCAGTAGTTTCACACTTCTTCTCCCCCTCAAGAATTGCATACGTAGTTGCCATTCTTGATTAAGCAAGTGAATATCTTCAAAAATGTAGTCTGTTCACACTTCTCCCCCGCAAAATTAGCACATGATGTCACCATCGTCATTATAGTTGAGCAAGTGGAATAAGAAAACAATCAACAGTAGCCCGGTTCACTTGATGACTGAAGCACATGGAAAAAGTATGAAGCATGTTGATGAGAATGGTCATTAATGAGAAGATTTCTCTTCTTCCGAAGATAAAGCGCACTGACACGTACACTTTTCTTTCCTTTGAGGAATGAGGCATGAACTGTTGTGTTCATACGTCATAATCTCTCTCTTTTCATCTACTCTTGGCAAAACATGTAATCAACCCCATTATCATTCAGTAGGCTCTTTGTCATGACAGCTGATGGAGAAAACCCAATATGATGAATTTGACCCTGAAGTAAACTAACCCGAACTCGTGACTTAAACTTGCACATATGTAACATAGAGCAGTGTCGAGACTTCATCCTCCATTGAATCTCTAAGTACTCTATACTCTTCATCCAACCAACCATCAACTAATAGACGTACATCACCTCTTGTAAATCCACAATTGAATGTGACACTGAGCACTACAACGTAACTCCTTAAAGTGATACTACCTCCGTCCCAAAATTATAGTCCTCTATTGACTTTTTCGGTCTTTCTTTTACAACTTTGACCTTAAATATTTTTGTTTGTGCTATATAATACTTGATGAAAAATATATGAATGGATTGGGTTTTTAATGTATTTTCATTGGTATATTTTTCATCAACTATTATATAACACAAATAAAAAGATTTAAGGTCAAAGTTGAAAAAGAAAGACCGAAAAAGTCAATAGAGGACTGTAATTTTGGGACGGAGGGAGTAGTTATTTTGAGATGATAAGAGCCCAATTCCCCCAAGTGGAAAAAAGAAAAGGTAAAAGACACCCAACAATAACTAGATTTCCAAGTCTTAGTATTTGATAATAAGCTTAAACAAGGATCTTGAAGAATCTTCATCCAACCATCCCCGATACCTTCAGATACTAAGTACACTTGCCCGTGTCATTTCACTTCAACCTCAAATAAATAATAGTGAATTAACCCCGTTGTCACATCTTCTGGTTAAAAGCTCAAATCTAGCCTCCTTTGACGTTTTGAGTGAACTATGATAATGGTTTTCATCCCGACCATGGTTAAATGCACATAACCCCGTAAAACCTTGTAATAACCAAACTTCCATGACGAATATCAAAACACACGTCCAATTCATGAAGTACACTCATTTATCCCTTCTTCGAAACAGAAAACGTAGCACCAGCATCAAATAAGATCCCGAAATACACTTTCCTTTCTCCAAGGTGGTTCCATCAATACAGGATTTTACAATTCTATGGTTTAAACCGAGAAATAGTATCTTTCGCGGGATTTTACAAAACCAAGAATAAACCGTAAGATAGATCCGGAAATGCACTTTACAATTACCAGGATGTTTCCATTGTCACGGGATTTTACAAGTCTATGATTTAAACCGAGAAATAGATTCTTTCGCGGGATTTTACAAAATCAAGACAAAACCGTAAACAATGTCAGCTTGAATGTGTTATGACAACTTTGGTTTTGGGTGAATATCAGTATTAGGGGAACATGCAGCAGTTCATCGACGAATCATCTCCATCATCAACAATATTATCAACAATTCTTGACCCATATGTAGACAACTTCACAAACCATACTAAGTCAAGTAGTATACACTACTTCCCTCTAGAGGTTGACCGTAACACATCAAATTACACGTTTCTCCCCCATGATGGTTTCGAACTTACGGAATCATCATAACGTGTATGACAATTTGTACGAGAAGTTCTTGTCATAAGCAAACATCCTTGAAAAATAATGAATAACGCTGAAGATTCTTGAAAGATTTTGCTTAGACTGTGAAGTATCATTGACATTATGTAACGTCGAATATCTCACGGGAATTGCAGATCACATATCATCCTTACACATCAAATTGCTTCAACAGATCTCATCAATCCACTTTACATAAATCCTATCTCATATTGAGAAGCCCATCTGACCGTCTTCCGAATCCAAGAAATGAAAAGTGTGATTTGTCCATTCAAACTCCAAAGCCCAAGTGAGGTCACCGACTTTAATAATCCTTTTTCTCAAAAATTAAGCTCAAGCCGTGAATTTGTATCCTCCGTGAATTTTGACCATACCAAAATACCGCTCATTATCTTACTACAAAAATTTGTATCCAAAATTTTATTTGCCAAAAAAAATTCGGATGACACAAATTGAGTAGCATATTCAGAAAAAATATATTATCAGCCCACAATCAAGAGCTACCCGATCCAATAAGCTCACTGCAACCCAACACCAAAAATTATGTCAATGCCCATATCCAACATCATGAAACTGTTCGGCCCATTTTAAAAACTACTAACCCGATTCATATACCAATCAAACCATGTAACCCTAATATTTAGGTGAGTATAAAAGGGCACATATACTTACTTCATACCCTAATCCGTATATCAAACCCTAACACATCTAAGATATCTGCCCCCTTCATTCATTTTCAGAACACAAATGAATAAAGCAATACCCCACCAATCCTTAATTATCTCAAACGAGCCCTAACAACTCAAGCTTAATTCCTCCGCCCTCATTCACATCGTGCAAGATCATTCATTTAGTCAATTTGACTAAGCCACAGAGATGGCATCACATGAGGAGACGACCTCAATATCCCACAAAGGATTTCAGGTAGGTTTAATTGATTACTTGTAGGGTTTGAGATAAACGAACCAATGAAAGGTAGTAACAAAATTGTTACATACTTATCTTGATGTGTTCGAACAAAAAACAGAGGCTAGGCTACAAATAAACATTTAGATCGGTGATGATTTTATATTATCGTACATATGACTCTTGATAGTCTTGATTTAACTTTGTAAGACACGATAATAGAAGTCTGAGATTGAATATCTTTGGTCATTAGTCTTGGAGTTTGGATTTATGATGATGGTTCTCTCGATTATAGACTTTTGAAAGTCTTAATATGTCTTTAATTAGTACGAATCGAGAAGAAACTTTTCTGAGATCTTTCATGTTATTATTGTTTAAGTGTTGAGTCGAGGATCATTGATGATATATGTCGAGGGTTTTGATCATGAGTAGTGTACATAAAGTGCATAGCCAACCCTCGATATAAGCTGAGATCTCTTGTAAATACTTTTGAATCTTGAGTCTTGTACTTATGAGTAAATAACGAAACATAAACGTTTCTAACCCCCATGTTAGAATGACATTCATTAACGTTTTGGATATAATGAAGCAAAGGCTTTGACAATGGTCCATGATGATTTGTATTTGAGTGATTGTTCTTTGAGTTTCTTGAAGCTTACGAGAACACAAGATAAATACAAACTGAGATCCACATTTGTTTCTCTTTATTTCGTTTATCTTTAGTAAGAATTGTGAACGAGTCATGTGAATGGTTTTTGAGTCATTTTGACAGTTTATGCCTAGGACTTTCTTCTTCTTCATCTCATTCAAGTCGCTTGTCAACACAAGTGCATCTTGACACAAGTCGCTACGACAATTGACTCAATAGTCAAGTCGCTATGAAAACTATGAATCTGGACAACTTTTTTCAGTCAACTCGCTAGCAGGAGTTTCAAGCCATTTTATCGTTCTATCATCATTCTTACCCAGAAAACTGCATAAGACATACTTCTGTTTGACCCATTTTCACCTATTTGACCACATAAATATTTTACCCATATTGACCAGTAAAAGATGAACTAACATAAACTTGACATGAAACTGTTTTTGACCATATTAGAGTACAAAAGTTGACATAAACAGTTTACCACAAAAAGGAACAGATTTCCAGCATCATAAAAACTTTTTAAAAGCAGTTTTGAAGCAAGATTCGAACCACAAAAGTAACCACAAAATTCGACCAAATAACATAACCGGTACCAAACCGCATCAAACATAAACCGCATCGAACCATGAAATAAACCACAAGAATCAACACAAAAAACACAACCTAGGCTCTGATACCATTTGTAGGATCATAATATTATTGTGTTTGATGATTCGGGTGGCCTTGGATGGTGATTATACAAGTATGCCATGTTTTAGAGAGAGAAAGAGTGAGAGGGTGTTTCTTGGTAGAGACTTGGTATACAAAAATATGAAAGGTTAGATTGAAAGCACCACCCCTTCCATGGATGGAAGGGGTATTTATAGTAACATACAAATACGTCCTCCTGTCGGACTGTGGATCAGGCATACAGTGGGTAAAGACCCGTCCTTCCTCCACGGTGTTACTTCTAAACTAAACTACGCTACAAACTAACTAATAAACTGCTACATAACGTAACTAACGACAAGTCTACGAGCTAACCTATGCTAGATAATATTTGGGGTGACCGACTCTTCATAATGGAATTTCCAATTCCTAACATAACCCACCTGAACCCACTGCTGAACCCTTACTTTTACCTGAATCCCAACACACCCAAAGCACTGATGCTGAACCCACTGCTACCACTGATGCCCAACCCACTGCTACCATATATGATCCCACTGGTACCACATCTGGTGAGAATATTATAGAATTAGTGAATGAATTGAATGCTAAATGTACAAAAATGGAAAATACAATCACTGGTCTTTAAACCACTATCAGAAGGTTGAAGCATAGGGTGTCTGTGTTGGAGAGACTAAGAAGACCAAGGGTTGCTGCTTCTAATAGAGTCAAGAAGGTGACTAAGAAGGCCAGCTCCTCACAGGGGAGGAGCAAGAGCATGATTCAGGAGAGAATGTAAACATGGATGTTGAGTTGGATTTGGATAGTGGAGATCATGGTGATGACTATATGGTTATTGAAAAGGAAGGAAAAGAAGCAGTGATTGAAGTATCATAGGTTGTAGTTGATAAAGAGGAAGTAGTGGGGCAGGCAACAACCACTGCTATTGTTGCTGAATCCCCTGCTAGTACAAATGAAATCACTGCTTCTACCTTAATCACAACCACAGTCACACAACCACCCAAGTCTAAGGAAGTTGAGAACGAGGTTGCTGGTACCCTGATGAACTTATGTAAAACCGTACCAATTCCTGAATTTGTTATTGCACATTTTCCCATTATACTTAAACCCACTGGTCCTAAACCCTTGGCTAAAGGTTTGAAGTTTGTTGAGCTACTTATGAAGGTTGTTGGAAAAGCAGACATAGGAGAGGAAGGAAAAGAAGAAGTGGTTGAAGCTTTGAATGTTGTAGTTGAAGACAAAGAGGAAGAAGTGGTGCAGGCAACAACCAATGTTATTATTGCTGAATTAGGGGATAGTACAAAGGAAATCACTGCTGCGACCTCAGAGGTAATTTCATCGACTGTTACTTCAGATAGACATATTGCTATTACAACCACTTCTACCATAATCACAACCACTGTCACACCACCATCAAGTCTAAGGAAGTTGAGAAGGAGGTTGCTGGTACACTGCTGAACTTTTGTAAAACCTTAGCAATTCCTGATTCTGTTATTGCACCTGTTCCCATTGTACTTGAACCTACTAGACATAAACCCTTGGCTAAGAGTTTGAAGATTAGGGAGCCAGTTAAGAAAGTTGTAGCTCAACCAGACATAGGAAAGGGTAAAGGTATTGGTGAACCTGAAGAAGAAGAAATTGAATTTGATAGTAGGGAGGAGCAGATTGCACATGATCATGAATTGTCGAAAAAGTTAACTGAAATGTATGAGGCTAAAAATCTGGCTTTTGAAAAAAAAAGAAAGAAGAAGAGGAAGCTATCCAGAGATTGATTGAAGAGTGGAACAAGGAACAACATTTACTTCAAGCTTCTGAACTGCTAAAGACATAATGGACTACTGAAGAATGGGCATAATTAGACATTCCTTCAAGGGCTAAGGTTCTGGCTGAGAGGGCGAGACAAATACAGAAGGAAAGAACTGTCAAAGAATATAAATGTAAGAATAATAAACCTCCAACTAAGGCTGAAATGAGAAATCAAATGATGAATATTCTCAGGCACGTGGACATGCACATAAGCAAGGATTTGAAAAAATGCACGTATGAAGATATTGAAGAGATGTATCAACGTTGGAAAAGAATAAATGATGATTTCAATCCTATGAATTCTGAGAAAGAAGCTGAGTGGATCAAGAACTGACAAAAGCGAAAAGCAGAAATTCTGGAGGAGTCTAGTTCTAAGAAACAGAAAATGGATGAAGAGATGGAGAGGGAAGAAAGAATGAATGTGTATCTTATGGTGAGTGATAAACCAGAGCCTATTAATCCTACACCACTAAACGCAACTCATCCAGTTCATGATTGGAAAATAATCACTGAAAATGGTAGATAAGTGATTGAAATAACAAGAGCAGATGGATGCAGAAGTACATACTTAAATTTTGGAGGGTTGTTGTTCTTTCTTTCTAAAGAGGATTTGGAAGAGTTATGGAAAGTCATGGATTTTAGATATGGAAAGCATGGGCCAACTAGAGAATTAGCAAGGTTTGTGTGGACATCAGTGAAAAACATGTGTCAACCTAATCCAGAGGACAAATTTTGGAAAGAATGTGAAGTAGTTGAATGGATGCTTTATCAGCATTGCAGAGTACATGCTGTACAAACTACAAAGGAGATGTTTTTTATGTTTATTGATAAACACTATCCATTGTCCAAGACTGTTGCCAGGAAAATGTTGGAAGCAAAGCTTGATCCACAAGGAACTAAATCAACAAATCCAATGATAGATCAATTGTTCTTGAAGATTCAGAAGATTGTTGATGTACAAGGTCCTTTGGCCATAAAAGTCTCAAGGAAGGTTAAGTAGAATGGCAAATTTATCTAATAAGAAGCCTGAGGAGGCTGATGGGTGAAACCACTGCCAGCATTGTTGAAACCACGGCTAGAAGCTTTGTTGAAACCACGGCTAGAAGCATTGTTGGAACCACGGCTAGTAGGATGAAACCACGGCTAGAAGCATTTCTGAAACCACGACTAAAAGAATTGTTGAAACCACGGCTAGTAGGATGAAACCACAGCTAGAAGCATTCTTGACACCACGTCTAGTAGAAGATTGGAACCTGGTTTAATTGTAATATTATAGGATATCTTGAGTTAGACGTTTTGTATGGAAAGTGTACTTATTTAGTTTAGTGATTATTATCATTTAAACAAGCAATACTAAGATCAACTAATAACAGTATATTACTTTTACAAACTTTTAAAAATTGGAGATTTAGAGATTTATCATTCCAATGCTGACTACAATTTTTTATACATACACAATGAATGACCAAAGTACATATGCCCATGATACAAGCAATATAAGCTACTAGTTAGTAAAGGGCAGCAAATGATCTAACACCTTTCTGTTCCGATTATATACATACAAAGTCAATCAGAGTTA
Source organism: Chrysanthemum makinoi (assembly GCA_910596185.1). Classification (NCBI taxonomy): domain Eukaryota; kingdom Viridiplantae; phylum Streptophyta; class Magnoliopsida; order Asterales; family Asteraceae; genus Chrysanthemum; species Chrysanthemum makinoi. Next base: position 306,312,503 of record OU343223.1, on the reverse strand, counting down.
ACGATACCACAACAAGTAATACATACAGTCAATGACCAGCATACTCAACCTTGTATTTCCATATGCACTCAACAATTCGTTCGCGATAGGCAAAAGCTATTTGTGCAGGATCGTCAGACTTTAATGACATGTTATGACTCAGCCGGTATAGGTTAATGTAAGCCCATATTCCGCAGTCACCGTATTGAGTTGCTTGGTTGGTGACATCATCACATTTTTTAAAGTTGATCTGATAAGTATTGATATCTATGCCTTTTGCTGAAAACACTCCCGTTTCGTCTAGTAATTTTGGCAGCCAATATTGAAATTTTGCAGGCATGGTATCCTTCCACCAAAGTTGTCTGTTTGTAAACTTTGGCAGCGAATCATACAATGTCACAACACCCGTACATAGATGCAGCTCTCCTACCGCCCAGTGCTTGTTAGGTTCGTTTATTGGAAATAGTACCTACATCATTTACGACATCAGCACAAGGCACCGGATAATTTACAGATGAAGAATCTAGTAAAACCACAATAATATACGTAATTTTATATGGAAAGATATAAACACCTTTTCGACATCAGCCCAAGGCACCGGGTACTTAACACCATTTGCCCAATAGCTCAAGTCATTAATGACTTGTGGTGTGAAAAAAGGACTCACCATAGCCCAATCGGCATCTGATGGTCGGAAATGCCACATCAAATCTACCCATAGGTCTAGGTGCTGTTTATACATTTGGACACATTATTAAAAACAAGTGGGAAACAGAAAGAAACATTTATGGTACAAATCGATCAACTGATTTTATACGCACCTCGTCCCTCAGCCATCCATCCTTATTATCACCCGTTGCCAATAAACACTCCCAAAATCGGCGCTCTGCAATAGTGTCTTCATTGCCCCATGGGAAAATAAACCTACTACCATTATTCTCATTCAAAATTTTTTGAATGGAACATGGCACAGTTACCTTTTTCGTTGTTTTTTTCCCCGTTCCAGTTCTCGACAGATTCTGAAATAGAACAAATAACCTCTTTTAGTGAATGTTTGTATTCAAAAGTAAGAGAAATATAAGTTTACACAGTTACATACCTGCACAAATGGTTCCAAATTATCATCAAAATCAGGAGCGTTAGGAGGGGATGGGTTTTCACGATTGATCCGTGATGAATGCCTTCTCTTTGGAGTAGTGGCTGGTGAAGTAGTATAGGGTGAGGTGCAGTATCTCCCTGGCTTCCTCTTCCGTTTAAGCGAGTTGAAAATACATCTGATATTTGCAGCCTAAATAACAAAAACGATTCATTTTTTACTAAACAACTCTACTATGTAACAATTAAATAACTTCAATACTCAACTGAAGTAAAGTGGAAATGTGATATTCTAGTGCATAAAATATTTCAAATCATGACTTAGCATGTGGTGTTTATTTTAAGGACATGTACAACAAATCATGACTGTTTGTTGAGGGCCCTTTCTTATTTTCAAATGTAAATCTTCTTTGCAGTTGACTATGTATGTTTTAACTGTTTGCATGTGACTTAGCATGTGGTGTCTATTTAATAGTGAAACCATGATCTGCTTCTTCAACATATTTGCTCCTATTTATTTTTATTTTCATAACCATATTTCCATCACATTAATTGAATTATGTCGAGTTGTAAAAGAGTTAAGTTTGAGCATAATCACGATGAAAGGGAGTGGTCAATATAGGTAGCAAGAGAGGTAATGTTTCCTGAGATATATGAATTATATGGACCAAATGCTGAAGCTAGTTACCAATTACCATCTGATGTGCTAGAAGACCTAAGAAGACAGATATACGGTCACGAACAAGAAGAAGTTATAGAACCAAACTTGCGGTGTTAAACATAAGCAATCACTAATGTTGGGAACCAATCCGCAAGATGAGGGTCCTAGTAGCCGTAACACTAATGTTCGGAAGCAACTAAAAATGAATGAGACCCTAACAGGCAAGTCAACCATATTGCACAAGTGTAATGATGATCCAAAGAAAAAAGGAAAAACAAACTAAATGTTATTTCCTAGTTTCTCAAAGTGATGTAGTTTCTAATAATGTATTTGCTCAAGTTATGTTTGTCATGGCTTAGGGGATTGTACTATTATTATGCATGCATTGTTGGTAACAAATGATAAGATAAAAAACTGTACCTTAACAACATCCTGCCCATCTTCATAATCAAGGCAAATCACTTCAACACGATCCTCATCTCCATAAGTAACATCCCCATTTGTATCAGCCCCTTCCCCAGCCGATTCATCAACATTTCTAGGCCCTTCCCCAGCCGGATCATAAACATTTTCTACTTGTGAAGCCCCCTCCTCCATAGCCGGTTTTAACACTTTAAGAGTCCACTCCACAAACCATCTAACCCAGACAGGTGGTTGCCACACAACCATTTCCTTACCCTTCTCCCGGTCAATTTCTCTTTCCACAACATTCATATCCATCGATTCCTACATAAAGATTAAATAAAGGGTATGCGTTTTTTATATTGAAAAAAAAAAGTAAAACAAGGGGAAAAAAACAGTGAATATATACGTACGTCAACAGGAGTTGGATCAAACCCATCATAAGCAATGTCTGAGAATGCATCATTCAAATTCGGTAAGGCGGCACAATCAAATTTCTTATCCACCTACATAAAATTGTTGGAATGATGAGCATCTTCAAGACTCCCCGATAAAGCAACTTTCATAACTTGCGTCATAGGTCCGGTAAACTCCTCGGAGTCCGTATAAAACAGCTTCTGCTTCTCATCGGATCCTACATTGGTCCTGATGGGAGTGTGTGCATCAAAAGTAGCCAAAGTTTTGTTGGCATCAACACTCTCCACCTGTAAACAAGTGAACATACTTTGGTCAAAGAGACCATTTTTTACTTAATGAACTCAAAAAAATTCAAATTACAGCTTCTTACCTTATTCTCACCAACAACATGTTGTGACTTTATTCGTAAAACTTCCTCAAGTACCCCAATTCTTTTTTTAACGTTGTGTATCTCACTTAATAGCTGTGATACAGCAACGTCTCCTACACATTCTTCAATACTACCAACCCTGGACTTAATGGACACAAGCTCAGCTAGAATGTCATCAATATCCAACTTATGTAACGCTGCCGCTTTGTCACATTTGTTCCCATCTGGAACATCAAGATTACTGACTAAAACATCTTCAAGCTTCACAGGCTCATTCACCTTCAACGTTTCACCAAACCCAACAAAAATATCTTCTTCTTCAGCTTTGACATTGACCTTCGACGTGTCACCTTCTGGAACAACTTCATCAGCATCACGTAAAGGAATTTTTAAATCGGCTTCAATTCCACCATATACATCCACATGGGCCATAGCTTCCTCTTCTTCCACCATTAATTACTTAGCCAACTCTTCTCTTCTTTCAACAAGTTGCGAATCAAGTCCACAGATGTAGTCCATACTTCGAATGTACCACAGACACCTCAGCTCGGCATTTGTTGGTACAATCTTCTGTAATGGTCTAACAACCTACATAACAAAGAAACTAACCTGATATGCTAAATGAAATAAAAACATACAACACATAATTAATTTTGGGTTTTTACTTACCGGATCAAATAAAATAGTGTAATGCTTTTTTTCAAAGTTTTTTATTTTGGACCATGCTAAACAACGTGGGATCTTCTCTGGGTCTTTGGTCCAAAACTGGGAGCTGTTAGGGAATGTCTCCATAATCCAAATCTAAAAAAACAAATACAACGTATTATGACTTAGTGGCTGTGATTATAGTGCTTGTGATTATGGTGGCAGTGGTTAGGATAGCAGTGGGTGTATCTGTAGTAACAGGGGATAGAATTACATCAGATGTAGTTGCAGCAGTGGTTTCTTCTGAACTAGCAGTGGATGCAGCGACATTGGCAGTGGTTTGAACCAATCGTTTCTATGTTTTTATGGTGACCGTTTACAAATCGATTTCTAGTGCGAAACCATCAACCATAACATCCTTAAATCTATACCAAGCCTTACGATGCCTAAGGAACAATGACTACGGAACAATGCCTAAGGAACAAAGCCAATGGCTAAGGAACAATGCCAATGCCTGAATGACTATTCTGCTTATCTATGTTCCTCAAATTTAACATATAACACCTAATTTAGAATAACCATCAAAATATATACAAGCACAAATAATGTATGTTACAAATAAAATCTAACCTTCAACACCCATGTAAATCCATACAGAGTGTATGTTTTTTCTTTTTTGGATCTTTTGGAACGGGCTTCTTTGATTCTGCCTCGAGATGCCTAGGAACAACATTCACCGTTCTTTTATACAGATGAGCCCACATGTATTCACCCCATGGATACTTATTCCATACAGAAAAATCCTCAACATTCTTTAGAAAATGGTCAGGAACATTAAACCTTCCTTCCCGACCAATAAATACAAAAGTGCCAATCACCAACAAACCAACCCTCACAACATCTTCATCGGATAAAGAATCCCACCTTTGCCCCGACTTCACCAACGCCAAAAGGTCATCACCCTTAACTTTTTTGTTCTTAATTCTTTTTTTATCGGGAAACAAACGATAAAAAAAAAAAGACTATCTATTAAACCCTTAACAACATGCCCGTGGCCAGTTTCTTTTTTATCTACGGGACCTAAACGAAACCCAGTTAGAAGACTAAATTGTTCACGGCCAAAATAAAAAACATTCTCACTTTTTACAAAAGTAAGAGGTGGACAACAATCACTCACATTAGACACCTCAACTGCATTTTGATATAAATAATTGTACAAGTGGTGGTCAGGGGAATATTTAGGAAAATCTAACCAAGGGCCAAACACATTGTCTCTAAACAATTTGGTTCTATTGACATTCAATGCGGCTTTAATTGTACCAATATGTTCTAGTCTAGATCTCACCGTTAGCTTTGCATCAAACATTTTCGTCCTTGGATTCTTGAGAAGTGGAAGCAGAACGATTGATTGTACGAATATGCGTGGGAAGAAGTTGGATTAGGGCTTCGGTTTTACAAATGTAGAGAAGCAGAACGATTGATTTGATTTTCAGTTTCAGTTTGAGAATAAAGGTTTGAGTTTGAGTGGGAAGATTTTATGTGTTTGATATGTGTGTGTTAGTAGCAGGAATGTATTTTCTATTTTGTATTTAAGAAAAAAGGAGTATTAGGATAATAAAAAGTTTTGGGAGAAGTATAATTTGGATTATAAAAGGTGTATTTGTATTTTATAAAGTTATATTTATAACTAGTTGTCAAAAAGTACATATGTGTGGGACCAAGTTGCCCAAGTTATATGTATTTTTTTTTTAAATACTTTACTTTTTTACTAAAAGACAAAAAATGGCAGTTGCCTAATACGGAGGGTCAAAGTTGCCCAACATATCAACTCTTACATTTGTACTATGTAAGTACAAGTTGGGCCTAAAGAAATGGGAGAGTTGCTTATGGGAGAGTTGCCTATGGGACATCGCTGCGTTCCCGAGTTTTATTTTTGAAAGAAGAGAAAAGAAGTGTGAAGAAAACAAAATAAATTCGTGTTCCTAAGTTTTTTCAGGAGAGAAGTAAAGAGTAAATTTGGCTAAACTTCTCTCCAAAACTTTCTTCCCAAAAGTGGGATGATTTGAAGAGAAGTTATATTTGGAAGCTTTTAATAAATATAATTACTAAAATAACCTATCATAAAACATGACATTTAAATATAACAAAGGGTATAATTGTAAAATCAATCATTTATCTTTTTCTTTCTCTCCTAACTCGGGAACATGATATAAAAATTCAATTTCATAAATCCCCTCTTCTTTTCGCCTATTTTTAACTCTTCTCTTCTCTTCTCTTCTTTCACTACTAAACTTGTGAACAGAGTGTAAGAGAAGTGAAATTTTTTTGAAGGATGTGAGTAAATTTGTTGGGCAACTCTTGGGCATTTAGAGAATTTGCCCTCTTTTTAATGTTGGGTTACAACAATTTTCTGTTTCATTCAATACGCTCCCAATTAAAGCTTCCTCTACACGAATTTCAATGTTCAGTTTCAATCTACAATTCATATTCATTCTCAAATCAGTTCACGGTTCCAAAATCAAAAAATGGTCTTCTAAATCGGCCGATGATTCTACAGATTCATAAAAACACCCAAAAAGGTTGTACAATTTGGTGTTTATACCTATATTTTTGCTTTTTCAGGCTTCCAAGAAGTGACAACTAAAGAGATTTCAGCTATTGAGACCTAATTCTTCAAGAGGGTAATTGGGTAATACTATGTTATCTTGATACAGATGCTTTTAATACTGATAATTTATTCGTTGTATTTTAGTTTATGAAGAAACAGTTGGGCTGATGCTGAATGATCATGTTGTGAGAACACACAAAGTATGTGTTTGGACGTAAATCACTCTTTTCAATTACTTTTACATAAGTAGCTCGGAAGGAGATTAACAGTTTTTCTATCGATTTAATTATAATATTAGGTTTCGAATTATTAGTTCAACATCAAAAGCACCAGTTATCAATTCAATTCATTCTGTGACTATGCCCGATTCAAAATCACTACACAAAACATTTTCACACGCTGCATGTGCTAGTGATTTCTATGCTATCCACATCGAACAATTGGGGAAAATCAGTTTGATGAATTAGTTGTGGATCTTTTTCTGTTTGTTTATGGCAAAATTAGGATCAGATACTGTTTGAAATATACGTTTTAATATACTCAAACCACCATATACACAAAGTAACAACAGATACTGTTTGGTGCGTATTATATGTAAATTGTTTTTTAAATTATATTCGAGAATGAGAACCTGTTGCAGAAAACTTTATATTACCTGATTAAAATTGTATTCACTTTGAAAAATTGTTTGGTTGTTCTTTTTGGGCAGGTATTAGTAACAACCAACAGGAGAGCCATTGCACTTCCTCCGAAAAAATTCAACGTGTTACCTATATGACAAGAGGTAAACTCAAATGTTGTTATAGAGGTATGCTTACCGTTAGGTAAGTTTGTATGTATGTATAGTGTAGTACTAAGCTTCACATTAGGTAATTAAAATTATAATAATTGTGTACAATTTTCCATTGTGTTTTTGCAAGTGTAGTTAATCGCACGCGGCAACAAGGTCACACCTCCCGGCAAAACACTGAACATGTACGACATCTGTGTCAAGGTAAAGTTGAACACGGTTATATTTGCGGCACTGTCATACAAGTTTGTATATATAGAAATACTTATGTCAACCATTACATTACGTAACTCGATTAATAATAATTGTGTATGATATGATGTTGTATTATTTCAGTAGCCATTAACAATTCGACAGCCCCTAACGACAGTCAATAACTACATGTTCGAGTTGTCATGAAGGCATGGAACATGCAGATTTATATCCTAAAAAATAATTCAGGTATCACATCGATTCTTATCTCTGCATAATTCAACTAAACATGTTTTCGGGCTAATGTTTTTCCTGTCGTCTTTCTATTGGGTATTTAGTGGACTTTGCATAAGTTATATTAAGGGGTATAACCACGGTTTCTGTTTTCATATATTTGGTATATGAATTTGTAATCTTAGAAGAGGAAATTTAATAATTGGATGAAACTTAAAAGTACCAAAGTTTAAAAAGTGGCAAAAGTCTATCTTACAACATTCTATATTGTTTAATTTTAAGTAGTAATTATTTTCTTAGTTATATACTTTTTATTTTATCTTTTATATAATTAGCTTTATACAAGATTCAGGAAATGGACAAAAAAAGTGTTTTCCTGTCGCGACTCATTTTGACCTACACAAGATTTACCCCTTTTGACCCATATGACGCCACACCCATCTGCCACCTTTATTCATGACAGTAAATATGTTATTTTATATTCTTATGTAATGGCATAATAACATGTGAAACAAGCGTATGTATAGTGGACATGTGAGGTTAGAACTCGCATGTATCCGGGGAAACTGTGGAGACTTTGTGACTGATCTTGAGAAAGTGGAATAAAGAAGCTAAATATTGATAATATAACCACTATGATTCTAATTTGGGTTTCTTGAATTAGCATGAAGCATCTAAGAAGATAGAACAAATCTAAGCAAGTAGACATAGAACGAATATTGGTGCCCCTTTCAATTAGTGTGGGGTGTTGGTTTATATGTGAAGAACTTGGTAGTTATGTCTCATTTTGAGTTATCAGTAGCACAAGTAAAGGAGTTAGATGTAGAACTGCAAATGCATTGTCTAACTTGATGTCCCTTTTGGATGATAGGTTTGCAAGAATTGGTACCGAATGACGAGCACGGATGCAATGCCAAACTTAAGCATATAGTGCAAGCATGTATATTGTCTTCGTTCCATATGAATTTGCTCTTTCATGGTATGTATCGATATTTATTAGGTTGTCATTATTATCTTGAGCATATAGAAGACTTGATGACACCAAAAGAATGATGTTAACTAATACGACTGCTGCGGTGTGTCCTTCAGTTTTCACCTTCAACTTCTAAGAATGCACCATATATGTAATATGATTGTCAAGAAGTTTTCAACTTTATTGTGTTTTGTTACCTTACAAAATTGCGACGTCATCAATTTTTTATCTTAGCTTGCTTTAAGGAATAGAAATAATGTATCTATTGAATTTGGTTAGTTACGTAGTTCCCTATAAGTATGTTAGAGGGTTTTTGATTAAAAAGTTCGAAATTATTAGGTATCTATTGAATTTGGTGATAATTATGAGTTTAAGATTTGTACTAGGCTTTACGTAAATTATGTTAAACAGAACTTCTATCTTTTTATTTGTAAATACCTAACTCTTTCGTTCCAAAGATTAGGATGTGTCCTGTGTGCATATTCGGAATTGTGAAATGGGTTGAGGCACCACCTCCAGTAGGTGGCGTTGCCAGATCAGATTGGTGCGCTATTTTTTTATAACATTTGTTATAGGATCAGATCATCCTGCAAATATCAAAACAGAACTTCAAATTAGTGATCCGTTCCTCAAAATCATCAGGCCTGTCATATATTTATATCATATTTATATTTGTTTTCATAACTACCAATAAGTAAGTTACCTTCATGATTTTACTTTACCAATTCTAACTTGACGTAAATAAATGATGGATAACACCAAATATATTAAACACAAAAGTGGGAAGGAAGAAAAAAAGAAAGCGTTCATGTAAAAAGTGTGAGAATAAAAAAGTAGATGGTCCCATATACAAAAAAAAAACGTCTTTGCACACAACGTTTTTTATGTGAACTTTGTGTATTCTTCGTCTTTTTACAACAAAAAGAACCTTCAAATCTTTTCTCGATTCTTGAAACAAACTACAAAAGTTACATAATACCTTGGTGGCTTTAGAGTTATTATGGTTTGTATCTAGCGATAGAGCATATTGACCGAAAAACCTAACAATCATGTCCAAAATAATCAATGCAAATAAAATATTGAGTTAATATATTTAATGAACTTGGAATACGATTTAGTTCTCAACCAGTACCGTTTTGATTTAACTTTGACCATAATTTTGAAGTTGTTGACCTTCAAATAGTTGAAGAAGTGCTGAAATGACAAAATTTTCATTACGTGTTTCATGAATGGTCCCTATGGTTGTGGGTTATCACGAATTAGTCCTCATTTTTATTTTTTTATTTATATAACTATTTATATAAAAAACATTTTGTCAAAATTTTATAAAAAATTCCTAAAATTTTATAAAAAAATTTATAAAAAATTCCAAAAATTTTATTAATAATTCGGAAAATTAAAATTTTCGAAATTTTTAATAAAAATTTTTATAAATTTTTTTATAAAATTTTAAACTTTTTATAAATTTTTTGACAATTTTTTTTTCTAAAATTTTTTTGCCTAAAATTTTATAAAAAGTTTTTGCCCAAAATTTTATAAAACATTCCGTAAAATAAAAAAATAAAAAAAGAAAATTTTTTCTTTTTAAAAAAAAATTCTGTAAAAAATTGTTTTTAAAATTTTGTAAAATTTTTTACGGAATGTTTTATAAAAAATTTTACGGAATTTTTTTAAAAAGAAAAGTTTTTCTTCTCTCTTTTTTTTACGGAATGTTTTATAAAATTTTGGGCAAAAACTTTTTATAAAATTTGAGGCAAAAAAATTTTCAAAAAATTTATAAAAAGTTTAAAATTTTATAAAAAAAAAATTATAAAAAATTTTATTAAAAATTCCGAAAATTTTTAAAAAAATTCCGATAAAAATTATAAAAAAAAAATATTTTATAAATTTTTATCGGAATTTTTTATAGAATTTTCAGAATTATTAATATAATTTTTTATAAAATTTTTGGAATTTTTTATAAAATTTTGACAAAATGTTTTTTATATAAATAGTTATATAAATAAAAATAAAAAATAAAAAATGAGGGACTAATTCGTGATAACCACAAACCATAGGGACCATTCATGAAACACATGCGAGGGTATTTTTGTCATTTCAGCCTTCCAAACACCTATTTGACGGTCAACTAACAGAAATTATGGTCAAGGGACCAAATCCGTAACAAATCAAAACCATAGGGATCAAATTTGCAAAAAAAAAGTTCAGGGACTAAATCCGTAATTTTCGACAAACCACAAGGACCATTCATGTAATTAACTCTAAAATATTATTAAGAATCCATTCCTATTTAGACACCATCCGAATAAGGAGCACTATGAAAACGTTATAATTTTTTTAATTTGATATCATCACAAATAACTCTTGAATCCTGTTAACTAAATGAAAATGAGATTAGTATAATATTAAAAAAGAAAAATATATATATTTTATTTGACACTATTAGTGGATAATTAGGCCCAAGCCCGCTTGTTGGTTAGGTCATTAGGTAATCTATAAATATCGATCAATAATAAAGTTACACCTACGGGGTTTACAATGTTCTAACATGGTTTCAAAGCGGGTCTGATCCTCAGACTTAGGTGGCTATGTTGAGCCGCCTCCACCCTAGACCACCCCGTCAAACACTAATTATACAAAAATCTAAGCCGTCATTTTTCGTCACCAAAAGCTCAGTGTCATGTTTAATTAATACACAACCTATATCAAAAACCTTGTCTCGTGAGCATTCTCATGACAAGCCAACGAATCGGGAATACAGAGACGATAGGCATCGTGACAATGATTGCCGTGACCGCGACCGCCACCGTGACCGGTCAGAACGTCGTGATCGTAGTGACCGACTGACCGTTCCCGTGACCGCCATCGCGAGAAGGACAGAGACAAAGATCGGGATTACGAGGTGCTTGATGTTGAACGTATGGACCGTGATCATGGGCGGTCTCGTGATAAAGACTATGAATATGATTGAGTTGAAAGACATGGGGATAGGTAAAAGAGCTTTGACCCATAGGAATGGTATGAGCAACCTGCACATGTTTTCTAAATGGTATAGCACAATGAGTTTGTTTGTTTTTTTTTAAAGATGGATGGTTCCAAAACAAAAAAGTAAATATATTAGATTCAAGCTCGCTCACTTCAAAAGAACGATATGGACAAAATATAGAACACCAGCTAGCTATCAGATGCCCAAGTGCCATGCTAAGAAAATACCTTCAGACTTGCTTCAGGTACATCAAGTGTTGTTATATAAACAATTGCCCTCATGTTATCGTCGATCACCTAAAAAAAGATGATATGTTTAATCATAAATGCTACTTAGAGGTTACATACCCAAGTCGGACAGTAAATTTTTGTAGGTAAAGGAACTTATCCAGGCTAGTTGACCTAAAACAGTTAGAAGGTCAATATTGGAATAGCTTTGATCGACCCGTTATGGTCGATATCAATGCCTTTAATGCTACTATATAAATTATAAATTTTTGAACAGCATACATTTTGTTTCACACATTGTCTAAATCTTACCCATTAACAAGTGTTAAGCATGTTACATTGCCATTTATGCGTGGGTATTTCGAGACAGAACATGCCACAAAAGGCAAAACCTGACAAAGAAAGGCAAGACAAGATCATGTTCTTGATCTCATTAACGTGATCCTTGTACTCTTTTTGCACCACTTCCAACACAGTTTCTCCATACTGATCACACCATTTCCTGAAATTTCCATCAAAATTAGCCACAATTCGAGAAAAGCAACTACAATCATTGAAGAAAAATTTGACATTTTTCTTACTTGCAAAGAACTTTTCAGACAGCTTTTTCAGATCGCTATTCCAACTGTTATTTTTCCATTTTAAAAGATGATGATGATGAGATACCAAGAACTGATGCGTCAGCCTTTGACTTGTTTACCGACTCTTGCTGCTTTGGCTTGTTTTTGGAACCCGAGTCTTGCAAATCGATCACTGAGCATTCATTGTTTGGGTCTTTTTATTGTGGTCCACCAATGACGACATATTTCGGGTCTATTTTAGCTCCTTGAGCTGTTAGTCTTTGCAACAATGGTGCCTTCGATGCATGATACTCCTCTTCTGATATACAATTTGCATCCTCAGAATCAAAATTTTAAAAGATATCAACTTTTTAAAACCCAAAAACCCATATCAGAATCTATATAAATCTTAATATTATCACATATTTCCAACATAAAGATGCAAATTTACCAAAAAAAAGTCACAAATTTATAAAATCTTGATTCTGTTGCAAATTTTCGCTAAAACCAACTTCTAGAAAAAATCCAACTCACAATTTGTTTAAATCCTATTGGCTAGAGCTCTCAAATCAACATCCTTTGCAACCGGAGACTTCCTCATTGATGCCTTGAAGATTTGGTGACGTGAGTCCTCATCCGTAATGGGATATAAATTAGTTGATCAAGACGCTGGACAGCAGAAAAGGGTCAATGATATCTGGTCTATTGGTGGCTCCAATTAATGAAAACTGTCTTTTTGGCAGACATTCCATCCATTTCGGTCAACAGCTGATTTAGAACACGGTCAGCAACACCGCCTGCATCTCCAAAGCTACTTCCGCTCTGCAATCATTACATATGACATAAATAACAGATAATTGTGTGACCTTATCCTGAAACACAAACTTTCATGCAACTTGCTTCGTAAAAATTAATCACCTGAGTTGCAATGGAATCAAGTTCATCAAAGAAGAGGACACACGGTGCAGACCCACGTGCCTTGTCAAAGATTTCACGAACATTGGCTTCACTCTCATCGGACCACATTGTAAGGAATTCTGGTCCTTTGATGCTGATGAAGTTGGCTTGACAGTCGTTTGCAATAGCCTTGGCAAGAAGGGTCTTACCACATCCAGGAGGACCATAGAAAAGTACTCCTATTGAGGGTGACATCCAAATTTCTCGAATTTCTCGGGGTGCTCCATAGAAAAGTACTCCTATTACAGTTAAAACAAAAGGGAACATATTCTCAAATAAGTTTAAAAAATGTGTGATGTCAGATTAATTGCTTAGTCCACGGTTTTCATTACCTCTTGAAGCTCACGCTTAACGCTCTCGAGACATCCAATATCTTCCCAGCTGCAATTGGGAACTTCCACAACCTGTTTTAGGTCCAAAAACAAAAATGATGATTCATTTAAAATCAGTTCATTTAAAAGAGTAGCTTGGAATAATGTTGTAAAGTACGGATACACACAGTTTCACGCAAAGCAGATAGGTTGGTTGTTCCAAGAGCTATATGGAAATGTTCATTCGAGACTGCCATCGAGTTCAGTATCTCGGCATCAATAGAGTCGTCTTCCAAATCAATGACGTCCATCTTTTCTCTAATGCATTGAAGAGCAGCTTCAGTGCAGAGTGAAAGATCAAGACCGACATAACCATGTGTTTCTTTAGCAATCTTTTCCAAATCAACCTGGAATTTTAATTTTACATTCAAATGATGATCGGTCAAATACATATAACTAAATAACTAATTAACACATTAAAGCATATTAAAAAAGGGTAAAACTCAGTAAAAGAAAGCTATGGACTTTCATGTTTTATATGTTGTGAGACTTGACAGTGCAAAAACAAAGTTTAAAAACTTATGGACTAACCTAATCTGATTTAGTCGAACCAGAAATTAACATAAGAATTACCTAATCATTTGTTAATTAACCGCCATTAGGTCATAAAACTTGAGCATTAACATTTCTTCCTCTACCTACAGAGAAACTATAATAAACTAAGCAAGTGTTCGACATTATAAACTATTATAAAAAGTTTCGAACTTTTAAAACAATGCATTCATTCTATAGTATCCTATAGCAAAAAATACGTGTATACAACTATAAACCTACAAATAAATGACTTCTCAGCCTAATGTCCATATATCACCGCACCCAAACACGTACTCATAACAAACTTCCTTTGAAAAGTAACATACCATTGAATTGCATTGTAATGTGGCAGAAACACACTTTATTAAGAAAAAATTCAATCATTGCCCACGGTATATAAAGAGTTGAGTATATGTATATGTCCATTTTTCCCCTCCGAATATTAAACTACCATCATATATATAGACAAAATTGAGTCAATTGCAGAATGAATTAGTATAAGATAAAATATTCAAACAAAAAAAGCTATAAAATTTACAAAGAGATTGTAGTACCAATTGAAAAACAAATTCGAAATCAAACAAACCTGGCTAAAGATCGTAGATTCAATTGTATTTATGAGATCGGTTGTTTTGATGAAGATGGAGATTGGTGGCTATTGATGCTTATGATTAGTGTGTTTATTTATTTTTATCTGCCATTAGTATGTGAGGTTTGAATTCGTGTGATGTGTTTTTTAGATTAGTAAATGAGTTATGAGTTTCAATTGAATCCGGGTTTTAGGGCAAAATTGTAGGGGTTGCTGAGAATGAAGCGGTTGTGTAAGTGTGTAGAAAATGAGTTGTCATTTAAACATGAGATTGTTGTTTTTTTTATATTGAATCATAAATTGTGAATTGCTCCAGTGGTTGGGGCCTATACATGTGGGTTGAGAGACCAATGTTCGATCCTGCCTAGTGACAAATTTTTTACAACTTTTATCGGAAACATTGACATGTCATCATTTCCACCTCATCATTATTGTGCCTAGTCAGCATTAATGACGTGTCATGCTTAGTCCCATATATATGTATAGATTGATTTGATATTTGCAGGATGACCTTTGGCTATTTTTTTAAGAGCAAAGGAGCACTAAATTCAATATCAAAGGGGCACAAACTTTGGTAAGAATCTTTTTTTATACTTATTTCGGTAATAATAACAGATTGATCCACCATTTTCATCTCGCAGCAACCATGTTTTGATTGGTTAAATGTGTGTGGACATACTTTGTGAGGGGTGGTGCAACGTGCTTCATTTAAAGTGTTTTGGTGTGACGAGTTATAACAGCTTTGAGCTGTGGGAGTTGAGGTTAAGAGTGAAACTGTATTTGCCATACAAATTTTTCTTATTAGTAATGTTTGATAGCATTTCGAGTACATTAGTGCAGTTGGCCAAATACCCCTATTAAAGTTCCTATTGGCTGCTAACGAGTTTTTATATGACATGAGTTAAAAATTATAGGCTCATAAGAAAAAAAAGGTGGTCAAGTTGCAGTGACCAAAATCTGATTTGTGTGTGCGCGTGTTTATTTGGACTAAATATTTACCGTTCTAATTAGTGTAATTCCATTTTGTTGGTATATTAGAAACTGGAAGAACAAAGGGAGTCATTGGACAACAAACATATTGCAATTTTTCGGGTGGAACTGCTATGCCCATTCCCATATGACCTCATTCAGCGTTAACTAAAATGTTACCCAAGTAAGTATATCAAAACCTCAACAACCAATACAAAAATCTTTCATCTTTTATGCTTCATATTTATTCTCCTATTAATCAAAATTTTAACAGTCCTAATCCTCACAATTACTCACGAACCGCTGAGATTTTATTTAGATGCTAAGATGGTGTGGTGATGTGACCTCTTTCTATAAGCTTATACTGAACTTATTCTACCCGCTGCTTATGCTAATCTCATGTTCAAGCCATTACAAATAAAATACTAATATGGGCCAGGTTCCTTCCTTATTCACTGTGACACTTTATAGAACCATTTTTTGTGTAAAACCAGGTGGCTTTAAAATTTGAAGTATGCCCACACTCATAATGTACGATAGTTGCTAAAAATATTAAGAATCTCATATATTATATGGTATAGCTTTTAAGTCATACAAGGGGTGCCAACGTTAAGTTTGAAGAAGACTTTAGACGGTGAAAACGTGTCACTTAGTGAGTCTCAACAAGTACTACATCTGGACCATAGGTGGTGAAATTCAAAAATGTACCATGTTTCTAATATGTCAATCGTGGAATTTACGTTAAATTGCAATGTGTATGCTGTTTGGTTGTTTGACAACGTAAAGTATGGACAGTCTTAATAGTTACATGGTAATGCTTTTCATTATGCATCAATTTTTCTTGCAAGCCCACTTACATATTAAACTTTTTAGCTAACAAGACTTGGTGAGAAAACAATACGGTTTGGATCATGATGAATACTTATCTGAACCTACTCCAAAGAAGGTAGTTAACAAATTGTTTTTGTTTTATAAAATGTGAATGGAATATTATTATGACTTAGTTGTTGAACTAATATAAGTGAAGGCTTTTTTGTTTAGAGGAGAAGAAAAAAAGAACAGCAAAAAGATGGAAGACGAAAACCAGCCCATATCGAAACAACACGAGAGCAAGCTAAGCCAGAGAGGCTCATAAGTTGCTTCAGGTGTGCAATTAATCTGTTATTACTTTTGTTGTAAGCTATAACTATATACCACCAGTTATTTAGTTGGAGATAAATATACTCAAACAACCACATACACAAAGGAGACATACTGTTTGAAATATACGTTTTAATAAATTGTCATGGAGATAAATGCATTTTTTTGTAAAACCCATGTTTTTCAATGAACAACGAACCCGTTAATATAATATCGTTCTAATATCTTTTTCCATGGATATTGTGGGCCTGCAGGAAAGCGTAAGAAATTAACTAATGGTCTTCTATAATATCGCAAAACATGGGTTATGCCATGGCGGATGGTGTCATTGATGCAATGATTGCTAAAGTAGCAAGACTTGAAAAGTACGTCTTTTACTCAGTTTCGTGATCCTCATATGATTTTTGTATTTTTTTTTTTTTCCTCTTTAAAGCATCTTATATTCCTATTGTCCCAAGAAACCATTGTTTATTAACTACTCCGTAATAGCTATTGGATATGTGAAATTTTTAATACAAGTGATATTTGTTATTTCAAATTTCTGAATTTCTTTAATACTTGTGATCAGGGCTAAATTTGTCGGCGACCTGCAGTCAGTATCATGGATAGCAACGGCTCTTGTGGAATTTGTGGGAGTTTATTAGGAGGATATGAATTGATTATTTTTCAGATGGAAAACATATTTATGATTTTTGCTGTTTTGCCAATGCTACAACAACTTTCATGTACTTTCGTAAAGGAGAGTCATGTGTAAGCAGTAAAACTTCGCCAAAAGATAATGGCTTCGACAAACCGAATGGAAGCATATCAGATTGAGATGAATCCTCAAATCAAATGCGTAAAACCAACTATTTGAGGAGAAAAGAGCTCTAAACAGAAAAAAGAATAGAAAGAGGTTGGTTATACTTTGTTTAAGGCTTTTCGACAGCTAATTATCATGAGGTACGAAATAATAAATCTACTTGTATTTTAGTTTTTATTGTCACGGTTCCAAGATAAATGCATTATTGCTGATCATGCATGAGCTGTAAGTCTTTAATAGTATAATATAGTGTTTAACTATTAGCGAGTCATCTTAAAAAGCCATATATAAAATTAATAGTTTATGTTAATACAAATAAGCCGTAAAAACGTTTATTTATATTTTACGATCTTCTAATGTTTTGTCGATAACAAACGTAAAATCATTTTAACGAAACAAATAAAATACGTAAATGGTTTGAACTAATAGTTTCTGACATATTCACATTTTCACATAAAACACTAAAACAAGTGCACATTGTGTTGGTCAAAACGTATTTTTGACCCATTTTGGGTCTCAACCCAATATTATTTAGTCTTAAGCTTAGATTTTTTGTATGAAGTTATGTTTCTCAAGTTGTTTTAAATGGATTGTGGCTTTTAGAAGTAGTGTGAAAAACCAGCAATCTGTCCCAACAAGTTCCACTGTCACCATTTGCCCCTTTTCAATCTCAGCTCTAGGATTAGGATTAGGATCTAATTTTTATTTCACTTAAGTGATTTTATGATTTAATATTACATATGTACAACATGTTTACATATTTGGGTAAAATATACACATAACTAGTATGTAGTATATTGGGTAATATAAATGGGTAGAAACTTAAGTATCATAACCCATTGGGCAAATACATTGAATGTAGTTGGGTACAACCCAAAGCCCATGACCCATGGAGCTTGACCCATAACCCATTGCATGACATCATGCTTATATCATATATGGATAATATTCATAACCCATGGTATTGACCCATACCCAATGTCTAGATACATTGAACCTTTGGTGAGCACAAGAGAATGTCTAGATACATTGAACCCTTGGTGAGCACTCAAGAGATACATTGTATCTAGAAAGAAAACCATGGATCAACCCATAACCCATGACCCATGACCCATAACCAAAAATACCCATGGGCAAAGAGGAGCGTTCCACGGATCCCTGCTTTGTGCTAGTGGATCCCAGTGGAAGGGATCCGTGGGATCCAGGGAACAGTAGAGAATTTTCTCTATAAATAGAGAGCCATTTCTTTCTTTCTATTTACCACTTTTACACACATACTTCCCAAGTATTATAACCCTCTAACCTCAGATCCAAGTGATCTATGTAGTTTGTCTTTTGTTTTTGTGTGATCTCCTAGGTTCCTCTTAAAGATAAGATCACAACCTTTGAAGTCGAGCAAGCTCAAGTCCAAGAGTTGCCATGCTTCCTCATCATCAAGGCTACTGAAGTCTTCTTGTTGATGATTCTTTTCTTACTTCTAAGAAGTGTAGTGTTGAAGACATTAGTGAAAGATGTCTCAAGGGTCAAGACGAAGATATTAGTGAAAGGTGTCGATCGTCCATATTGTAGGCATTAGTGAAAGGTGCCTAGAAGCCAAGTTACAAGACATTAGTGAAAGGTGTCTTGAAGATCTAGCCACAAGACATTAGTGAAAGGTGTCTTGAAGATCTAGCTAAAGGCATTAGTGAAAGGTGTCTTAGATGTACAATCGATATGGTGTGTTTCGATGTACAAGATAAACTTGTACTAGATCCAAGGATGGTGATATCTTTGATGGTGTTGTAACAAGGAGTAGATCTCCTTGAGATTAGGTGTTGTGTTGTGATGGGTAGTAGTTCCTCCATGGTAATGGAACTAGGTGCTTAGCCTAGTACCTAATAAAGGGTAGGCGACGTTGTGTAGGTGTGGTTCACCTTGGAGTGAAAGAACTCAGTGGTTAGCCTAGCACCGTATAAAGTGTAGGCGATGCTGTGTTAGGTGTGGTTCGCCTTGGTGTGAAAGAACTCGGTATTTAGCTTTGTACCGGAAAAAGGTTAAGCGACGTTGTGAAGGCTTCTCCGCCATAAGGAGTTGGTGTAGTGCTTACGAACTCTCGAGTAGGTGACTCGGGGAGTGGAGTAGGGCAAGGAAGGTGTCCTTGTAGCCGAACCACTATAAATACTTGTGTCGTGATGATGTGCTTTTTACTCTTTATCTTTCATTACACGTTTATATATCTATCTATCAACGTCCAACATAAACAACCAAATAGATTGACATAAGTCGATCTTAAAAGAAAGTTTTAAATTGGTAAAACTATTCAACCCCCCTTTATAGTTTTCCACAGTTTATACATTTAACTCGAATATTTTATGGTTTATGGTTATAAGTCGCATATAGTTAGAGGTGGCAATGTCAACCCGCTTTCTTTTGAATAGGTCGATTTGGTTTGTGTTTTATCTTGAATGAGTCAAATCAAAATATATAGCTAAAAAGGGAACTGAGTTAAATAGTTTGTAAGTCACTTGAGGTGTATTCTTGATACATACATCCTCCAAAATATCTTTATGTCAATAACAAACTATTATTGTGATAATCCTTTTTTCAGTTTCTGTAATCATAGTCAGCTTCTTGATACAGAGAATGCTTTAATCATAATATTGATTATGTTAGCTTTGTTAGTTAAGTTTATTCTTTTATGAACCTTTTAAGTTTTTTGCAATGCCTTAGCCGGGGAAAAAATGGGTTAAGGTATGGGTTACAAAGGCGTGTTGGTAATGGGTTACCCGTGACAATCTGGTCAAAATTAGTGGGCCAAACTATAAAGTTATAATAGTTCAACCCATAATCTAATTTTTTGCTAAATGATTTATTATGTATTGCACATTAAATATATATATTCTGCAACTTCTAATATGTTTTTATTAACTATTAAGTTAAACTAAGTGATATTAGTATGCTTGTTTGACCCACTGAAGAATAGATCACCTGAATCGATGCATTTTTGTGGTTTCTGAACCAATACTATTATTCGGTATGCACATCTAAAAAGGAAGCTAAGCGGACACTTAAAAGATATGCACAAAGCCATAAAACCATGTGAATACATTTTAGCCTTGATGGTTTCAGTAGAAGGTCGGATCAAGTCCAGTACCTAATAAATTTGATGCATGAAAAGATCGAACCTTTTATGAATGTAGTTAATATTGTTAACAACTATGGTGTTTGAGTGGTGTTTAGTGGTGATCTTGGCAAATTATATGAGGCAGTTAAGATATCAGCAGGCAATGACAGTCAATGCTCATAACACCGAGACATATCTCTTGATATGTGCGGCGTATTTTTCTTCTCATGAGATCCAAATTGCCGTTTCTTATGCATGTAATGGGAAGAGCGGTGGTGTCCAAGCATTGGCCAATCCAGAACTTTTAATGAAGGTATGTAATATTATTGCCAAACATAATTTGGACATCTAATACCATTACTACTAATTTTCTATTTCTATGTATTTGTACATCAAAATGAAGGTTTAGGGTATGAACTAATGCACGTGGATATAAACCCTTAACCATATGCCAATATTGGTGGGTGGTGTGTTGAGTAACAAGTCAAATAGAGTTTGGATTGAAACTGTGTTGATCCCAGTTGAGCAAACGATCTATATAGAAACTGACTTGTAACAAAAGCTTATCAAATATTACGCGGAATTTAACACTTGATCTTAAGAAGAACAATTAACTTTCAACACCTCAATATTATTTATTAATACGAATACTCTTACAGTATTAGGGTTTTGCAACCTTGAAGTGAATCGACTTTAGATATCTAACACACGTATCTAATCTAACCTAGAACCTTCTTTATAGAAAGGAGTCCTATACAATATATAATACGTAACCTACAAGATAAATATCTTTTCCATATTTATCTGATACAATTAAACTAACCGACTATAGAACACTAGCAGTGTTTACAATATACTAGCATGGTTACACAATACTACTAGCCGCGGTTATCTTCATCAGTGGTTACACTTCTTCAGTCCGTGGTTATCTTCAAGCTTGTCCGTGGTTCCAATACTTAAAGTAATTCATCATCCAAGGAACCTAAAAACCCAACAATCTCCCCTAAACTTGATAAATTCTAACAGAATTCTCAAGTTTCTCTTAAACTCAAAACATCTGATGTGGAGGATGTAGCCAAACACTTACTTGCTTTAAGTATATTCTCATACTTCTTCAACAAGTCATAAGCTTGACCATCATAGGACAATAACATCTTGAAACAACCCGGCTTCAACATCTGAGCAATTATTCCTGGATGCTTATTCAATTTAGGATAATCACCTTCTACAAGCATATAAATAATCTGTCCAGAAACACTTAGAACATGAACTCCACAGGTTTGATATAAAAACCAACGAGTAACTTGACCATTGTAGAGTACCTGCCATTCAAGTTCATCATGAGTAGGTTCAAATAGAATCTTCAAATTATGATACAACAACCTCTCATGATAATCATTTGGATGTACTTCACCAAAGTTATTCTTGTAATGTATCCAAAGATTCATCAAATCATCTCTATCAAAATATTGAAGCATTTGAGAAAATTTATTATACTCAGAAACTTCATTATTGAGTCTTTGAATTTTCCAAACTCCTTCACTTCTATCTAAAAGATTAAACTCATAAGAAATGATTTGATTCACATCTGCAACAACTTTTATCTTCTTAGAATCAGATGTCTCCTGAACCTCAGATGTTCTTTTTCGTTTACTTTGCATCCATGCATCATGCTCTTTAATCCACTCTTTCTCCTTTTGAGAATTCATTGGACAGAAATCATCATTATTAATTCTCATACATGTCTCATAGATTTCCAAGATTCTGTTAAATGAACAGGTACTAAGATTTTCAGAAACATATATACCAGAATTCTTGATAATCCTCATCAAACATTCCTCAAGAATAGAAGAGAGGTTTCTTTCTTACAATTTTCTTCCTTTCTTTACTAACCTTCTTTGCCAACATTCCCAGAAGTCTAGCCTTTTCTTCATCATCGAACAAAGCCCATTCTTGTACTGTATACTCATCATTGATCAATTCAGAAGCTTTAAGATAGTTTTGAGATTCATACCATGTAGCTAATAACTTCTGACTAGCTTCTTCTTCATCTTGCTTTCTCTTCTCCAAAACCGCTTTATCCTTCTCTTCTAAACTTCTAGCAAACTCTTCATCATAAGCCTCTTGTTCCATTTTATTTTTGAACTTCAGTACTACTTCTTTGCCTTTTCCAACATTAGATTTAACCATTTTCTTCTTCAAAGGTTCACCAATAACCAAACTTTTACCTTTTGATTTAGTAGCAGTAGACTGAATATCTAAAACAGGTTCAATGATTGAAGTAGATATAGATGATGTTTTACTCAGATGAATCAATGTGCTTGCAGCCTCTTTCTCTACTTCTTTAGGCTTAGATGATAACTCAGAAAGAGTTGTCACAACAGTAGAAGTAGTTGTGATAGCAGTGGGTATGACAATGGTAGGAACAATAACCAATTCTGAAACTACATCCGTGGTTACAAAAGTACTAACCATGGTTGCAGATATACTGTCAGGTGTTGTGTTCTGAATTACATCAACATTTTCAAGTCTCAAGAACAACTGCATTCCCAGCTTTATCAGAAACCAGAAAATCTTGATCTCCACTGTCAACCTCTTCCTCCATAGTAACACCTACAGATAAATTCATAGCCTCCCCTGAATTCATACCATCACTCCTCCCCTGTTTGGATACATCATTCACATTTAGATCAGCAGAGGAAACGACCTTCTTTTTCTTTCGGCGCAAAGCTTTCAAAGCAGCAACTCCAGGTCTTTTCACTTTCTCCAAAACCAAGACTTTATGCTTCAACCGCCGAATATCCTTACCCTGGAGTACAGATAACTCCTGTAAACTAGAAACAGTACCCTCCAGTGTAGCACATTTAACCGTCAATTCATGTAAGCGTTCAAGAATGTCCTCCCCACTTCGACCTGTGTTAACTGGTCCGAGAGGTGGATCATCGAAAAAGTCATCAGGTACATAGTCATTAACCGTCAATTCATTGTCAGGTTCCAACCTATCCTCATCACTTCGAGCTGTGTGAACTGCTCCGAGCGGTGAATCCTTGGACATAGAAAACATAGCACCAGACCGAGCCTGATCATCTATGTACCCTGTAGCAGCCAGTTGGCTAGGGATACCTCCACCTGTGTTAAGCTCCAAAGAACTTTCCACATTAGGAGTTGCCAAAGGTCGGGTCTTATTGATGTTCCCACTATCCTGACCAGCATCTAAGCATGAATCAGTAGTGGAAGCCCTTCCAATCATGTCACCTCCACACCGTGTGACAGCCTCATTAACCATACCACTAGCACTAGCCTGAGGAAGCTGAGTACCGTCAGAAACCTCAAAATCAGTAGGAAAATTAAGCATGTGAGGAAATAAAGGAACATTTTGAATAACAACATTCTGTGGCTGATTCCTCATATGAGCAAACACTCTAGGAAGCATACGATGAACTTCATATGCTCTAAGATGTTCAATTGGATCCTGTACTTGATGTGCCACTAGCAACTGAACAAATCGAGGATACAAATAATATTTACCCTTCTTCCTAAGATTCTGCACTAACCCCTCATATATCATCCTAGACCAATTAAACTTCCTTCCATCGGACAAACAAATAATAGCAGTAGCAATTTTGGAAGGAAAATCATTAAAGCCTGTGGTCTTATTGCTCATACACATCAATAAAGTATGAATCAAAAACTTCCATTGTTGAGAAAACATACTCTTAAAAAATTGTACCTTGTTACCCCTGTGTGTGTAACCTAATCGCTCTAAACCAGTAACAATCTCAACATCTGTAAGATTCTCAACACCATCAGCATCATCAAGCCTCAAAACTTCTCTAATAAGCTCCTCAGAAACAGAAATATCATGCTCATCCACCCTAGTACGAAAAACCTCCAACCCATTAACCTCTTCAAGTTTAGCATTCTTCCAAAACTGACGAATATAGGCTTTATAAATGGTAGGTTCAAATGTTAAAGCAAAGTGAATGTGACTATGAGCAAGAAAATCAATCATTTGATGAAATCCTTCAGAGCGAGCATCTTTCGTGAGAATAGCAACAAGATTATGTGAAGTGGAGTACGAATCAGGCATTGACTGCGATTCCATTGATGTAAATGAAGTGGGTTTGTGAAGAAATTAATAAAAGTGATTAGGGTTTTAGGATATTTGCAATTGAAAGTGATCCATCCGTGGAAGTGATATATATACTTTTGCCAAAGTGACAAAACAAC
Source organism: Chrysanthemum makinoi (assembly GCA_910596185.1). NCBI lineage: Eukaryota > Viridiplantae > Streptophyta > Magnoliopsida > Asterales > Asteraceae > Chrysanthemum > Chrysanthemum makinoi. The sequence goes on along the minus strand of OU343223.1, from coordinate 306,287,669 downwards.
CCCTGAAGTATCAAAACAGAGTAACATACTATCCGTTGTTCCACAACAACTGTCCGCAGTTATAATACACCATCAGTGGATACAGATAAGTACTTCTCCCAACTGATTCCAAATTAGAGCAAGCAAATCCATGCCGCTTGAAAAGTGATCTCACAAAGTAGGAAGGATTACACAAAACCATATAAATTTTTTTTTTTTTTTTTTTTTAAACATACTAGCTCCTTATGCACACACATCCTTCTTTTCTGCAAGACAACACAAAACAAACACAAAGACAAAGATTTTAGATGTCAGTGGTTAGTAATAGCCAGAAGTGGTTACAAACAACCTATCCGGGGTTTGAACAGTAAAGTCAACTTAGTCAACTTCTAGAATATATCTCAGTCTAATCCCCAAAAACCTCATTAACTCTCCAACCACATTTAACCTGCCCCTTAGTTACTTCAGAAACCCTAATCCTCACTTATAAAAAGCACGCACATATCAAATAACGCCCAAACCAACCAAAAGAGAAAAACCCTAATTGCTCCAAAATCCCAATCAATCAAAATGTGGAACCCTAGTTGGAACAAACCAGAAGTGGTTGATCTAACCACCTCCTCATCCTCTTCATCATCTTCATCATCAAGTGAAGATGAAAACCCATGGCTAACCTATTTGCCACCACTAGAACCAAGACCAAGAAAATCTCCATTTCTTCCATCATCTGAAGATGATAGTGTGGTGGATCCAAGTGATGCCTCTGAAGATTCTGATGACTCTTCTAAGAAGAGACCTTCAAACCCCAAACCTTCATCCTCTAACCCCCAATCAAGACCTCGAGCAAGAAACCCACCACTCCCTAGAGACAGAGAGGTGGTTCTTGGTCTTAGAGCACCAAGTCATGGTGCTTCTTCACTCATCGTAACCAGGAAGGGAAAAGGGAAGATGGAGTAAGTTGCTGAATGGTGGTAAGAGAAGATGGAGCACAAGAAGAAGATCATATCATCCATCTATCTGCCACAATCAGCTTCAGCTTCTTCGTTTTCATCAATCCATCCTTTCCATTTTGATCCTTAGCTGCTTCGTTTGCATATGATAAATGCATATCCAGCATTCAAACGATATCGGCAAGGATAGTAGTAGTAGAAACCATGTATAGATGTAGTCTTTATTTAGCACTTGAAGTTTCATTGTAAGCTGTAAGCTGTAAACTGTTTTGTTGAATGAACAATGCAACTTCAGTACTTCTTGCATCTCAATAATGATTTAGCATTTTCCTGCACAATGGTTAGTGGAAGCACAGAACAACAAGCAGTGGATAGATGATCTCTATCAGTGGTTAGAAACAACACTATCAGTGGATATTAAAAGAAATAGCAATACTGAAGATTACATAATAACAGTCCAATACTTTTACAAGCTTATGCAAAACAATTTGAGAAATTTAGAGATTAATCATTCCAATACTAACAACAAGATACTGAAACCTCCCCACATCAAAAGCTTTTGTGAGAAGATCAGCAACATTGAAATCAGTATGAATTTTTACCATTTGAATCAATCTTTTCTCATTACAATCTCTAATAAAGTGATGTCTTATCTCAATATGTTTAGTTCTAGAATGTAAAACAGGATTTTTGATAATGCAAATTGTACTGTTATTATCAATGTAAATCTTAGTATGCATAAAATTGTACCCAAAATCCAGCAATTGATTCTGAATCCAAAGAACTTGACCACAGCAACTAGCAGCAGCCACATATTCAGCTTCAGTTGTAGAATTTGCCACAATAGTTTGCTTTTTACACTGCCAAGAGATTAATCTGCTTCCCAAGAACTGACATCCTCCAGTGGTAGACTTCCTATCCAGACTAGCTCCAGCATAGTCACTGTCAGTGTAGGCCACCAAATCAAAAGGAGAATCCTTAGAGTACCAAAGGCCCAATTTAGGATGACCTTTCAAATACCTAAAGATCCTCTTAACAGCATTCATGTGTGAGGTATTGGGTGTTACTTGAAATCTTGCACACACACATACTGAGAACATAATGTCTGGCCTGGATGCAGTAAGATACATCAAAGATCCAATCATGGATCGTACAATTTAAATCAACCTTGGAACTTCCATCATCATCGGTAGCATAGGTTTACGAGTCTCCATTGGTGTACTTGCACTTTTTACATCTTGAAACCCAAATTTCTTCAATACATCTGCTACATACTTGTCTTGACTAATGAAAATACCATCAGTCCTTTGTTGAAACTGTAGCCCCAAAAAGAAAGTGAGTTCTCCCATAGAACTCATCTGAAACTTATCATGCATAAGTTTCTCAAAATCTCTGCATAGCTCCTTGTTAGTAGACCCAAAGATGATGTCATCTACATAAATCTGAACCAGTAATATATCATCTTTGTGCTTTCTAATGAACAAAGTTTTATCAATCAATCCTCTCTTAAACCCATTGTCCATCAAATAAGTAGATAGGCATTCATACCATGCCCTAGGAGCTGATCAGATCCATACATAGCCTTCCTCACCCTGTAAACCTTGTCAGGATGATCAGGATCTTCAAAACCAGGAGGTTGACAAACATATACCTCTTCTTCAATAGTGCCATATAAAAATGCACTTTTAACATCCATCTGATACACAACAAAATTCTTGAATGAAGCATAAGCCAAAAACAATCTAATAGCCTCTATCCTTGCAACTGGTGCAAATACTTCATCATAGTCCAAACCTTCAGTTTGTGTGTATCCTTGAGCAACTAATCTTGACTTGTTCCTCACTACAATTCCTCTTTCATCCCTTTTGTTTCTGAACACCCATTTAGTTCCAATAGCCCTCTTCCCATTAGGAAGATCAACCAATGTCCAAACTTCTTGAAGTTTGAGACTGAAAAGCTCCTCTTGCATTGATTCAACCCAACCTTCTTCTTTTAAAGCTTCTTCTATTCTCTTGGGCTCCTTTTGAGACAGAAAACAAGCAAACAAGCAATTTTGCAGATCTTTATGATTGTTTCTTTTGTTAAGAGATCTTGCAAAGAACCCATGTTCAGGAAAGGGTTACGTGTTCTTTATCACTGCTTCTTGTTTGAACTGGAGTATTCAAATTTCCAAGAATCTGTTCCTTGGGATGAATCTTGTGAATTCTGGTAGTAGTAATTGGACTTTCATTGATCACAGTGTCCAAATTAGTCAAATTAGCATTGAAGAATTCATCCATGTTTTCATCATCAGTAGGAGTATCCATCTCTATTAAGTCAGGCATATCAGGATCATGTGGATACTCCTCATCACCAGATAGTGGCTTTGGATAAGGTCCAAAGAAAGTACTATCATCGGGACTTGTAGCGAAATTGCACTTGAAGCTGTCGGTGGTAGAAGATGGCTTGTCAGCATTTACAGATGGCCTATCAGCACTTTCAGTAGGCTTAGCAATGCTTGCAGACTGCCTTTTCTTCTTTTCAATTTCTTCTACCAACACTAAGTTATCTTGCAATAACTCATCTTTATCTTGATGATGATCAACTTTGCCTCGGGATTATGTACATCATCATCAGAGGGACCTTGCTTGTGAGTGATGGGAGGAATAGAACCAGTTTTCCACTTTTCAACCAAATAGAACTCTGTTGGAGAATCAGCTTCCTTTGAAGATTTATCTACTTTAGAATCCTTTTGTATACTGCATCGAGTATTAGTGGAAGTTCCTGCAATGATAGGCTCATAATTCATAGACTTGGTTAGAATATCAATGTTAAACGACCAGTCGGTCCTTTGGTCTCAACACTAGGAGTCTTTTCACTGAATTGAACATGTAGGTTCTCTTCAACAATTCTAGTTCTCCTATTGTATACTCTAAAGGCTTTACTATTGGTAGAATAGCCTAAAAAGTATCCATCATCACTTTTCCTGAAACTTGCCTAGGTAGTCTATGGTATTCAAAATGGTAACGGACACCCAAAGGTTTTAGGAATGCAATCATTGGCTTCCTACCATGTAACAGCTCATAGGGGGTCTTGTTGTGAGGCTTCACTACCTTACTTCTATTTTGCACATAACATGCAATTCCTACTGACTTCACCCAAAGGTAGTTGGTAACTTAGACTCTGACAACATAGTCCTAGCAGCCTCAATTGGTGTTCTATTTTTCCTCTCGGCTACACCATTACATTTGTGGTGTTCTAGCAACACTAAACTGTCTTTCAATACCTTTAGCTATCTGAGCTGATTCATCACAGCATTCTTAAACTCAGTTCCATTATCACATCTGATTACTTTGACCTTATGACTTACTAAATTTTCTATCTTAGTAATGAAACTCTTAAGAATCTCACTAGTCTCACTCTTAGTAGCCAAAAAGTATACCCAAGAAAATCTACTATAATCATCAGTGATAACCAGGCAATATTGCTTATGGTTCAAGCTTGAACAAAGGTTGGTCCAAATAAGTCCATATGAAGCATAAACAGATGGTTATGTTATGGTGTTTCTGATTTTGGTCTTACAAGAAGCTCTATGTTGTTTTCCTTTTTGACAGGCCACACACAGTTCCTTACACTCAAAAACCTTTGAAGGTAACCCTCTCACTAAGTTTCCTTTTACCAGTTTATTGATTGTTTTGTAATTGAGATGACCTAGCCTTCTATGCCACAGTATTGACTCATCAACAGATGCTTTAGCAAACAAACATAAGGACACATTAGGAAGAACATTTTAAGATCAAAACAATATATATTTTCCTTCCTAGGTACCCTAAGTTGTATAAACTTCTCCTCAGGCATCTTAAACTCAGGAGATAACACCACACACTCGGTTTCCCCAAAAAGTACCCAGTTTTTCTTATCACACATTTGAGAAACACTGAATAAGTTGTACTTTAGTCCCTGTACCAAATAGACCTTTTCAAAGTCTAGATTCCCAGTTCTGATTGTGCCTCTTCCAAGTATCTTTCCTCCTTTTGGATCATTGCCAAATGCCACATAGCCTCCATCATAAGCTTCAAAATCTTCCAAATTTCTTCCATCCCAAGTCATGTGCCCAGAGCAACCACTATCAAAAACTCCTTTATCTTTTAGCTCAATTTGTAGATTGCCCTGCACATAAGATTACAAAAATTAGTTCCTCTTGTGGACCCAAGTCAGTACTGACTTGGGTCTGCCCTGTGCATCAAAATATTCAAATTTTGTTAGGTCCATTGATGCACAGTTGACATGATGTAAAACCTTTGTCTTAGGCTTCCATTGCCAACTTGCTGAGGCCTTACAGCATAAAAATGATTTCCAACCACTGTATCAGTTATCACCTTTGGAATTTTTAAAACTTCTTTTGAATCAGTGGTGATATTTGGCTTATCGGTGGTTTGACACTGCTTAGCCGTGTTTACATTTTGCTTAGCGATGGTTGGAACCCATTTAGGAGAAGCAGTGACAATTGATTTTGTATTCCCATTCCTCATCAGCCTTTGCTTTTGGAATCATATTCTTGTTAGGATGAGGGTTTGTTTTTTTCTTGAAAAGTTTTATGATTTACCCTCCTCCAATGATTCCAAACTTGTGGTCTGGTTTTATTACAATTTCTCTGTAAGTGTTCAAAACTACCACACACAAAACAAGCCTTATTAACACATTGAAACTCATCACCTAATCTGTTAGAAATTAGACCATTGAAGCTTCGTTGATTTCCCCTAGGTTTAAATTGTTTCATCTGTTCCCTAGGAATTTCCCTGTAGTCTACAACATTCTTGGTAACTTTAGCTCCAAATCTAGGTACAAGGTTGACTTGTTTAGAATCAACATTCTTAGCGGCTCTATCTTTTCGGACTTAGTTGATTCAGTACTAACATCCTCAGAATCGATTCCCAATCTTGATTATGGGAGCACCAGATAACTTATCAGAACTTATCTTAGGTTTTCAGATCTTATTTACTTCTTCAAGCAGGGTTTATTAAAGCTGAATTCACTACTAAATGCAGTTCTTTACGGTGGTGCATGTTTCATTAAGGGGGTGGTGGCATATCATTGTACCCTATACGATTACCATCTCTAAGTAGTTTTTGGCCAATTGGTTTTACGTACAAGGTCAGAAGCATATTGTAACATTTAGCAACCCTAACAATATGTTTTCTTTTTCCTCTAGTGCACGAACTTTTATACTTCTGCTTCTGCAAGTCTATCTTTAAGCATTGTAATCTCTCTGTTTTTAAGATCAATTTCACCACCTAGTATATTGATCTTTTCTACATACTCAAATTCACATTTAATACAGAATTTTAGCCTCTCTTCCATACCCTCTAAGCCAACTTTATATCCTAAGTTATCTAGAGTTAATCTATCTACTTCTTTTCTCAAACTCTCAGTGATAGCCTTTTGAGACTCTAAGCTATCAGCACATGATTTAAAAGAACAAGTAGATGTTTTAGAATCATTTGATACCTCAGAATCTGAACCAGAAGATGAAGCATAGGCCATTAGAGCAAAGTTATGCTCTTTAGAAGCTTCACTAGCAAGAAAAGTTGCATTTGGACCTTCTTCAATTTGCTCACTCCAATCATAATCACCAAGTCTATCCTGAGCAACCAAAGTTGAAGTAATAGTAGGCTCTTACATTGTCTTCTTTATGCCCTCAAGTCTTTTAGGAGCTCTACATTCCCTAGCAAAGTGACCTTTCTTCTTGCAATTAAAGCACTCCATCTTGCTTTTGTCGAATCCGACTCTCCTTTGACCATCATACTTCACTGTCTTCCAGTCCTCCTCGAAACTTCCTTGCTTGAAGAGTCAACATTGCCATTTGCCATTGAAGATTAATCTCTTCAAGACCATCAGGATCAATTTCATCCGGATCTTGATTGAGAACGATAACACTGGTAGTTAAATCAGCCAGGAAAGCCTGATTGCACCATCACGACATTATCACTAACAGTGGTATTGTTTGCGATAGCCGTGGTTATACCATAGGCGTGTGGATGCATCTTGTGGACTTTTGTGATTAGTGGAGACAAAAGCAATGTTTTGATTAGAAGAAGACGAGTTAGTAAAGGTATTTTCGGACTCATAGACCTTCAAGTTATTGAAGAGATTGTCTAGAGTCATTGTAGGAAAGTCTACCATGTTTCTCCACACAATGGTATGAATAGCCCAATCAGATGATAAGCTCCTTATGAACTTCAAATTAATATCTTCTTGAAGGAACTTGTAACCCACAGCCTTCTGATTGGTGATGAGTTTTTGAAGCCTATTATATGTACCATCAATCTTTTCTCCATTTTGGCGGTGAAGGTTTCAAACTGATGCTTAAGCATGTTCATTCTTGACTTCTTGGTGGCTTCATTCCTAGCAAACCTTAATTCAAGAGCATCCAATAGTTCTTTAGTGAATCATACTTGATCAAAGTCTAAGGCATACTCATTAGGTATTCCCATGGAGAGAATACTGTGAGCTTTTATCTCCATCTTCCTCTTAGCTTTATCAGGTTCACTGACAATAATAATTTCCTTACCATCCTCACCCTTCTTGGGAAGAGAGTCTCCCTTTTCAACAACATCCCATAGAGCATAATCAATCATGCGAATGTACTGCCTCATTCGCATCCTCCAAATTTGATATTCACTATGTTTGAGCATGGGAACCTTAGAAGCAATCACCATATGAGTTTCTTCAGACATCTTAACTTCCTTAAGTACAAATTAATAGAATTCTTCTTGATAACAGTTTCTAGATCACAAGCTCTGATACCACTTGTTGATCCCAGTTGAGCAAACGATCTATATAGAAGCTGACTTGTAACAAAAGCTTATCAAATATTACGGAATTTAACACTTGATCTTAAGAAGAACAATTAACTTTCAACACCTCAATATTATTTATTAATACGAATACTCTTACAGTATTAGGGTTTTGCAACCTTGAAGTGAATCGACTTTAGATATCTAACACACGTATATCTAATCTAACCTAGAACCTTCTTTTATAGACAAAGGAGTCCTATACAATATATAATACGTAACCTACAAGATAAATATCTTTTCCATATTTATCTGATACAATTAAACTAACCGACTATAGAACACTAGCAGTGTTTACAATATACTATCAGTGGTTACACAATACTACTAGCCGCGGTTATCTTCATCAGTGGTTACACTTCTTCAGTCCGTGGTTATCTTCAAGCTTGTCCGTGGTTCCAATACTTAAAGTAATTCATCATCCAATGAACCTAAAACCCAACAAACTGTTCAACTGGTACAAGTCAAAATGGGTCAAGTTGTGATGTTGTGCCGGCTTTTTTTGGGGGTAAATGAAACAATTTTTGTTGCTTGCAATTTTTCTTTTCTTATGTTAACTAATGTTACAATAATACTACAAATTCTCAAATAAATTGATTTATGATGTTGCATGCATTAAGTATCGATTTTGGGCGACTTTCAATCTCTTTTTCATGTTAGACCATCTGACTCTTTTGTTTAACTTACGTATTTAACACGCTTTAGATAATTGCAACTCAAATGGACTCATAAATAACTGAATGGGTCGAGATTTGAACTTCTAATATCCGGTGATGGGGTTAAGATTGAACATTAATGGTAATGGAAACGTTATTCATGGGGTCGAAGAGGTGATTAAGGTGATGGAGTTGGAGAAGCATATGTACATGAGAGTTGTTCCAAACCCTGAAATTTTGGTTACGAGCCCGGCTGAGACGAAGTTAAGTAACTTTCTACTTTGACAAAGTACTAACTCTGTATTGTATTTTCTTAAAGCGTTGTTGTTGTTGGACTCAACGATTTATGGATCAATGATCTTACCAAGTCAAATTAAAATATACTAGTACCAAGCAAGGAATGAAACAAAGTTCTGTAAATATGCTTTGTATTAAATCAAATATGTCCTCATCCTAATATGTTACATAAGTGCTATCTATATATACAAATGAAAGGGTATGTTGAAAGGGTGTGTCGGTTAGGGAGATAACTGCCATATGACAGTTATGTTTGTAACTGCCAAATAGCAGTTACTTGTAACTGTCTTTGTGTTGACTTCTAGGTTGACCGGGTCGTATGGGTTGAACGGGTCGATTGGGATTAACCCAATATTCTCTCCCTTAATCACAATCGCTTTGTTGTAGATCTTTGACTTCGATTAGTTGTCTCATTGTTAGGAATCTGATCTTCGGTAGTGCTTTTGTGAGCATGTCAGCCTTCTGAAATTCTCCACTTATAAACTTGACTTGTAAATCTTCTCTTTCAACGCATTCTCGTATAAAGTGATATTTTATGTCAAGGGTTAATGGGTTTTATATCAGACAGGTTACCCAACTTTCCAACTTTATTCGCCTAAGTTACCAAACTTTATTTTTGTGCAAACAGGGTATTGGACTATCGTTACCGGACAAATTAGGGACCGATCTATTTTTAACCTTTGATACCCAGTTGCTAGCCACATTTGGCGGTGACTTTTATTTTATTAATTTACAAATAAGTTACTAAACTTTGCGAATTTGTTCACCTAAGTTACTAAAGTTTTTCTTGTTCAATTAGGTTCTTGAACTATGCAACTTTGTTAATTTAGGTTATCTTTATCGGTCACCTGAAAACATCCTCACTCACTAAACACATCGACGCCACATCATAAATTAAAAACGTTACATAAATAATTAAAACGTAAAGCGTATGAAATTAAAACCTAAACATTCATAAACTATAAACCGTATTCACTCATTTAAATAAAAATGAGAATTGACCACTAAAACCATAAGTCATGTATCCTTTATTTTTAATAATTTCCCATGAGTTAAATAATCACGAGATCTTGTGATGTTATGAGCTACTTTTTGTTTTTTAAGCATGAAGAACAAATCAAAAATACAAAACCCCTTTGAATCTTGAATAATCATATTCTTGTATTTGGGAGTTTGAGTTTTTTAATAAAATAAAAATTTTTAATTTTATTGTAATAAATTAAAAAAACTACTTTTTATTTTTTTTTTAAATTTTATAAAAAATCAAAAATTTATAATAAAACTAAAAGAAAAGTAATTTTAATTTGATTATAATTATTTTTTTTTTAAAAAAACTGCTTATTCTTTTAAAATGTATGAAAAGCGTATATAAAAGCGGATGAAAACGTACAACAACTTGTGATTTTTACAAGTTTCAAAGGGGTTTTGATTTGATTTAATTATAACTAGTAAAACGATAAATTAAGGGACCGTTTGGTTTGTTGCTAGGAATGACAATGGGTATCGGATTTGGAATGAGATGGAATGATAATGGGTATGAAAAAGTGTATGATTACGATTGTTTATGTTTGGTTGATAAAATATGGTATGAAAAAGTGTATAGATATTTGAATTTTGTAGTGGAAAAAAGAGGGGCCCACGAGAATGGATTTTATAGACACCAAATTGGTGTGTAACGGATCTATGACTATGATATACCCATTTCATTCTGGGGCAAAACAAACAAAACAAATACTGCTATGACTTTGAAAGTCATAGTTTCATTCCCTTTTATGGGACCAAACGGACCCTAAACTAATTAAACTATTCTATGAGTTTTGTGATCAAGCAAAGAGGAGAGTGCTAGCCATGTAAATAAATATATATTAGTAACCGAATTGAACAAAAAAAAGAACTTCAGTAACTTAGACGAATAAAATCGCAAAGTTGAGTAACCTATCTGTTTAGTAATGGTAAGTGGATATCTGAGTTGGACAATGGGGCCCACAAAAAGCTTACGTGGACACCATTATAACTCCAACTCCGGTTGCCTTTTTTTGGGTAACCTGAATGAACACGTTTACGGTTTTCGAGTAACCTAAATGTCAAACCCGTAAACTCCGGTACTTGATTGAACAAAAAAATAGTTGGGTAACTTAGGCGAACAAAGTCGCAAAGTTGGGTAACCTAATTGTCATAAAACCCTTTATGTCAATGTGCTTACTCCTTCCGTGAAATACAGGATTCTTCATTAGTTCGATGGCAGACTTGTTGCCGACCATTATTGTAACCTTTTCTTCTTGGGTATGTGTAAGCTTGCTTAGTAATCTCTTTAACCATAATGCTTGTGTTGCTGCTGCTGTTGCTGCAGTGAATTCGGATTCACATGATGATAAAGCTACCGTGGCTTGCTTTTGTGTACCCCAGCTGATTGGTGATTCACCGTAGTAGAATATAATTCCAGTAGTGCCTTTTCCTTCTTGAGTGTTGACCCATTTTATTGAATCTGTAACATTTTACTTTGCTAAGATCAATATGTGATTTGTTGAAGTTGTTGTGAGAGTTTTCTCCTTCTTTCTTTTCTTCCTTAAATTTTTCGTGGTTTTTGCCGTGTGAAAATTTATACTTCCCACGTCCACGTCGTCTAAAGTGTTTTCCTCTATTGTCATGCCGTGTGAACATAAATTTTTCTTGGTTGTCCACATGTCTTCCCTTTTTGAACTTAATCCTTTCTTCGTAGGTCTTAAGTCTTCCAATTGCTTCTTCCATAGTCATTTCACTTAGGTCGGAACATTGTTCTATAGATGCGACTATTTGCAGATACCTATCGGGTACAGCATTTAGTAGTTTCCGTACTAAGGTTTCATCTTCTATGGTGTGTCCTAGACTAGTGGCTTTGTTTACGAGAGTTGTAAGTTTTGTAGTGAAGGTGTCGATTGTTTCGTCTTCCTTCATGTATAACATCTCAAAGTCGGATTTGATTTTTTGAAGTCTTGCTTGTTGAACTCTGTCTTCGCCAACGTGTCTAGTTTTCAAAGCATTCCAAATGTCTTTGGCGGTTTTGTGCTTTGTTATTTGAAGTAATTGTTCTTCGGGTAAGGCTTGGTAAAGAAATGCAATAGCGGTTTTCTCTTTTTTCTTATCGGGTTAAGTCGTGTCAGTCGGCTCTATTGTTTCCCATAAGCTATTTGCTTCAAGAATGATTTGCATGCGAATTGACCATAATGAGTAATTCGCGAGCTTTAGGATTGGGCAATGAAATTGGGGTGTACTATTTGAAGTATTAGTACTAGGTTTCTTATTACCACTTTCTTTTGTCATATCTTAAAGATATTGACAATAAATCTCCAAGAAAATTTTAACACAATGTGTGTTGAAATTTCTTATTTTTTAGTGAGCTCTAATGTTTTATTTTTCTTAAAGGTGTATAAAACTTTTATAGGTCTAGTTTTGAAAAACTATCCTGGGAGATTAAAAATTCTTAAATGAAATATCCTAAGGTTAATTACTCCTTAAAAGTTATTTCTAATATAATAAGCAGTGTAATCACTTGGTTACTATATCTAAATTTTTTTTGATGAAGTACTAAATTTGTAAATTAAAGTAACTTATCAAACAAAATAATATATATCAAAAATAAAAATATATACTATATAAAAATGAAAGAGTAGTTTTATGAATTTTGAAACCTGTAGGGGTTGATGGTCTAACCCGATGCCTTAAAATAAAAAACAATCCTGTGTTGTAGCCCTACTTAAACGAGCACCTTTTTTTTTTTTAAGTATTCTTATCCTCTTATTTTGAGACTAGCATGGTACCCCGCGCAAAGCAGCGGATATCAAATATACAGTTTTTGTCGTATCTTGCTTCTTTAGCGGTATGCAATAATAGTCGGTATATGACGGTTTACCAATTTGATAGTTTTAGAAGAATAATTGTATTTTTTAATTTCCGTAAAATATTTATACAAATATAGATTTTCATAATTATATTTATTTGAACTTGGTAAAAATTGAATGTATATGATAAAATTTACAACTTTAAATTTGTATTATTGTAGGTTTGTAACATCTATTTTAATACTAAAATTTAATGTGTCATTAGTGTACATTATAATGTAGTTAATGTGGTGTAATATTTAATTATATGAATTACTAAATATAGTAATATGTGTAAGCTTAAAAATTTAAGGCTTCTATTTATAAAAGTCCCAAATGCATTATAGATAGTTTTAGATAAGAAAAAAAGAAAATGTCTCTTTGGAGACTGAGATAAATTTCGTCTCTTCTTTCTGGGATTTTTCCCGTTCTCTTTTCCTGATATTTATGGCTTTGTTGCCTTCCTCTCTTCTCCGGTGTGTGGTGTTCTTCGCGAGCACTGATTCCCTTCAAACGAAACTTTAGGGTTTCGGTGAATTTGGGGGTTTTCAATCCGTGAGAGATATGGATGATTGGAGACTGTAATTAAGTCGATTGGTGACTTAATTAACGTTCTGGGCTTGATTCTTTAATCGGAACAGGTGTGTTTGTTCTAATTTGAATCTTTTAATTCTGCCCTAATTTGATGACTTCGTTTAGTTTTTGTTTGAATCAAAATAGATAAAACGATTTAATCGTTTCTAATCCTATTTGGATTTAATGAATCTGTTTCGATGAAAGAAAATGTTTTTTTTTTTTTTTTCCCCCAATTGATTTTTCTGTTGCTGGGTTTAAGTAGTCACTTTGTGATTGTTCCCTTGTTGCGACAGAAGATGGAACACAAAAATGATATCTTTGATTTGGGTTCAGATTATCTTTTGCAGAAATTTTTTTTATCCAGACAGTTTCTTGTCTTTTGATTCTGGAACTAAACGAATGATATTGGTAAGTGATGATCTTGGTTAGTATGACCAAACCGCTTTGATACCAATTGTTGGCCTCAACGATTTATGGATCAATGATCTTACTAAGTCAAACCAAAATATACCAAACAAGGAATGAAACAGAGTTCTGTAAATATGCTTTGTATTAAATCAAATATGTCATCATCCGAATATGTTACAGAAGTGCTATCTATATATACAAATGAAAGGGTATGTTGAAAGGGTGTGTCGGTTAGGGAGATAACTGCCATATGGCAGTTATGTTTGTAACTGCAAAATAGCAGTTACTTGTAAATGTCTTTGTGTTGACTTCTAGGTTGACCGGGTCGTATGGGTTGAATGGGTCGATTGGGATTAACCCAATAGTTGTCATTTTTTGCAGAAAGGTAATGTGTTGAATCAACAGGAGAATAGTCTTGGAGTTCTTCTTTCAGACGAGCAAAGTTTTTTAATACAAATAAACCGTAAAAACATTTATTAATATTTTGCGATCTCTTTGTGTTTTGTTGATAACAAATATAATGTTATCTTAAGTACATTTATAAGGATACCTGTTATTTTTGTAAAACATTTACATATAGTCATTTAATACAAATTGTTGTAATAAATCATTTGTTGTAATAATTTATTAGGATGGGTAAAAATCACAACCCATGGATCATATCCATAACCCATGGTATTGACCCATACCCACTTGACTAGAGACATTGTACACATTAGATACATTGTATCTAAGAGAATACCCATTGACCAACCCATAACCCATGACCCATGACCCATGACCAAAAAACCCATGGGCAAAGAGGAGCATCCCACGGATCTCTAGGATTCCACTAAACGGATCCCTTGTGGGATGGATCCGTGGGATCAGGAGAACAGTGGCAAGTTTTACCTATAAATAGAGAGCCATTTCTTCATTCTAACTCACCCCTTTCTCACATACTTTCCCCTTGAGTTAAAAACTCTCTAACCCTAGATCCAAGTGATCTATGTTTGTAGTTTTGTTTTTGTGTGATTTTCTAGGTTCCTCTTAAAGGCGAGATCACCACTTTTGAAGTCAAGCAAGCTCAAGTCCATGAGTTGCCATGCTTCCTCATCATCAAGACTACTGAAGTCCTTTGTTGATGATTCTTTTCTTTCTTTTAAGAAGTGTAGTGTTGAAAACATTAGTGAAAGATGTCTCAAGTATCAAGACGAAGACATTAGTGAAAGGTGTCGATCGTCCGTATTGTAGGCATTACTGAAGGGCGCCTAGAAGTGAATTCACAAGACATTAGTGAAAGGTGCCTAAGATGTACATTCGATATGGTGTGTTTCGATGTACAAGATAGATTAGTATTGGATCCAAGGATATTGATATCCTTGATGATGTTGTAATAAGGAGTTGGTCTCCTTTGGGATTAGTCGTTGGTGTAGTGTTGGGTAGTAGTTCCTCCATTGTAATGGAACTCGGTATCTAGCCTAGTACCAGATAAATGGTAGGTGACGTTGTGATAGGTGTGGTTCACCTTGGTGTGAAAGAACCCGGTGGTTAGCCTAGTACCGGAAAAAGGTGTAAGCAACGTTGTGAAGGCTTCTCCGCCAAGTTGAAGGAGTTTGTTAACATAGTGCTTGAACTCTCGAGTAGGTGACTCGGGGAGTGGAGTAAGGGCAAGGAAGATGTCCTTGTAGCCGAACCACTATAAATCGGTTGTGTCATTTCTATCCCTTGCTTTACTTTATTTACCTGCTTTATCATTAGATCTATACTTTCTCTACATCCATTCGATTTCACATAATATCGAATCTAAAGTTTTTGAAACTAACTTAAAATCGGCAAAACTATTCAACCCCCCTTCTAGTTTTCCACAATTGGTATCAAAGCTAAGTTTATAAAAGTTTTAAAGTAAACCGTATTTTAAAAACTTTTCGATCATTATGGGTTCTGAAATTTACAAGGAAGGGCAATCTATGCAACTACCACCACTACTTGAAACTAATGGTTTTATATATTGGAAAAATAGATTCGAAACGTATGTGAAGTCTAAAGATATTGATCTTTGGTACATTATTGTTGAAGGCGATTTTGAGGCTTCCTCAAAAGATGATAAAAGAAATTTAGTTAACATACCTCATGATAAACTAAACGATGAAATGAAGAAAAAGCTTTCTAAAAATAGTGAAGCTAAAATGGTTTTGTATAATGTTTTACGCAAAAAGGAATTCGAAAGAATTTCTATGCTTAAAACCTCTAAAGAAATTTGGAATTCTTTAGTTGTAACTCATCAAGGTAATCAACAAGTTAAAAATAATAAAATTTGATTTATTTGTTCAACAATATGAACAATTTTCAATATCGGATGAGGAAACTATATATCATTCATTTGCTAATTTTAATACTATTGTTACATCTTTACAAGCACTTGATGAATCTTTTTCTAGCCGTAACCATGTTAGGAGATATCTAAGGGCACTTCCATCCAAGTGGAGATCCATGGTGACGGCGATCGAAGAGTCAAAAGATTTGACAATCCTCACCCTTGATGAACTCATAGGAAACTTAAAAGTCTACGAGCTTGTCCTTGCTAAAGATTCCGAAGCCTCAAAGGTGAAAGAGAAACACAAATCTCTTGCCCTTAAAGCCAAAAAGGCTTCAAGCGATGAAGAGAACTCCTCTTCGGATAGTGACGACGAGGAGTATGCTATGGCGGTAAGGGACTTTAAAAAGTTCTTTAGAAGGAAGGGAAGATACGTCAAACAACCGTATGACGACAAGAAAGGATTCCGGAAAAGCAAAGAGGAAGAGAAGCCAAGGGATGATCGTGCTTGCTTTAAATATGGGGACCCAAACCACTTTATTAGTAAGTGTCCCAAACGGGATGATCAAAAGGAATTCGTGAGTGGCACGTGGGGAATGAGCGACGAGGAGGACGAAGAAATTTGTCTCATGGCAAATGACGAGGTATGTCACGAATACTATAGTAGCTCATCACTAGATGACGACTCATTGCATAATGAATATGACAAACTTTGCAATATTAGCTTAAAACTAATTAACAAAAACAAGCTTTTAAAAAGTCAAAACCAACGTTTAGATAAAGAAGTCATAGAATTAAAAGCAAAATTGAAACGTCTAGAAAAGGGTAAAATAGCAAGTGGTGAATGTGAACTTTGCGTTCAACTTCAAACACTAATTGATAAACTAGATTCTAAAATTGCTAGAATGAGTACGAATACTTTAGATATGATATTAGATAGTGTTAAAACCGGAAACAACCAAAAATGTTTAGGTATTCAACAACTTGATCCATCAACTAGTGAAAACAAATAAACACAATTTGTTAAGGCACTAGAAAAATAAGCCACTGTTGTGGCGGATCCCACGGATCCCATAAAAAAGGAACCGGCTAGTGTTCAGCCAGGGATCCGTGGGTCTGCTGTAGCAAACAGTTGTAACAACATATATATGTAGATGATATTATATTCGGATGTGGTGTTTGGAAATAGCAAAAGTAAAATCATCGGTAAAGGTACGATTTCTAACAAATATCTAACCATTAACGATGTGTGTCACGTAGAAAACCTAAACTTTAATCTATTAAGTATAGGACAAATATGTGATAAAAAGTGCAATGTACTTTTTACTGAAACCAGTAGTAAGATATTAAAAAATGGCATAACCAGAGGAAGAGGAATTAGGAAACATGGAGTCTATGTCATTAAAATCGGTAATGAACCTAAAGACAAACTTTGTCTTACCTCTATGGATGATCCTTCGACCTTATGGCATCGAAGATTGGGTCATGCCAATATGCGACTTCTTCAATCGCTATCATCCAAAGATCTAGTAAGAGATCTACCTAAGTTAAAATATGAACATCACTTTTGTGATGCTTGTAATGTAGGAAAACAAGCTCATTCTAGCAATAAAGCTAAAAACATGGTGTCTACAAATAAGTATCTAGAATTACTACACATGGATTTATTTGGTCCATCCGCTATCCAAAGTTATGGAGGCAACTACTACACTTTTGTCATAGTGGATGATTACTCTAGGTACACATGGACAAAATTCTTAAAGAACAAAACGGAAACGTTTAATTACTTTGAAATATTAAGCAAGAAAATCCAAAGACAACTAGGAAGTCCTATAGTGTCTATTAGAATGGATCATGGTAGGGAATTCGATAATGAAGTGCAATTTGGAGCCTTTTGTGACGCTAATGGTATTACTCACAACTTCTCGGCTCCGCGCACTCCACAATCGAATGGGGTAGTTGAAAGAAAGAATAGAACCCTACAAGAAATGAGTCGCACCATGCTTAATGAGCAATCCATACCTCAAAAGTTTTGGTGCAATGTCGTTGATACTTCAACGTACATACTTAATCGAGTCTTAATTAGACCAATCTTAAGTAAAACTCCATACGAGTTACTTCGAGGCAAAAAGCCTACGTTAGATCACTTTAGAGTCTTTGGTAGCAAATGTTTTCTTCTTAACACTAAAGATTACCTTACAAAATTTGATCCTAAATCAACCGAAGGTATCTTTCTAGGTTACTCACCTAATAGCAAAGCTTACGTCATACTAAATAAAGAAACAATGAAGGTAGAAGAGTCATTAAATGTAAAATTTGATGAAAGTCCACCCAAACCCTCTCCACCTCTTGTCGATGACGAGATTGTAGAAAGTGAAGCTATTGTAATAAAGAAAAATATAAATGAAGAAGAAGAAGAATCTTCAAATAATGAACTCATAAATGTTAAAGAGTCAAAAGATCACCCCGTAGATAAGGTCATAGGAAAGCTAAACGAAAGAACCTTAAGGTCTAAAGTTCAAAATCAAAGTAGTCTATTCTGTTTTGTTTCAACCATAGAACCTAAGAATACACAAGAAGCCATAAAAGATGAAAGTTGTGTAATGGCTATGCAAGAAGAGTTAAATAAATTTGTTTCTAATGATGTTTGGACACTTGTCCCTCCACCTAGTAATCAAACCATAATAGGAACCAAATGGGTCTATAAAAACAAGTTAGATGCAAACGGAGTAGTATCTAGAAACAAGGCTAGACTCTTTGCCCAAGGGTATAACCAACAAGAAGGAATTGACTTTGATGAGACTCATGCCCCCGTGGCTAGATTAGAGTCTATAAGAATACTTATTGCTTATGCTTGTGATAATGATCTAAAGCTTTATCAAATGGATGTCAAAAGTGCTTTTCTAAATGGTTTTATTAATGAAGAAGTATATGTAGCTCAACCTCCGGGCTTCATCGATTTTGAAAAACCTAAACATGTGTATAAGTTAAAGAAAGCCCTTTACGGTCTTAAACAAGCTCCAAAAGCTTGGTATGATAGACTCAAGTCATTTTTAATCAAACACAACTATACCATGGGGTTAGTTGACAACACACTTTTTACTAAGAAAAGAGAGTCACATATAATCATAGTTCAAATATATGTAGATGATATTATATTCGGATCCACTTGTCATGACATGTGTGATGATTTTTCTAAAATCATGCACGGCGAGTTCGAGATGAGTATGATGGGAGAACTTAGTTTCTTTCTTGGTCTACAAATCAAACAAGTAGAAGATGGTATCTTCTTTAATCAATCTAAATACATAAAAGAGATGTTAAAGAAATTCGGTCTAGAAGAGTCAAAACCAATTAGGACACCAATGTCATCCGACACCAAACTCACAAAAGATGAAGACGGCGAATCCGTCGATAATACTAAATATCGTGGCATGATTGGTAGTCTTCTCTACCTTACGGCGAGTAGGCCGGATATCATGTTTAGTGTTTGTCTATGTGCTAGGTTTCAAGAAGACCCTAAAACATCACACCTAGAAGCCGTAAAAAGAATATTTAGATACATTAAGGGTACAACACAATTAGGATTATGGAATCCTAAGGGCACGGGAGTAGAAACAATTGTATATGCAGATTCTGACCATGCAGGTGATTATGTTGACCGAAAAAGTACAAGCGGGGTATGTACTTTTATGGGATGTTGTTTAACATCTTGGTTTTCAAAGAAACAAACGGCATTAGCAATATCAACAACCGAAGCCGAATACGTCTCCGCCGGCAAAGCATGCCAACAAGCACTATGGATGAAACAAGCGTTAGTTGACTACGACATTCATCTAAGTGACATAGCCATTCTATCTGACAACAAGTGTTGGATCGATATACTTTAATCAAACTATCTTAACTAGCTTGTTAAGGTTTAATAACCTCGGATAAATCCTAAATTATTAACAAAGAAACACTGAGCAATCTTTATTAAGTACGCGGAATTTACTTAACAAAGCTAAGAAGAATAACCTTTTATTATAAACTCTAAATCTGCTTATTATGCAGATACTCTAATACAACTCTAAGAAAATCGAACTTCTCTCAAAACACTAATTAACTTGTGAATTCGTAAACTCTAAAACTCATAGACTCATAAGCAATTGTACATCTAATGCCAATCTAGGAGTCCTTTTATAGGCTCAAGGATATCCTAGTCGGTTTACAATTGATAACCTTGTACGACAAGTAATCTAAACATAGAATACAATACTTTCCATAAGCGAATACAGTTCTTTAGTTCTTTGCGTACTTTGACTTTTAGGTGCGTACTTTGACTTTGTCTTTAGCGATTACTTTGACTCTTTGACTTTTCTCGGTACTGCGACTACGGTACTTTCATATCTTCAGTACTTTCATATCCCAACAACAAGGGTGCCATAGATCTAAGCAAGAATCCAGTATTACATTCTCGCACAAAGCATATAGAGATTCGTCATCACTTCTTAAGAGACAATGTTCAAAAGAGGAACATCTCTATTGAGAAGGTAGCGTCCGAAGACAACATAGCCGACATCCTCACCAAACCGTTGAAGCGGGAACAATTCAACCTACTTCGTCTTGGTCTTGGTCTCATGGAACAAACGTCATAATTTATTTCTTTTTACTCTACAAGGTATGTAAACACTAGCCTTCTTCTTTCTGAGTCTAGGATCTCTATTTCACGCACAACTCATACACATCTTCTTATAACTCATAGTTTTTCTTATTTTCTTTCAAAAATAAGTACAAGTTGCAAACACATAATTACATACACATCTTTTTTTCAAAGGATAAAACGATTTTTTCACATAGAAACCTCTTTTTGAAACGTTTTCTAAAAATGATACCTCTTCCCGTATCAATTTCACAAAAGAAATTTCTCACGTCTAGGACAAATCGCTTTTTCATTATTAATACAAAGTAAAAACCCGTTTTCATTGCATCTCATGTCTTTTGAATGCTAAAGAGAACACATAACTAATATGTGTTTTCGGGTACGTTCATTTAAGCAACAATGAATTAGGAGCACTCGGGTTATCTCACATAATAATATGCTTTTTCACTTCTAGTTTATTTTTCTTTTCTTATTTAGGAGTCGAGATAACCGCAACTCCAAATAGTTTGCATATAGGCACACACTAGGCAAAAATGTTTCCAAAAGGAAAATTTTGAGCTGCCTGAATCACCAGTACCACGGATCCCGGCCTTAATCTTTGGGCCGGATCCCTCAAGGGAAGGATCCGTGGGATCTGTGAGACAGAAGCTAGTTTTATCTTCTATTTTTCTCACTTTGGATGAAAACTCCAATATCTTTTCATTTTTTTTGGAGTATGTTCTTTAATGCTTGTGTTCTCATGATTACATGCCTTAAATTCATATCTAATCATTAGATTTTAATCCACATTTTTGGTCAAGCATTCATTACAATGCATTGTTTTTCTATATATAGGACTCCCAAAATGCTTGCATATTCATCTCATCTTCACAAACAAACAACAACATGTCATCCAAAAGATCTTACAACTTAGATGAATCACCTAGTACAAACAATCCTCTTCATGAAATTCAAAACTTTGTACTTCCACCTTCCAAAATACCACAATCAAACTCTAGGATATCCGCACGGATTAGCATCCGGCCTTGTTGCTTAGCAAAACCATCATCAAATGGCTCATCACCATCAAATAACTCACCACAAGATGTTTCCATTATAGCACCTCCTTCATCACCAACAAGTACCCCAACCTCATCACCTAAAGTCACTCTTTTGGAACTCCTTACGACTCCAACAAGATCTCAACAACCAAAACAAAAAGAAATAGCCTTTTTGACATCTCCCACTTCTCCAAACACAATATTCCATGACCTTGAAACATCACCACCCTTATCTCCCATTAAGCTACAAGAACATCTAGGTTCTTTTCCACCACCACTTCCAAACACTCCGGACTTTGATGCGTATTTTCCTATTTTTCCACCATATCTTCCGCAACTCACAAATCAAAACAACCCGGAAAACTTCCGCACTCATTACCCACATCACTTACATTGTCAACATTGTCAATCCACAAGGGAAATTGCAATAGAAGTTAGGGAAGAAATGCGATTCATACTCAACCTCATCCTTGATCGCATCAATACCATTACTCATCAAAACCTCCATCCATAACCTTATGCAAGCATGGACCGAATCATTATTACTATTTTCTATTTTTAGTACTTTTCTTTTGAGTCGTTTTCAAGAACAAGTCTTGTTCTTATTTTTACATGCTTGTAGGTGGCATAAATACCACTACACTTTGTTGTTTTATTACAAGGCCTTGTTTACATACCTTGGCTCCCAATCTTGATTCTCGTCAATAACAAGATTATTTAAGCATGTTACTAACCTTTCTATTTGTAGGATTTTTTTTTATTTTTCTTCAATTGACGCCCCAAACTAGGGGGAGCTACCGTCAAGGGGGAGTAAGCGATACGTGGACTCTTTTTCCACGCTTTTATTTCTTCGATGGGTTAACTTTTTGTTTCGACAAAAAGGGGGAGAAGAAGTAAAACTTAGGGGCTTTCAAAACATGCATCTATTCTTAAGTTTTACTCATCATAACATTATGTTTTGTCATCAACAAAAAGGGGGAGATTGTTAATACAAATAAATCATAAAAAACGTTTATTAATATTTTGCGATCTCTTTGTGTTTTTTTTTTATAACAAATATAATGTTATCTTAAGTACAATTATAAGGATACATGTTATTTTTGTAAAGCATTTACATATAGCCATTTAATACAAATTATTGTAATAAATCATTTGTTGTAATAGTTTATTAGGATGGGTAAAAATCACAACCCATGGATCATATCCATAACCCATGGTATTGACCCATACCCACTTGACTAGATACATTGTACTCATTAGATACATTGTATCTAAAAAAATACCGATGGACCAACCCATAACCCATGACCCATAACCAAAAAACCCATGGGCAAAGAGGAGCGTCCCACGGATCCCTAGGATTACACTAGACGGATCCTTTGTGGGAGGGATCCGTGGGATCCGGGGAACAGTGGCAAGTTTTAACTATAAATAGAGAGCCATTTCTTCATTCTAACTCACCCCTTTCTCACATACTTTCCCCTTGAGTTAAAAACTCTCTAACCCTAGATCCAAGTGATTTATGTTTGTAGTTTTATTTTTGTGTGATTCTCTAGGTTCCTCTTAAAGGCGAGATCACCACCTTTGAAGTCAAGCAAGCTCAAGTCCATGAGTTTCCATGCTTCCTCATTATCAAGACTACTGAAGTCCTCTTGTTAATGATTCTTTTCTTTCTTTTAAGAAGTGTAGTGTTGAAGACATTAGTGAAAGATGTCTCAAGTATCAAGACGAAGACATTAGTGAAAGGTGTCGATCGTCCGTATTGTAGGCATTAGTCAAGGGTGCCTATAAGTGAAGTCACAAGACATAAGTGAAAGGTGTCTTGAAGATCTAGTTAAAGGCATTAGTGAAAGGTGCCTAATATGTACATTCGATATGGTGTGTTTCGATGTACAAGATAGATTAGTATTGGATCCAAGGATATTGATATCCTTGATGATGTTGTAATAAGGAGTTGGTCTCCTTTGGGATTAGTCGTTGGTGTAGTGTTGGGTAGTAGTTCCTCCATTGTAATGGAACTCGGTATCTAGCCTAGTACCGGATAAAGGGTAGGCGACGTTGTGATAGGTGTGGTTCACCTTGGTGTGAAAGAACCCGGTGGTTAGCCTAGTTCCGGAAAAAGGTGTAAGCAACGTTGTGAAGGCTTCTCCGCCAAGTTGAAGGAGTTTGTTGACATAGTGCTTGAACTCTCGAGTAGGTGACTCGTTGAGTGGAGTAGGGCAAGGAAGGTGTCCTTGTAGCCGAACCACTATAAATCGGTTGTGTCATTTCTATCCCTTGCTTTAATTTATTTACTTGCTTTATCATTAGATCTATACTTTCTCTACATCCATACGATTTCACATAATATCGAATCTAAAGTTTTTGAAACTAACTTAAAATTGGCAAAACTATTCAACCCCCCCCCCCCTTCTAGTTTTCCACAAAGTTGTTTTGGTGTTCTTGGCGAAAACATGAACCAGTAGACTTCATACTATCCAGACATCTGATTATGTTTTTATAATTAGTTTTAAGATGCATGTTATACAATAAGACAACATTATTAACCTCTTTAATGCCATTTGAGATAAGATAAATTGTGATTTGTTACAGAAACTGAACGAGACTGCTGTGGAGAATATATTCTAAAGTCTCTTGATAACTACATCAAGTTGTGTAATTACATGGGCATCCCGTCAATGTGGAACAAGTATGTCATGTTAAATTATGTCAACTCTTTTTTGGAATATGCTACGCGTGTTTTTAAAATCCTTATATCTTTCTCTTTTGCTTTTGCAGATCTGATGTCAACAAGGAATCTGAAGTGTATAATAATGAATCAAAACGTTCTAACTCAATTACTAGAAAAGGTTACATAATTTTGCAATAATCTTTTTTCTAATCATGTTCACCACATAAATTTGTTAACAGGATTTTTTCCGCCTAATTTGCGTATTTGTTTGGAAATTTGATATTTTTAGGAAGAGGATATACTGGCTCTTTTAAAAGGCGAGGAAGATGCCAAATACAAAATGATACAAAGGGATATCAGTGATGAGGATCTCGAAAGGGTGTTGGATCGAAGCGATCTGATTGCTGATGGACTTGAAAAGGCATATGGGAAGGATCGAAGTGATCTGATTTCTGCTGGACCTGAAAAGGCATATGGGAAGCCAAACTTCTTGGCGACTACGCTTCCCCTTAAAGGTCTTGGCTGGGAAGTGGTCATACCCACGGCTTCTGGTGGGATGCTCTCAATATCAACAACTAAACCTAACAAAACCAGCACTTTACTATTTTGCCTTTTTTGTTAGATACATTAAGTATTTTACTGTTATTTAAGTAATCATTAATTTTATTAAAAGAGAAACAATTTTTATCTTGCCACTAATTTATACTCATATTTAAAGATCTAATGTCCTTAAAGATACACTCATTTTATGATTTAAGATCTTTTGATGTTTTAACTAAGTTTACTACAAAATTGAAACAAACATGAGATAATCATAGCTGGTAAGAAATTAGGAGTCTAATAATGGTCAAAATCAGTAGTGTTTTATAATCAAAACCAGTAATGAAGCAGTTCCATGTGTCTGTATCTTGTGCGGTTTCGGCTATAGTCTATTTTCGTAATGCGTACCTCTTTGTCTATATAAAGTTGGTTTGTACTGTCGCGTCCTGTTTTCACACATGGACAACTTTATGTTGTTGTTTCAAGAGTAAAAAGAAAAAAAGGTTCGAAGGTTGTCGTTTGTGATCAATATGGTAATGGCTCTAAAACTACAACAAATGTTGTCTACAAAAAAGTACTTCAAGGTATATGATCAAAATTCAAGAGGTATGTAAAATACACACGTCACTTCTTTTCTTCCAAAGTCTAAATTATAATACAACATGTTTTTACTTACATCTTATATGGACTATTAGGTATGCACGGCATGGACATTGGGTATTAAATCGATTAGCGCTCAAACACATCATTTTCTATTCATGACAATCAGTTTTCGACTCCCCAACGCTTGGACGTTTGTTAGTTTAATTGTAACAAACTCAATTGCTTATCAAATAATTGGCGGACAATCTCTTTCTATCTTTCATATATTAATCGAACATGTTTACATTATCAGTGTTCTTATCATCTCATTTTCATATTTCTTTGACCCGGCACCCAACGCTCCTGGTTTGCCCATCTTGCTACCTCTAATGAATATGCTTAAAGTTTATTTAACTTATGATATATACTCGGATACTATTTTCCTATGAAAATTGCAACTCTGACTCCATATGAGCTTTAACCATATGAGCTTTAACAAAATTGCTTAAGTATTAGTTGTTTCAAAGAGATTTCTATCACAAAAAATTACATAATGAGAAGAATTTTTCGATATTAATTTTGGTAATGATGATGTCTTATTTGGATTTATCTGGAGACCATACCAATGGCTTGGTTTTTCCCAGCGCAGGTGACAATGCCGAATCTCTCAACATTCATGTTTTACTACCAGACAGAAGTCTTAAAATTGGAAGCATCATTTCTGGGTACAACAGGTGTTCTTGGGTGGATTGGCCTTATGATTGGGACTTTCATTCACAATCGGTTTTTAAAGAAGATGAAATTACAAAGAATTCTCATGTAAGATTTTGAGAAAGTGACACTCTAACACCCTGGTAAGTTGCTATTTTTGTTTATTGGTTATAATCTGATTGTATATCAATGCAGGTTTTCCCATGTTGCTCTTGATTTGCTGACTCTTCTAGGTATAGTGTTGGTTTGTAGATTGAATGTTTCGTTAGGCATATCAAATCAGATAATGGTGTTGTTTTAATCCATTTATATGTATTATTGGGTCCATTTAGGTTTTGTGTTAGCTATATAAATAGGTAACAAAACTACTTATAGAGTAACGGGTCAAATGGGTCAAAAGGTACAAGGAACCAAATGCATATGTCTAATGCATAAAACCTTCAAATATTTTATGTTGCTTCCTAAGTTTATACATTAAAACGCTTTCACATTTTTGCTCATACTTGACGCACTGTTGGAACAAAAGACTTTAATGCCAATCCAACTGTTATGATTCATAAAAGTATTGCCGGTTTTGACCCATAACCTGAACCACCCATCAAGTATGGAAAATTGACAGAGCATTGTATTGTAAACAACTAAGAATTGTATATGCATATGTTTATAAAAGAAGTCTATAAATATCAATCACAAATTCCATAAATTCCTTTTGAAACTTATTAGGTGTTCATGGAATAGACATTGTCTTATTACTTAATTAACGCTCACTACAAACATTTCCTTTTGAAAGACCATCAAAATCGGATGACACGATGCACGACGTTTATTATATTAATAATTACAAGCATTGTATTTTATACTATTGTTGACTTATTAAAAAAAGTAAAGTAAAGTAACTCCCAATACCGTCTTCCACGGGTTATTGGTCCCAATACCGTCTTTCACGGTGTATGGGGGAGGTTGAGACGTAAACAGCCCTACCCCTACCTAAGGTAGAGAGGCTGCTTCCGGTTCTACCAAAGGTAGAAAAGGACCTCCGACCTTGCAAGGGTTGAGGATCGAACCATTGAGCTCTGTCTCCAGAGGTAAGGGTGTTAACCACTTGATCCAAACTTACTCTTTTTATCGTTGACTTATTATTACTTACTATTCCTTTCAGAAAAATGATTCAACCTGTTTATTTTTGTTGTTCTTTCTTATTTTGTTTACACACTTAATTTTTTGATGCATAATCTCTTTAAAAACCCCGTGATTCCACGAGTCAATAACCTATGCGCAAATGAAAGTTACTTGGATAACACTAAAATTATAGAGGTTGAATGCTTCTCTAAAGCATTCAACCTATATATTTGAAAGTTGTTGTTTCTCATGCGGATGGTAATTTATTAAAGACTAATACAAATGTAGTCTACAAAGAAGTTCTTTACAATCTATGATCAAGTTTCAAGAGATATGTACGAATATTCATATAATATCATTTATGCAGTTTTTTATTTATTATTATTATTATTGTTATTATTATTATTATAACATGTATTATCAATCACACAAATGTTTTACTTACACTTTTTATACTTATTAGGTGCTCACCAAATGTTCATTGGCTTATTTTTAAAGGCGGTCAAGATTGGAGCTCACATGCATGGCCGTTTATTACATTATTAGTTACAAGCATTGTACTCTATACTATCATTCACTTATTAGTTCATATTCCTTTCGAATAAATAATTTAGCCTGTTTACTTTTTGTTCTTTTCTTTATTTTGTTTACACAAACTATTTATTTATTTTTATTTTTTGCAATATCTCTTTTAAAAAACTCGAGGATTCCACGGGTCTTATAAGCTAGTACTAAATAAACTCTCCTAAAAACTATATGTTATACAATACTTTATATTTAATTTAAACCTTAACAACCTAAGTAATAAAAAAAAATTACATTACGAAAATCCTAATCCTAGCAATTTTCGGATTCACTTCCCCATAATCAGCCCAAAATCACGCCATCATCATTAAGCATGTCAATCACATTATTTGTTTCCAAATCTGTATACACGCTCCTCTCTTTGATCCTATGACAGATTCAGTTTTTTTTTTCCCTTCTCTTTTGATATGACACACCAAATAAACACACATAAGGCTGGTCCCAATCGTGACCTGAGATGACCCAGGTCACCAGCGTCATGTCAACTTTCTCTCTCCAGCGATCAGACATGACCCGGATGCCACAGTCGATGACCCAAGGTGTTTTTTTTAATTCAAACATTTTAAACATTAAATTTAAATTCATTAAAATTAAAAAAACATTACAATACAAAATTAAAAAAAAACATTACAATACGAAATTAAAATAAACATTACAATACTTAAACTAATAATCTAAATCGTAGCGTGCCTTGATTGTTGCCTTGACTTTCATTAATTCTTGTAGTTGTCGTACGGTCAAAGTTGGGTCGATTGGGGTGTTGTAGAAGATTATGTCGGACTCCTGTTTTGATAGCCTCATAAGCTCAAGTTTATCTTTTTTCATCTCCAGCTCTTTTTCCCTCAACCGTAACCAAGTATCTTCTAAACCCTCCTTATTCTTACCTTTCTCCCCTTTTGACGGCTTCTTGGTCTTGAAGAAAGTTTTGGCCAACGATTTTACAAATGATTCTGATGGAACATCATCATCATGAGAGGAGGAGGATGGTTTCTACCTTGCTTTGTCACGACCAACCGGTCGTGATTCTCTAGTCCCTTTATCATAAGAATCATCAACATCTTGGACATCGAAAGGATCACGAGCTTGGCTTGAACCAGAGGTAGTGGTAGAACCCTTTGTTTTCTTCCGACTATTCGTTTCGAAAGTCGGCATCTCAATGTTCTTCCAAACAACATGACCCTTTAAAACCTCCCAACACTCCTCCAAAGTGAAATCATGACCGTACGTCATACGGTATTCTCTAAAAGCTTTTGTAGTGTCGTCTATATCATTCTCACCACTTCCATGGTTATTCTTGATATTCTCCATGATAGCACAATAATTACCAACCCTATTACGAATCCTACTCTTCCATTTGGTAGTGATGGAGTCATAGGTTCGGTCTGAGCCAGTTTCTTTTTTAAAGTAGTATATCACTAACTCCCAAAACTTGAAGCGGTTCTGGGCGTTTCCTCTCGCCGAGTTTTCCGACACATAAACCCAAGCTTTACAAAGCGCGACCTCTTCCGCCTTTGTCCATGCTTCAACGTGCTTCTTGGCTTTCCCCTTGCCTGTTTCGGGCTTCTTGCCTTTGTCCTTGGCCTTTGAAGCACACCTTCATGGCTGCTTTGGTTTGATGGGGGGCATTTCTTCATGAGCGGTTTTTTCATCATCAGAATCTTCAACGGGAATGGAATCATGGAACGAATCGTGGTGCGAACCGTGACCCGAACCTTGGCCCATCGAAGCATCTTGACTTTGGTAGTTTTGTGTATTATACTCCGGCAAATAATCTTCCAAATTCATGTCAAGATTAGTACTTCGAATCGGAGAATAAGGTTGATACGGTTGAGAAGGATAAATGAAGTCCATGTTTGGATGGTACGACGACCCACTAGGTTCTTGCCGATAATCGGTGTAAGGACGTTGCGGTGGGACAAAAGGACGGATAACATAAAACGGGTTTTGGTTTTGATTTGGTTGGGCTAGTTGTGATTGATAATCAAAACTTTGTGGACGCAGCGAATAGGCGGTTTTGTTGTGGTGTTATGTCGGTTAACTTCGAAGTTGTTTTCGTGAGAAATTCATATTCGGGGCATTTTGGGGTAGTCGTGATCGTCGGTTTTTTGATTGTGGGGTATTTTTCTTTGACATTTTGAAGTTGGATGAGAATTAGATTCAAATGAATATAGATGAGAAATGGTGAGTGGTGAATTGTGTTTGAGGTGAAGTTGGTATTTATAGAGTGGTAAAATTGTTTTAAAAAAAAGTTTTGTTTTTTTGTTTTTTTTTTTGTTTTTTTTAGTTTAAATGACCAACGGTCAAAAATTTAAAAGTTTTTTGAATCTAGCCCAAACGGGCAAAAAAGCTTGGGAAAGAGTTGTATTTAACCTCGGTCATATTTTAGCTTGATGTCCCAAATTCTTGGCCCTCGACCGATCTATCAACCAATGTCTACATCCCACATAACCGATGTTCACATCGGTCATGTGTTGTTTTTTTTGTTGCCTAACCGATGTTGGGGTTGTGATTGGGACTAGCCTAAGTTCTGGTCATCTTTTGCTCTCAAAACAAGAAGATTTGCTGAGTATTGTTGTGGTAAATCGTTCGTTCGTGAGTTTCAGATTGGGTTTTCTTGATACATAGGATGATTTCTTGTTCGTGTTCTTCTTTGTTTCATTAACATCAAAGGTATCATCTTCCTCTTTTTTTTGCCAATCCTCTTCGACACATATATACATATAATGATCTGAATTTAACAACAGCAGCTAAAACCTAATTCGTATCATGCCTTGATGCGTATGTATTTACAATCTAACTTGGCTAAAACCTCATATAATCGACCTGTAGTTTTGTCTTAATTCGGCACATGCTTGCTCTTTGATCGACCCTTATTTGTTGTTGTGATTCGACCCAACAGATACAAAACCCTAATCTGACTTTCGAACCCTAAATAAAACCGTTAAATGCCCAATTAAGAAGCCCTAAAATCTAAAAACCATAGAAATTTATTTTGGGGCGCATGCATCTAATGCGTGGGGAGTAGGGCTGCTTGTGTGATTTTATGTGAATCAGGTGCTCGTCATATCGCGTTTGTCTGTGTGTTGTAAGGATCAAGGGCTCTAATCATGTGTGTGATATGATATATTAAACCTATATGAGTGCGTATATAAATCAGACCTGGTTATGGTTAAGAGTAAGGTCTGTTTGCTACGTTATTTCATGTCTTGGTATCGTTATGGTAGTTGTCGAATGGTGTGGTTATGCGTGGGTTATAGTGCTGGTCAAATGAAGTTTAAAACATGTTTACAAACTGATTTGAAGAGGTTAAGAGGCATGGTAATAGTTTGGTTAAACTTTTGGTCACATTCGAGCTTGTCTTGCCATTTTATTAAGGGTTAGAGTTTTGTTATGGTTATATGTATGCGTGCTGTCCAGCAAATTGATCGTATTCAAATGAACCCAAATTGATGATACCGACATGTCTTTGCATGCTTTTTGAGACCAAAACTAAGTTTCAAGAGTTTACTAACTGATCAAACTGGTTTGGAGTCTTTTTGAGTTCATTTGGTCATGTTTTTGAGTTTTAAGAGATCATGTGTCAAATCTGGAAATGAAATTCAGTCGAATTCTTTGATTTTTCATTTTTAAACTATAAGGAGCTAAGATCTCTCCTTTTACAGGAGTGATATTTAAGTTACGTGTGACTTTCTTTAATTTTTTTTGGATTTTTCTAAAGGGTTTAAATGGGTTAGTTAAATGCAAACGTTTGGGGTATACCTGCAGTGCACTTTCTGGACAGGTTTGGAAAGATGGATTTTAATTGAACACTTGTGCTTGGAAATAAAATTTGGTAAAATTTGTGAATAAACTTAACTAATGTAGGAACCTCTGTGAATTTTCTCAGAATATTTTGAGCCCTTTTGTCATGCCAATAAATTTGTAAGAAATTGGTTCAGAATGAGATAAAATTCTGAGATAAGAAGAAAGTTACGGTTTTGCTTAAACCAAATGCCATTTAGTACGTTTGAACCCTAGAATACACTTAAACATCAATCATAATATTATTGGTCATATGTTAACCTAATTCCAATAAGGGAACACTGATCACATTAATGAATAGTGATACACATTTATAATCAGTTATTAGACTCCTATATAATAAGCAATCCTTAATTAAGGTAGATCATTCAAAGGAGATATAGTTGTGTTTCCGAGTGTTCCTTCATTTGCGTTGATTTCTATGATTATTGCTTGGACTTGTCACCTTGTCTCATCCGCTTCAAGGTGAGTACTCGTGGCCTCTTTTTTTATATTTTCTCGGGGGGAAATGACACTCAAAATATATTTCAAATGTTTTATGTTGTGCTTAACATTTGTTTTCTTTGGACAAATTATGTGTAATTATAATTGGGTTAGGTGCATTTGTGTTACATTTTGTGTGGTGCGAGCTTTGTGTGGTACTTTCTTCGTGGTTCTTACGGCGTGGTAGAATCCCACGTAGCCGTGAAAAGTCCACACGCTTTAGCTCGGTACAAACATTGTGTGGTACTTTCTTCATGGTTCTTACGGCGTGGTAGAATCCCAAATAGCCGTGAAAAGTAAACACGTTTTAGCTCAAGCTGTTAGGCTACGTGTTGATTACATATTGGTTATATGATTCTTTTGTGGTTGGATATCAATTATTACTACGTGCCTTACATTATTTTTTTGTTTGCACATTTGTCCTACATATATTATATGCAAAACAACTTAATCTTTTTTATTTTAAACCCGCGAGCTCACCAACATTATGTTGATATTTTTTAGTATCATTTTCAGGTGATCGATAGTCGTATTTTTTAAGGCATGCATAGCGAAGTCATACATTGTTCTCATATCAAAGACCGAGTGACTTGGCCAAGACCCCCTTTTTCTAAAGACTTAACTTTGACAAGATTAAGACTTATGTTTTTCATTATTAAGTATTGTATAAAAATCTTTATGTAACATTGTAAACACATTTCTTAAATCATGTATGGTGTTGTTCTACTATCCTATGCGATGTTACATTTCGTTGCACCTCGTGTTTCCGCTCTTAGCGGGGTGTGACATTGATGCATATGGGAAAGCAAAAAGGTGACCTTTTACAAATAAATAATCCTTTTTGGCGGGGTGTTTGGATATACGTTCATGTTTCTTATGTTATATTGAATAATGAGACTTAGTCATATAGAGTTGTAATGATATGAAGGGATGGTAATGTTACGTGTAATCATGTTCACGTAATGGACCTTTTGTTGAAGTATTAGAATGTTCACTACATACATTTGCTTCTGAAGACAAACATATTGGAGATCACGAGGCAATGAACGTTTATTAAATAGATATATACAAGTATTGTATTTTATACTATCATTCACTTATAACTTATTATTCCGTTACAAGAAAATTTCATAGCGTTTACGTTCGTTGTTATTTCTTACTTTATTCACGTACTTAATATATTGATGCAAAAACCCTCTAAAATCCCGTGGATTCCACGGGTCTATAAGCTAATTTGATATGTAAATAAACTGAAATTTTAATTGTTAATGTCACAAAAAGTAAAACATAGGGTAAGCGGATCTGAAACAGGGAGGAAGATGATAACATTAAGTCATTTTCACTTTACACCCTTCATGTTTTAACTGTTACACTTTTGTCCTAATATTTAGCTTATTTTACAAATAACTATTATCTAGACTATAAAATTGTTGGGTTTGACCCATTATTGAACTTATTCTTACCAATAATATGGAGCACCCGTAGAAATAATATGATATCCTAAATGTTGTTAAAACAGGTATCAAAAGTAAATTTAAGACTTCGTCTTGATGACGTATTTACATAGATTTAAACCTCTTATGTTTACAAAATTTTTATAATTATAGCACAGGGTCCCCAAAATCCATGGGATGGCCCTGGTTATAGTTATGTTTTACGAAATTTATTTGTATGGTTTTGTGGGAGGCAAAATATTTGTCTGAGTTATCAACCAACAAGTTTACACAGTTTAAGATATAATTAATTTTGTATATTTTATCTTTTATTCTTTAATTTCATACTTTCTTGCATGCATATGTATCTAGTTAATACTAGTATTCTTATTCCTGTATATTTCATAAATATAATAACTTACATATATTTTAAATATATATACAATAAATTACATATATATTAAAAATGAGATGGTGATGTGGAAATCTATTAAACCGTGTAAGGTTCAATACATTAGCTGCTCGCAGTAATCGTAGTCGTGGGGTAGTTGATTGACTGGGCGATCGATCGCCCTTATTGGTGGGCTTTCGATCGTCAGTCGATCGTGGGCTTTTTTTTTGTTTCGATCGTTCAACCGACTACCAAGGACTGCAATTCCATTCCAAAAAACTAGCCATTGGCTAGCCGTTGCACATTTAAAAAAAACAAAAAAAATCTTTTAAAAATTTAAAAATATATATTTTACACTATAAATACCCCACATAAACCACAATTCAAATCACTTCTCTTATTTCATCATGTCTAATAAAACACCCCAATCAAAAGAACGAAGATCCCGATTGCAACAAAGCGTTTCGCATTTAACACCGACCCTGAATTTCTGGTTAACCGGTGTATCACCAATGGTGAATTTTCGACCCGCTAGTTTTGATTATCAATCGCAACTACCTCCAGAAAAACAAAATCAAAACGCCTTTTACCAAAATCGTCCATTCATCCCATCGAACCAACATCCTATTTTCCAACCATGAGAAGAGTTGTATCATCCAAATTTTGATTCATCGATGTCTTCTCAATCAAATCGTCAAACATTTTCTCCAATTAACAGCATGAATCTTGATATGGATTTTACTGAGCAATTATACAATAATCCATATTTTTATCCTGGAACTGGTTCAAGTTATCCGAGTCAAGATTATTCTATGGTTCAAGGTTCGGGTCATGGATCGTTTCACGATTCGGCTCCAGTTAATGATGATGATGATGACGAATCTCTTGTGGAAGAGATGTCACCAGTCAGACCTAGTAAGAATTTGAAACGAGCTGCAAATGGCAAAAAAAGGACGCCAAGAATGATTCGTCGATTTGGACAGTTCGGGAAGAGGTGGCGTTGTGCAAAGGATGGTGTGATGTGTCGAAAATAGCCGGTTGGGAAACGCTATAAAGGCTAAGGGATTTTGGGAGAAGGTTATTAATTACTTTGAAAAATAAACTGGTTTAAACAGAAGTTACAACTCGATCATTAGCAAATGGAAAAATAGGGTTCGCACTGGAGTTGGTGTATTTTGTGCCATTTACAATGATACTCAATAGAATCACGGAAGTGGTGAGAATGACCTCACTACTTACCAAAAAGCATGTACAGAATACCTGATCACGCAGGGGTATGCTTTTACATTGGAGCAGTGTTGGGAAATTTTAAAGGATCATCCTGCTTGGCAAGATGTTGAGATGCCAGCTTTTCAGAAAAATGATGAGGGTCGAAAGAAATCCAAAACTTCTGAAACCACCTCGTCAGGGTGGTTTCAATTTGAACGAAAATGCGAATGAGGAAGTGACTAGGCACAAGAGACCAATTGGTCGTGATCATGCTAAGAAAAATAATAATAATAAATCATCTACCCCCGATCAATCCAAAGGTCCATTTACTGAAGAGGTAGCCAAAAAATTCTTCAGCTTGAAGTCATTCAAATGGGAAAAGAAAAAGTCACCAACAGATGAATATTTCGAGTTGAAGAACCAAGAGATGGAAAGGGATGAAGCGCCGCGTCGGGAAATGGCGGAATTGAAGAAACAAAAATGTTAGGATTTAGTAAATCCAGTTATTAAAGTGTCGGTTACCTCAAGTATATGTATTCGTTAGAAAGCTCGTAGTCGTAGTTATTTTATGTTAAGTAGTATTTAGTTATGTAACACCGTGGAGGACGAACGGGTCTTTACCCACTGTATGCCTGATCCACAGCCCATAGGTGGCGATTTGTGTACGACTATAAATACTCTCTACCTCCCAAGGTAGAGAGTTGGAGCTCATAATAAGATTTTCACTTTCTCTCACTAAGTTCCCAAACCTCTAACTATTTCTCTCTCTAAAACATCATTGTGTACGCCTCTTGTGATCATGGTTTGATGTGTTTGTGAAATTCAATATGTTACAAATGGTATCAAGAGCCATGGTTTGATCATCTCTCTTACATATCCTTGGATTTCTAGTGGTTTTAGATGGTTTTTGAGTTTGAAAAATTTTAGTGGTTTTTGCATCATTTGGATCAATTCTTGTGTTAAAGTTTGAATTTTGAGTGTACTTTAGTGTTTAGAATCATTGTAAGTGCTTGGGTTTTGATTTGGAAAGCTTGAATCACTGTGGTTGGGCTTGTTTTGGATTGAAAAGTGTGTTTTTGAAGTTTTTCAAGGTAGCGACTTGAGTCTCGGTGTGAATTTCTTCGTAGCGACTTGCTTCAATAATTTCTAGCGAGTTGTAGTGTTAGTCGTAGCGACTTGAGCTTAGCGACTTGTCTATTGAGACAAGCCGAAAAACAATACATGTTAGTGGATTCTCCACTACGGCTAGCGATTTGGTGGGGTTAGCGACAGCTTTCATTATTTCTAGCGATTTATACTTGTTGTTCTCAGCGACTTGACATTAGCGACTTGGATACTTAGCGAGTTGCTCTTTAGCGACTTGACTGTTTAGCGATTTGGTGCTTTAGCGATTTGTGTCCAGCAACTTGGGCCTTAGCGACTTGGTATTAGCGACTTGATTCATAGCAACTTGAGGTTTAGCGAGTTGCTACTTAGCGACTTGGTTCTTAGCGACTTGGTTCAAGGATTATAGCGACTTGGTTGATTTTTGTTTCTAATACGGTTTTCTCTTGATTTAGTAAAATCCCGTGAAAGAATCTATTTCTCGGTTTAATCATAGAGTTATAAAATCCCGTGAAATCTGTAAACATGTCTACCAACGTACCTACAATCATCTCCACTGTTGCAGAGGATGTTCAAGCATTTGGTTCGGATACTCGTCCACCCATGCTTGACAGAACTGACTACGACTCTTGGGCTCAACGAATCAGTTATGCTGTCTTGGAAAGGAAAATGGGGTCAACATTCTCAAATCCATTGATGAAGGACCTTATCGGTCGAGACTACAAGAGACATAATTGATACCTTTGCTGCAGATGGAACCATGATCTTTGGATTGGACGGACCAAAGACGTATGATGAGCTTCGATGATAAGGAGAAAAGAGATTCGATCTTGATATCGGGCTTCAAACATTATACTTTAGGGTCTTCCAAAATACATCTACAAGCTTATCAATCACAACACTAAAGCCAAGGCTGTTTGGGATAATGTCAAGATACTTCTCTCAGGTTCTGAATTAACTAAGGAAGACAGAGAATCACAATTGTATGATGAATTTGAGCACTTCAAGATGAAACCAGATGAGAGTATTGATGAGTGTCTAAATACTCATCATTTTTGTACCAATTAAACTGCAAAAATATCTGAAAACACTTTCGAAATGTATCAAAATGATAAAAATATCACAAATAAGTGTTTTATGTGTTTTAAATGCAAAAATATCAAAATCTGGTGAAAAACGTATAAAGTTTGCATAATTGGCAGTTTTAGTCCCCCAAGTTTCAAAAGTTGTCAAAAACAGTCCCTGGTAAATCTAAATAAAGAGAAATGTTATTCAAGGTCCCTGAAATATTCTAATTTGTCAAAAATGGTCCTTGAATAAACATTTTGTAAAATGGCAGAAAAGGTCCCTGAACTTTTGAAATTGTCAAGTTTGGTCCCTGGAATTTTGAAAATGTCAAAACAAGTCCTTGTACTTTTGAAGCTTGTCAATATTGGTCCTTGTGTTAACTTTGAGAAAATTACAGGAATGGCCCCTCAAGTTTGGAAGAATTACAAAACTAGTCCTTGTCTAATAAGCCTTGTCAAAATTAACAATTGACCCCTGCCAATTGCCAAATGACCCCTGCCAAAACTCATTTTGACCCCTTGGTCAAAATAAGTCAAAATCCAGAAACGCGCCACTCCCCCACTGTTCACCTTCTTCCACCTCATGCTTCTGCTTTCCCAGCTGTTACCTGCTCCATCCCAAGACCTTATCCCAAACACCTTTCTCCTCACTCATCATTACCCCTACAAACCCACCCCCCCCCCCTACTTGCCATTCACGGTACCTATAAGTCAAATATGCACTTCCCGCCAAAAATAAGCTAACACTCAAAACACTTCCATTGGTCCAATTGAGAGGTGGGATTGCATCAAAAAGCCACGTGGATGATATTTGAAGCATAAAAGAAGCAGAAGTGAAGAGAGAAAAAATCTAGAGTAATTTTAATTTTCATTGTCGTTTTAGCTTAAACTTTAATTATCAGTGTATTTTAAAGCTTTTAAATCTTGTATTTCATGTTTTCAGTGTAATATAAAACTTTTGATATCATCAATTTCACTTTTGAGGTCTTATATCATGTTATGCAATTTTTACTAATTCAAGAAATCTCAATATAATGAAATGTTGTTAGAAATTTGTTAGTTTGGACTGAGTAAGTCATATAAGCTCCTTATAAAGCTTATTAAAGCTTTTAGATACTTTAAAAGCGGTTTAGAATCAAAACCAGAAAATTCACAAAAATACCAATTAATTAGTTTGAAAATAAAAAAGTCCATGGTGAAGAAGGTTAAAGCTGGTTGGTGTTGATTTTGGAAAGCTGATTGGTTTAGAGCTTCATGGGAAGCAATAGGTGTGTTATTTGGTCCTAGTTCACAGTTTGTGCCTCAAATCCATTTGTAAGCAATTTTGATCCATTTTGGCTTTTAACTTTGCAAGACAGTTATAAGCTTAAATCTTTGTGTTTACATTCATTAAGTGTGGTTAAGCATAATTAATAATTAAAATCAGTAGCTTGTTATTTTAAATTGGTAGTTACTATAAAATCTTATTTTAACAGTTAATTTAGCCTATTTGGTAATTTCTAGTTTAATGTTGTTATGGCTAGTGTTTTATGTTTCATTAGTCTTATAAAATGATTATATAAGGTTTGAAATCATGCTCATGATCACGAATCGGTGAAACTCTTTGTAAAATACCAAAACAGTCTTGTTAAGGTGTGTTTGGTTTTACTTAGTTCACTGTATTAAATGTTGTGCAGTCCTTTGTTTTTGGTTGTTCTAAGTTAAACTTGGTCTATAGAACTCAGTACAAGCAAGAAAACCTGTGCTCATTAGACAGAAAGTCAAAATACTTTTTAATCCCAACTCATAAGTTCCTTTGTTAGGATTTGATAGGTAAAATTCACCATACTAGCTTAGAATCTTATAATTTAGCTTAATCTCGTCTTATTGTAGCTTAATATATCATAGTCAGTCCTTAGAATTGATTTAAAACTCATAAAGTCAAGCTGTTCTATAACTTGTCAATAGTCAAAATCGTCACTGTACAGATTTGGTAGTTAAGTTCATAAGCTCTTAGAGAGCTTATTAGTGATCATTATCTGTGTGTTTTGGTTTTTGAGAAGCCAACCAAGCTGTCTCAAGGTTACAAGTTCCTATTTTCCATTTATAGCTTATTTGATAGCTTTTTGTTTAGCTTATTTTTCACACCTGTTTGCAAATATGCCCTGTACACCAGTTTAACGGCTCAATCATAAGCTTCTACAGAGCTTATTAATTAACCATAACCGATTTTTGGTTCTAAGACAGTTAACCTGGTCCTTTTCAAGTTCCAAGTTTTAAATTTGCGGCTTATTTGATAAGCACGCAAGTGCTTATCAAGTTGTCCCAAGTCAATCGGTATTAAGCGATTTTTATCTCGATGGTTTGACGAGGTTTTGAAAAAGCTTCTCAAAAGCTCATTTTAGCTTGTTTTGATCTCATCTTTTGTTTCTAGGTAGCCAACCAGGTCTAAATACAAGTTCCAATAATTGCTTTTTAGTTCTAGCTTATTTGGTGTTACGTGCATAAGCTCAAAGTAGCCTACTAAAATCTGTTTTGCTCATTAAGCTCAAACATAAAATCTGTGATAACTTGTAATTCAGAGGTTCAAACTTGTTGAAACCTGTTCTATTTGAGTCATTTTAGCTTAATATAGCTTCTGTGTAGGTTTGGTGGTCTTTGGTTATCAATTGGCTTTTTCAAGTACTTATAAATAAGCAGTTGCCACTGCTTTGCTTATTTCTCCACACAAGCCCATGTTTTTCTATTTTTCCTAGATTCTACATATTAAAATAGACTTTTCCTGAAATTTTCATAATTTTTCATAACTATTTGCTATTTTTCTTAATTTAAGCTAGTTTTTAATCCTTTTTAAATAGCTTTTAATACAAATAAATTAGAAAAAGCTTAGAAAAATATATTTTCTATTTTCCTAGATTAAGATAAATATAAAAGTAATAAAAAGTATTTTTCCATAATTTTCTTAGTTTAAAAAGTATTTTTTTAGCATTTTAATTAGTTTAAAATAGTTTTAAATTAATAATAAATACATAATAAGTCTTAAAAATATATTTTCAGTTTTAAAATAAGTTTTATCATATTTTAGACTTTTCTAAGTTTTAATTTCATTTTTCTAGGTTAATTTTGTATTTTCTTGTATTTTAGTGCATTTTAAATACTTAATAAATAGTTTTTAATTAATAATAATTAAATAAATAGTTTTAAAAATAATTTTCTTTTTCTAATAATTTTCTTTTATTATTAGGATTGTAAAAATACCATTTTCATATTTGTAGGTCTTTTATTTCTTTAAAACTCACTTTTTATTTTGTACGTAGACGTAATTTTATTTTAAACGTAAGTTTTAAGTTTTAGGTGTTAAACGTTCATCGCCTTTAAAAATAGTGATAGCGTTTATTTAATAGATTTTAACTTTTTAATTTTCTTAATTTTCATTTAAGTCATTTGTTATTTGTAAATCTTTTCTTTAGGTAATTATCCATTCAAAACCTTACTGATCACTATCCTTAGTGATCATTCTATCATCTGAAGTTGTTTAAACACCAATTCATCCTCCGTGGGACTTAACGACCCAGGAATCCACTGTATTCTCCTGATTTTAAATTGCATTTGTGCTCTGAGCAGTTTTAAGTTTCTTACAGTTGGTCATTCACAAGTGGCTAGCTTGCGTGAGATAACTTGACGGTTTTGCACCAACCAAATTTTGGCGCCGCTGCCGGGGAAGCTGTAAGCGTGTTTCTAGCATTTTCAGACCCGTACTTGCACATATACCACGGTTTGTAAAAGTTTTTACGTAAAGTTAATATAAATCAAAAAGTTCATTAACACTTTTCCTAAAGTGTTAAAAACACCAAACAAAATATAAAACAACAAAACAATCGTAGCGTTTTCGACTTGTGTTTCTTTTAAGGTGATTCTTAAGGAAATACGATTTGGTTAAACGAAACGATACCAAAAATATTGTCCAAAAGTTTTTAAACCCATCAGCACAAATCATTACCTACGTCTTTTCAGTGGTACTTAATATACATAAAAAATCAACCACCGCAAATCAAGGCGTGCACTACCTACTGGGGTGCGACCATAATAAGTTCTCGAACATCAGATTTAAAACTTGCCTTTGTGTCCTTGTGATTTGGTGTACCTTTTTCAAAGAAGTCATTTCATTTGTGATTATTGGTTAAGTTCACTTGTGTTTTGCCTCATTTTGTTTTGAAAACTGATTTTTAAACTTAGTGCATGCGCACTCGTTCTTCCGGCTCTACAAGTCCACTTTCGAGCTTGGCAAGATTCCTCGTAGCGTAGAGGGCGTTACGCTCCTTCGGCCGTGGTGAGGAACGTCTACCACCACCACCACTGCCGTGATGGCGGAAGATAAGCCTATGAATGAGCTTCTCCAAGCACCCATCGATGGTTACGGAGATGCTATTGTTGTCCCACCATGCGTGGTGACACTTTTGAGCTCAAAACCGGGTTGCTTAATCTTGTAACCCAAAGCCAATTCTATGGTTTTGGGCGGGATGATCCTCATGCACACATTCGATGGTTTAACAAGATTGCATCTACCATCAAATACAAGAATGTCCCACATGAAGCTATCAAGCTTCTTCTGTTCCCATTTTCTCTAGAGGGACAAGCCCGGAATTGGCTTGAGAAACAACCCCTCGTTCCATTGAGACATGGGAAGATCTAGTCACAAAGTTTGTGAACGAATTCTATCCTCCATCAAGAACTACAAGTCTTAAGAATGAGATAATGAAATTCTCTCAAAGATTTGATGAATCATTCGGGGAGGCATGGGATTGTTACAAAGACTTGCTCAAGTGTCCGCATCATGGTTTTACCGAGTTAATGCAAATGGATACTTTCTACAATGGTCTGCACCAAGGTGATCAAGACTCTCTAAATGCCTCCGCGGGAGGTAATTTCTGAGCAAGACCACAAAAGAAGCCTTGCAAATAATTGAAAACAAGTCCCAGGTCCGCCCTTTCCGAGCAAAGACATATCAATCTCAGTCTAATGCTGGACCTTCTACTTCATCTTCCGTGAGTACATCTAGCACCGATGCTAAGATTGACAAACTCACGGATATTGTTCAAGCTTTGGTTCTTGCTAACCAAAAGAAAGTCACTTTCACACAAGCACCATCATATGGTGAAGTGAAGAAAGTTGAAGTTTGTGTTACTTGTGGTGGTCTTCATGCATACTACAACATCTGCCACCGATGGTAGTCCTTTTGAAGCTAATGCTATAGCCGGTACTTCAAATCAAGGAGGTAATCAATACCGTCCTCAGAATGAACCAAGCTACTGTGCTAACACTTATCGAGGCACCACCGGTTTC
This sequence comes from Chrysanthemum makinoi, assembly GCA_910596185.1. Taxonomy (NCBI): domain Eukaryota; kingdom Viridiplantae; phylum Streptophyta; class Magnoliopsida; order Asterales; family Asteraceae; genus Chrysanthemum; species Chrysanthemum makinoi. Next base: position 306,245,114 of record OU343223.1, on the reverse strand, counting down.
AACGAATCCTAACCGGAATCAGAACCAACAAAGAATGAACCAAGGTTATCAAAACCAAGGTAATTTCTATTCCGGTCCCAACCAAGGTTTCCAACATCAAGGAAATCTTAATCAAAACACTTATAATCGAGGGAATCAATTTCAAGGGAATATGAATCCTAATCAAGGGAATTCTGGCTATAATCAGAACATAAGACCTCAAATTACCCCTCCACCTCCTCTGTGTCAACATCGATGAGCTTTTAAGGCAATTCATGAAGACTCAAGAGGAGACAAACAGGTTGTTGGTTAGTCGATCATCGCTGAATTAAAGAAGTCTTTAAATGATCGACCCTCGGGCTCAGGTACTCTACCTAGCAACACGATCGCTAATCCGAGGGACGATGCAAAGGCGATCACAACCGAAGTGGTGTTTAGGTATGATGGACCCGCTATTCCTACTACCTCTTCTTCTCTCCCGAAGGTAGTGGAAAGTGAACCTGAGGCGACAACGGACAAGGAACTTCCTACTAATAACGGAAGTACCAGCAATGTCCATCCTCGGTTGTCGAAACCAAAATCCAATCCAGGAGTTGTTTTTGAACCTCCTGTAGCTCCCATTGGAAAATCCAAATCTTCTATTCCTTACCCATCACGTTTACAAGAGCAAAAGCTCCGCGAGAAAGCAGGTCATCAAATGGAAAAATTCTTTCAAATTTTCCAAGAACTTCATTTTAACATAAGCTTCGCGGATGCTATCATGTTGATGCCCAAGTTTGCATCAACTCTCAAACACATGTTAAGCAACAAAGAAAATCTGTTTGAAATGGCTAAAACTCCTCTCAACGAAAAGCTGCTCTGCGAGTTATCTTGAAGAAGCTTCGAGAAGCCGGGAGATCTGGAAAATTTCTCTTACCTTGTGTATTTCCAGGGAATGGTTGAATGCTTTGCCTTAGCGATCTTGGTGCAAGCATAAACCGATGCCTCATTAGTATGGAAGAAACTTTCTCTTCTGGATCTTACTCCTACATGCATGACTCTCGAGCTTGCAGATCGTACAATCTCCCGTCCTCTTGGAATTGCCGAGGACGTATTTGTGAAAGTAGGGAAGTTCCATTTTCCGGTGACTTTGTAGTTGTTGATTTCGATGCTGATCCACGAGTTCCTCTCATTGTTGGAAGAGGATTCACGAGAGCGGGCCGTGCTCTCATTGATGTATTTGAGCAAGAAATCACATTACGTGTTGGTAATGAAGCTGTAACGTTTAACCTTGATCAAACTTCGAGGTACTCTGCAAACTATGATTACGAGTCGGTTAACCGAATCGATATCATTGATGTTGCTTCGAAGAGTACTCTCAAGAAGTTCGGGTTATTCTCATAATTACGTGAGTGGAAATCCCACCACATCTTCGCAACCTATCATAGCCAATTCTACTCCTTCTCTCACTCCGTTTGAGGGAAGCGACTTCATCTTGGAAGAGATTGAAGCATACTTGGCTAGTGATTCTGTTCCATGGGAAATTGATCACGCTTCAATTGACATCGAGGGGGACATACTTCTCATTGAGAAAATGCTTAAAGATGATCATTCATCAACCCCTCGCACTAGTGATGCAATTCCAGAAGAGATTAATCACCATGAGATTAATCCGGAAGGAGATATTCTTATTCTTGAGAAGTTGTTAAATCAGGACACTTCTCCTCCACTCCCTCCCGTCAACCTGCATAACAAGGAAGTCAAGTCGGTTGAGAAAAGCGAAGAATTTCCTGAAGTCGAACTTAAGGACTTACCGCCTCATCTCGAGTATGCATTTCTTGAGGGTGATGATAAATTGCCCGTCATTATTGCTCGAGATTTGAGTAAAGATGAAAAGATTGCTCTCATAAAGGTCTTGAAGTCACACAAGCAAGCAATTGCTTGGAAACTCTCCGACATTAAGGGTATTAACCCTGAATTTTGTACTCACCAAATCTTGATGGAGGATGACTTCAATCCAGATTCAACATCGAGAGAAGGGTGAATCCAAAAATCCATGATGTTATCAAACAAGAGGTTATCAAACTTCTTGATGCAGGATTGATTTACCCTATCTCGGATAGTCCTTGGGTTAGCCCAATTCACTGTGTTCCAAAAAGGGTGGCATAACTGTTGTCACAAATGAAGAAAACGAGTTAATTCCAACTCGATTGGTTCGGGATGGCGTGTGTGTATTGACTATCGTAAGTTGAATGACGCCACCCGTAAAGACCATTTTCCTCTACCCTTCATGGACCGGATGCTTGAGAGATTAGCAGGGAACGAATACTATTGTTTCCTTGATGGTTTCTCGGGTTATTTTCAGATCCCCATTGATCCACGGGATCAAGAAAAGACCACATTCACCTGCCCATACGGAACTTTTGCCTACAAACGTATGCCCTTTGGCTTATGTAGCGCTCACGCACGTTCCAACGTTGTATGATGGCCATATTCCACGACATGATCGGGGAAACAATGGAGGTGTTTATGGATGACTTCTCAGTCATCGGGGATTCATTTCAGACTTGTCTCTCCCACTTAGACAAAATGCTTAAACGGTGTGAAGACACCAATCTATGTCTAAGCTGGGAGAAGAGCCACTTTATGGTCAAAGAAGGCATAGTCCTTGGCCATAAGATTTCCAAAAATGGGATGGAGGTAGATAGAGCAAAAGTTGATGTTATTGCTAAACTGCCTCATCCTACTACCGGCAAAGGTATTAGGAGTTTTGGGTCATGCGGGTTTTATCGTAGATTCATACAAGATTTTTCTAAAATCGCCCGGCCTATGACCCATCTTCTTGAAAAAAAAGCTCCTTTTATCTTCTCTCCTGAGTGCGTCGAAGCTTTTGAAACACTAAAGAAAAAGCTTACGGAAGCACCCATTCTAGTTGCCCCGACTGGGATTTACCCTTCGAGCTCATGTGCGATGCAAGTGATTTTGCTATCGGTGCAGTCTTGGGGCAACGCAAAACAAAGCATTTTCAGCCTATACATTACGCAAGTAAGACTATGACTGAAGCTCAAACCCATTACACCACTACAGAAAAGAACTATTAGGCTGTGGTGTATGCGTTTGAAAAGTTTCGGCCATACCTCATCTTGACCAAATGCGTGGTGTATACGGATCATTCGGCTCTTAAATATCTCTTTGCAAAACAAGATGCAAAGCCGAGATTGCTCCGTTGGGTTCTCCTCCTCCAGGAATTTGATATCATTATACGTGATAAAAAGGAGCTGAGAACCTAGCTGCTGATCATCTGTCCCGATTAGAGAACCCTCACCAGGATGTGTTCGAGAAAAAGGAAATAAATGAAACGTTTCCTCTCGAGACACTCAGTGCGGTTTCTTTTCGTGGAGACTCTACTACCCCATGGTTTCTTTGACTTCGCAAATTACCATGCGGGTAACTTCATAGTGAAAGGGATGTCGTCCCAACAGAAGAACAAATTCTTCAAGGATGTTAAACATTACTTCGGGGACGACCCCTACTTGTTCAAAATTTGCGCGGATCAAGTCATCAGGCGATGTGTATATGGTCAGGAAGCTATTGACATTCTGAAAGCTTGCCATGCTTTGGACCTCTTGGGGACATCATAGCCCCAACTACACCGCCAAGAAGGTGTTTGATTCCGGATTCTATTGGCCCACAATTTACAAGGATGCCCACGAATTTGTCAAAGCCTGTGACGCTTGTCAGCGTCACGGGAATATCTCACAAAGGAATGAAATGCCACAAAACGCCATTCAAGTGTGTGAGATCTTTGACATCTGGGGCATTGACTTTATGGGGCCATTCCCTTCTTCTCGCGGAAATAAGTACATACTGCGTGGCCGTTGACTACTTGTCAAAATGGGTTGAAGCTAAGGCTTTACCCACCAACGATGCCCGAGTTGTAGTGAAATTCTTAAAATCCTTGTTTGCTAGGTTTGGAACTCCACGAGCCATAATCAGTGATCGTGGTACGCATTTCTGCAATGACCGATTTGAAAGAGTCATGCAGTATGGTGTGACTCACGTCTCTCTGCGTACCACCCACAAACAAGTGGGCAAGTGGAAGTTTCTAACCGGGGATCAAAAGAATTACGGAGAGGGCGGTTGGCGAAAACCGTGCCTCTTGGTCGGATAAGCTAGATGACGCACTCTGGGCCCGGACACTTACAAAACACCCATCGGTGTACTCCATACAAGCTTGTATACGGAAGGCGTGTCATCTACGGTTGAGCTAGAGCACAAGGCATCTTGGGCCTTGAAACATGCCAACTTTGATATTCAGGCAATTTGGTGATCACAGAAAAGTTCAAATGAATGAATTAAATGAACTCCGTGATCAAGCATACGAGAACTCTTTGATCTATAAAGAAAAGACAAAGAAGATTCATGACTCAAAGATCAAAAACCGCGTTTTCAATGTTGGTGATCGAGTCCTTCTTTTTAATTCAAGATTGAAGATTTTCTCGGGAAAGCTTAAATCTCGTTGGTGCGGACCATTTACTATCACTAAGGTTTATCCTTATGGCACCATTGAGTTATCTCAACCCGATGGTCCAAACTTTAAAGTGAATGGTCATCGGTTGAAGCATTATTTTGGAGAGGACATTCCTCCTGTGATTGTCCCGGATCTTCAAACTTTCCCCATGAACCAATGAATGCGGGGATCGAGTCAAGCTAATGACTCGGTAATCAAAAACAATAGCATGCCATATGGGTTTTCACCCATATTTCTGACTTCTTTCTATTTTCTACCACCCTAGTGTGGGGGGATTGCCCCACATGTTGTGTATGTATATAAGTGTTTCACACACAAAAAATCATCATCTTTCTAAATAATGGCCGTAGTATTTCCCTTTTACGTTCTATGTTTCGGCATAACCGCCGGTACTTTGAATATTGAGGGCAATATTCATTTCTAAGTGTGGGGGGGAATTCTCACGAATTTTATCATGTAATTATTCCGCCCAATTCCCCCATTTTTGGCCAAAATTTTTTTTGGAGTAAGTGTTTTACACTTACTCATTTGGTTATCAGTCCGCCTTGTCTAATAAACAAAAGGATTGGCTAATCCAGGAGCAAACGGCTCTTGGTAAAGATATCTCAAATCCGTTGACGGCTTGCAATTTGCCCAAAATTGTATGGTATTCAACTCACCATATCCTAAAAGTGAAGAGTTGGCTAGCCCGCAAGTTTATGGCTTGTGGTAAAGGCAGTGGGAAATCCATAATTGGTAATCAGCTCACCAAAGATAATATTGATAATTTATCTAAAGAGTTGGCTAGTCCGAGAAAGTACGGCTTACGGTAAAGACACATCAAATCCGTTTACAGCTTATGATTTGCTCAAAATCATTTGGTTATCAGTGTACCAAGGTTCTTACTTGAACTGAAACATTTGGCTACTCCAGCAGTAATGGCTTTTGGTAAAGAGATAAAATCCATTAATTTTTCTCAAAACATTGCTAGGGACTAGCAATATCTTAGTGTGGGGGATTGATGAGTGTCTAAATACTCATCATTTTTGTACCAATTAAACTGCAAAAACATCTGAAAACACTCAGAAATGTATCAAAATGATAAAAATATCACAAATAAGTGTTTTATGTGTTTTAAATGCAAAAATATCAAAATCTGGTGAAAAACGTATAAAGTTTGCATAATTGGCAGTTTTAGTCCCCCAAGTTTCAAAAGTTGTCAAAAACAGTCCCTGGTAAATCTAAATAAAGAGAAATGTTATTCAAGGTCCCTGAAATATTCTAATTTGTCAAAAATGGTCCTTGAATAAACATTTTGTAAAATGGCAGAAAAGGTCCCTGAACTTTTGAAATTGTCAAGTTTGGTCCCTGGAATTTTGAAAATGTCAAAACAAGTCCTTGTACTTTTGAAGCTTGTCAATATTGGTCCTTGTGTTAACTTTGAGAAAATTACAGGAATGGCCCCTCAAGTTTGGAAGAATTACAAAACTAGTCCTTGTCTAATAAGCCTTGTCAAAATTAACAATTGACCCCTGCCAATTGCCAAATGACCCCTGCCAAAACTCATTTTGACCCCTTGGTCAAAATAAGTCAAAATCCAGAAACGCGCCACTCCCCCACTGTTCACCTTCTTCCACCTCATGCTTCTGCTTTCCCAGCTGTTACCTGCTCCATCCCAAGACCTTATCCCAAACACCTTTCTCCTCACTCATCATTACCCCTACAAACCCACCCCCCCCTACTTGCCTGTTACAGTACCTATAAGTCAAATATGCACTTCCCGCCAAAAATAAGCTAACACTCAAAACACTTCCATTGGTCCAATTGAGAGGTGGGATTGCATCAAAAAGCCACGTGGATGATATTTGAAGCATAAAAGAAGCAGAAGTGAAGAGAGAAAAAATCTAGAGTAATTTTAATTTTCATTGTCGTTTTAGCTTAAACTTTAATTATCAGTGTATTTTAAAGCTTTTAAATCTTGTATTTCATGTTTTCAGTGTAATATAAAACTTTTGATATCATCAATTTCACTTTTGAGGTCTTATATCATGTTATGCAATTTTTACTAATTCAAAAAATCTCAATATAATGAAATGTTGTTAGAAATTTTGTTAGTTTGCTGAGTAAGTCATATAAGCTCCTTATAAAGCTTATTAAAGCTTTTAGATACTTTAAAAAGCAGTTTAGAATCAAAACCAGAAAATTCACAAAAATACCAATTAATTAGTTTGAAAATAAAAAAGTCCATGGTGAAGAAGGTTAAAGCTGGTTGGTGTTGATTTTGGAAAGCTGATTGGTTTAGAGCTTCATGGGAAGCAATAGGTGTGTTATTTGGTCCTAGTTCACAGTTTGTGCCTCAAATCCATTTGTAAGCAATTTTGATCCATTTTGGCTTTTAACTTTGCAAGACAGTTATAAGCTTAAATCTTTGTGTTTACATTCATTAAGTGTGGTTAAGCATAATTAATAATTAAAATCAGTAGCTTGTTATTTTAAATTGGTAGTTACTATAAAATCTTATTTTAACAGTTAATTTAGCCTATTTGGTAATTTCTAGTTTAATGTTGTTATGGCTAGTGTTTTATGTTTCATTAGTCTTATAAAATGATTATATAAGGTTTGAAATCATGCTCATGATGCTCAATCGGTGAAACTCTTTGTAAAATACCAAAACAGTCTTGTTAAGGTGTGTTTGGTTTTACTTAGTTCACTGTATTAAATGTTGTGCAGATCCTTTGTTTTGGTTGTTCTAAGTTAAACTTGGTCTATAGAACTCGGTACAAGCAAGAAAACACTGTGCTCATTAGGCAGAAAGTCAAAATACTTTTTAATCCCAACTCATAAGTTCACTGTTAGGATTTGATAGGTAAAATTCACCATACTAGCTTAGAATCTTATAATTTAGCTTAATCTCGTCTTATTGTAGCTTAATATATCATAGTCAGTCCTTAGAATTGATTTAAAACTCATAAAAGTCAACTGTTCTATAACTTGTCAATAGTCAAAATCATCACGTAATGATTTGGTAGCCAAGTTCATAAGCTCTTAGAGAGCTTATTAGTGATCATTATCCTGTGTGTTTTGGTTTTTTGAGAAGCCAACCAAGCTGTCTCAAGGTTACAAGTTCCTATTTTCCATTTATAGCTTATTTGATAGCTTTTTGTTTAGCTTATTTTTCACACCTGTTTGCAAATATGCCTGTACACCGGTTTAATTTCAATCATAAGCTTCTCTGAGCTTATTAATTAACCATAACTTCGATTTTTGGTTCTAAGGCAGTTAACCTGGTCCTTTTCAAGTTCCAAGTTTTAAATTTGCGATTGTAGCTTATTTGATAAGCACTGCAAGTGCTTATCAAGTTGTCCCAAGTCAATCGGTATAAGCGATTTTTATCTCGATGGTTTTGAGGTTTTGAAAAAGCTTCTCAAAAGCTCATTTTAGCTTGTTTTGATCTCATCTTTTGTTTCTAGGTAGCCAACCAGGTCTAAATACAAGTTCCAATAATTGCTTTTTAGTTCTAGCTTATTTGGTGTTACGTGCATAAGCTCAAAGTAGCCTACTAAAATCTGTTTTGCTCATTAAGCTCAAACATAAAATCTGTGATAACTTGTAATTCAGAGGTTCAAACTTGTTGAAACCTGTTCTATTTGAGTCATTTTAGCTTAATATAGCTTACGTGTAGGTTTGGTGGTCTTTGGTTATCATTTGGCTTTTCAAGTGCTTATAAATAGCGGTTACCTTCTGATTGCTTATTTCTCCACACAAGCCCATGTTTTTTCTATTTTTCCTAGATTCTACATATTAAAATAGACTTTTCCTGAAATTTTCATAATTTTTCATAACTGTTTGCTATTTTTCTTAATTTAAGCTAGTTTTTAATCCTTTTTAAATAGCTTTTAATACAAATAAATTAGAAAAAGCTTAGAAAAATATATTTTCTATTTTCCTAGATTAAGATAAATATAAAAGTAATAAAAAGTATTTTTCCATAATTTTCTTAGTTTAAAAAGTATTTTTTAGCATTTTAATTAGTTTAAAATAGTTTTAAATTAATAATAAATACATAATAAGTCTTAAAAATATATTTTCAGTTTTAAAATAAGTTTTATCATATTTTAGACTTTTCTAAGTTTTAATTTCATTTTTCTAGGTTAATTTTGTATTTTCTTGTATTTTAGTGCATTTTAAATACTTAATAAATAGTTTTTAATTAATAATAATTAAATAAATAGTTTTAAAAATAATTTTCTTTTTCTAATAATTTTATTTTATTATTAGGATTGTAAAAATACCATTTTCATATTTGTAGGTCTTTTATTTCTTTAAAACTCACTTTTTATTTTATGCGTAGGCGTAATTTTATTTTAAACGTAAGTTTTAAGTTTTAGGTGTTAAACGTTCATAAGCCTTTTAAAAATAGTGATAGCGTTTATTTAATATATTTTATCTTTTTAATTTTATTTAATTTTCATTTAAGTATTTGTTATTTGTAAATCTTTTCTTTAGGTAATTATCCATTCAAACCTTACTGATCACTATCCTTAGTGATCATTCTATCATCTGAAGTTGTTTAAACACCAATTCATCCTCCGTGGGACTTAACGACCCAGGAATCCACTGTATTCTCCTGATTTTAAATTGCATTTGTGCTCTGAGCAGTTTTAAGTTTCTTACAGTTGGTCATTCACAAGTGGCCAGCTTGCGTGAGATAACTTGACGGTTCAGCACAGATCAAGTATCTATGAATATTACGTGAGATTCCACAAGCTTGTGAATGACATGAGGAATATCAAAATGACCATGCCAAACATTCAGCTGAACTCAAAGTTTGTGAACAACATGAATCCCGAATGGCACAAATTTGTCACCGCTGTGAAGCTAACCAAAGGATTGAAGAATACAAACTATGAGCAACTATATGCCTTCTTTCTTCAGAATGAGAGACATGCTATGTTTGAAAAAATGATTCTTGAACAGTTCAAAACCAACCAGGGAGAAACAAGTTCCTCAAATGATTCAACAGCCTTTTACACAAATGTTGAAATTACCACCAAAGCTTCTCAAGTCATACCCACGGGTAATGGTAATTACAAGCTCATCCCTGATCTAGCATATAAGCCTCCGGACCCAAACACATTCATGGAAAACTTCATCAATCAACTGTCTCTCATGGTCGGTCAAAAATGAACTCTCTCCCACACACCAACAATAACCTCATAACAGCATCCAATCCACACAATCAAGCAACGCCGAGATGGGAAGGTTATGGTGCAACCAGTTCAAGAAAGGCAGTATGAACAGGGAAGAGGTGCAGTTGGAAGAGGATATGTGGTAAATTAGAATAGGGGAAGGAATGGAAATCAAGGACAAGCAAAGCCGATCAAGTGCTACAACTGTGGTGGTGATGAACATATAGCTAGAAAGCGCACATCTCCAAACGCCCACAAAATGCATAGTACTTCAGAGACAAGATGTTACTTGTGCAAGCTCAGGATAATGGAGCTGTGTTGGATGAAGAGGAGCTGTTGTTTCTTGTTGAGGGCAATGCCAAGACATATGATGCAGATGTGGATGAGCAGCCAATTCAGGAGATAGGTCATAATCATCAGAATGCCTTTCAAGTCGCCGACGTGATGCATACGACTCGGACGTCGATGATGAACCTCTTGCCGCAGACAATTTTCATGGCTAGCATTTCTCCAATGGTCTCTCCAAAGGTCCCCTCACCACAACAAGTTGGTCCATCCAAAGAATCAATCATCTCAGAGGTATTAAAACTATATGATAATGTTGATCATCAAAAGATACATGATAAAGTTCAATCGCGAGGAAACCGGTGACTCGGATATTGCTAATATGGGCAATGATAATATTGTCCCATATGATCAATATGTGACCCAATGTGAGAGTACGATTGAACCAAGTGATGTATCTAATGCAGTCAATGATGACTATATCTTTGATGAATACACTGTTGCTGTTCCTAATGATTATGTCATCTCTGAACTTAATGCCTATAAAGAACAAGTTGCCATTTATGAACAACGTGCTAAGTTTGAGTTAACTACCCGTGAGCAGGAAATGGATGACCAAATGCGTACAATTATTAGAAAAAGTAATTTTAGGGAAGAAATACTTAAACAAGAGTTAGATTCCTTAAAAGAAAAGCTTAACAAAACGGCTAAGCAAAAATAAGAACTTCAAGAAAATGTGAAAGTGCTTAAACAGGAATTTAGTGCCAAGGAATCAAAACTCTTAAATGAATTTTCCAACCTAAAAACTTTGAAAAACAAACTTGAAAATAAATTGTACGTACAAGGAAACACAATTCAGACTGCTCACATGATCACTAAGCATAGAGTTCTAAGTGACAAACATAGTGTTGCGTTAGTTAATGAACCAAACCCTAAGGCGTGTCTGAAAACTAGAGAAGCACAGAAGGTAATCTATGATGGCAATGAAATCCTTAAGCCTAGATAGAAACTTAGTTGCGCTAAGAATACTGAGGAAGATAAACAGTTAGAAGAAGTAACTAGAAAGAAATTGGATGAAAAGCTTAAGAGCCCTTTATGCATAGAAAAGAAAATCAGCTATAAAACACCCAACTATGCTAAGGATAACTGGATTGCCTTTAAAAAGTTTAGACTTCAAACACAGCTGACCCATGAACAAGTGTTTTGGAAAAAGGACATGGACATGAAAAAAGCTGATGAGTTTGTTGAAAAGAATCCCCCGTGTAGGAGAATGCTTCCCGCACCTTTGTTTATCCCCCCAATACCCCAATGCATTTAGTTCCTAGATCTATTCCCACTAAAAGCAAGACCTTAATCAGTCAATATGTAATTTTTCAATTATTTATTGATTTTGAGAAAACTTGTAAGAAAAGGATCACACCCACTTGGGATAAGCTGAAGGGAAAGGGTTTTGAGCAAACTAAAGAATGATATTTAAGCGAGGTCATGCCTTTCTTTAAACAATTAAAAGGTCAATTTGAGAGTCTTAAAAAGGGGACGGATTCAGATATTAAAGAAATAGAAAAGGAATTTGATGCAATGATAGTTGAGGTTAGTGACTATGAGCGAGAATTAAAATATAATGAGATTGAGAGGAAGAACTTGCATACCTTGAATGAGAATCTTATTTCTGAATGTATCACTTTAGATGTGTTTTACACGCTACGAATTTTCCATTAATGCTTCTCAATTTCATGAATTATCTGTTGCTCCGAAAGTCTCCCATGATCGTGTCATTGAGCTTGAAAAAACTAACTCTAAACTGCATGATAAAGTTGAACGTGATGATCATGATAACCTGGTGAAACAGTTTTCTAAATTGGAAGTTGCGCATCTTGCTTTGCAATTAAAATATCAACATCTAAAAGAAAATGTTAAAACCTCAAATATCAAGACATCCTTGGATGCTCCTGAATTTGATGCAGTTTTTGAAATTGGCAAACGTGATGAACATATTCAAACTCATTGTAACACGATCAAAAAACTGAGAAACCAAATTTCATAATTAAAGGGTGAAAAGAACAATGTGACAGGCTCCCAAATGCCTCCTTTAGATTCTCGAGTTCTCGACTTTTCATCTTCAAAACTTGGTTAATGTTTTACAAAAGGAAAATGAGAGTTTTCTAGAAGAAAATGAAAAGGTTAAACAACACTTTAAAGAGTTATATGATTCAATGAAAGTCACTCGTGACAAGAACAACGAAAAAAATAACGTCTTTACAAAAGGAAATTGAGAATCTGAAGAGTCGGGAAAAAGGGAAAATGCCACTTGTCTTTAATGAGAATGTTGCATCAAAGTCATCTTCAGACTGCAAATATCTTGTATCATTAAATATATTCATCCTCATCTTAGGAATAACGAACTTGCATTTCATAATTATCTTGCTCGTCTTAAGGATAGTCTTGAATGTCTTCGTGAGATTGTAGAAGAGGACTTCATAAATAAGCCACTTGATAGTGAAATTAGGTTTGCTTGCATTCAGGCCAAACGATCTCAAGAGATGTTAGAATGTTTAATAGCAACATGTCCTAAATCCTTAGGTGCGAAAGATAAAGCTGTGATGCCGTGTTCCATGCCTAGTGCTAAGTATACAAACCATTCGATGCCCAAGTTAAGAAAGTGAATTTCAACGTGCCTTCAAGTAGTTCAGATCCCTGCACATCTAGTTCAGGAATGCAAAAAGTAGCAAAACCAACTAATGTTCCAATTCCCTCTAGAGTAGAAGTGACACCAAAGCAAGCGGTCAAAGCCTCAAGGCAACACAAAGAATGATAGGACCTTGCGTGCTAGGAATGTTCAATGGAAGAGAGTAGAAGATCACCTTAGGGAGAATTTGAATAAAACGAATCATGTTGATTCTAGTGTTAGCTCTAAGCATCTTGTAATTAATGCTAAGTTCGCTACTTTTGGCAAAACATGTAATGATGATTGCGTGGTTTACATTACTAATCTTGAATGTGGTGTGAATGATTTGATTAATCTTTGTAAAATGCCCAGTTAAAAATGTTAATGTTAAAAATCAAGCTAAGAAGGCTAAAAGGCAATGGCGAAAGAAAGTTAGAAAACAATGGAAACCCACGGGAAGGAAATTTAGTAATATAGGTTATCAATGGATACCTAATGGCCGTAAGATTAATGAGTTGTGCCCTAAATTTGCTAAGTCAATGCCCATTAGAAAATGGATGCCTCTTGGTAGAACTATTCCCTTAAGAAGTGAACATACTTTGAATAGGTCAAATACGGACACTAGCACTGCATCTATTTCTGATGAGTCCATTGTTTCTACTTCTGATGTGGGTGTTCCAATCATCATTACTAACCAAATGGAACCCATTCTTGCATAGGGATCCCAATTATCCGATTATCCATTCTTGTCGTGTTCAACCTGCAGATCATTCAAATCGTTACGTGGTACTTGGACTCAGGCTATTCCAAGCATATGATTGGAGACCGGTCGCGGCTCATGAACTTCGTGAGTAAATTCATCGGAACTGTGAGATTCGGAAGCGATCATTTTGGTGCTATTATGGGTTATGGAGATTACGTGGTTGGAAATAGTGTGATTTCAGGGTATATTATGTTGAAGGTCTTGGACATAATCTATTTTCTGTCGGACAATTTTGTGACTCCGATTTAGAAGTGGCCTTTAGAAAACATACTTGCTTTGTTAGAGAACTTGATGGTGTGGAACTTCTTAGAGGAACTCGTGGTTCAAACCTATACACCATCTCTATCGAAGATATGATGAAATCTTCACCCATCCGCTTGTTGTCAAAGGCTTCCAAAACTAAGTCATGGCTATGGCACCGTCGTCTCAATCACTTGAACTTTGGTACCATAAACAATCTTTCCAGAAAGGACTTAGTAAGAGGACTACCCAGATTAAAGTATGAAAAAGATCATCTTTGTTCAGCTTGCCAATTGGGAAAAAGCACGAAATATGCCCACAAACCAAAACCCACAAACTCAGTAATGGAAGTTCTTCATACCCTTCATATGGACTTGTGCGGACCAATGAGAGTGCACACGATAAATGGGAAGAAATACATTCTAGTAGTTGTTGATGACTACTCTCGAATTACTTGGGTAAAGTTTTTGAGGACGAAGGATGAAACTCCAGATGTCATCATCAAACTTATCAAACAGCTTCAAGTTCGACTCAACAATACTGTTAGAATTGTTCGAACAGACAATGGCACAGAGTTTGTTAACAAAGACTTAATTCAATTTTATGAAAGCGTTGGAATCAGTCATCAAAGAAGTGTTCCACGAACTCCTCAACAGAGCGGTGTAGTTGAAAGACGAAATTGAACTCTTGTGGAAGCCGCAAGAACAATGCTAATTTATTCAAAGGTTCCAATGTTTCTATGGGTTGAAGCCATTGCCACTGCTTGCTACACCAAAAATCGTTCCCTTATTCATACCTCTCATGGAAAAACTCCATATGAACTTCGTTCATAAGCGTAAACCTGATCTCTCCTACCTTCGTGTGTTTGGTGCTTTGTGCTATCCAACGAATGATGGTCAAGATTTAGGCAAATTAAGAGCAAAGGCAGATATTGGAGTTTTTGTTGGTTATGCACCAAACAAGAAGGGTTACCGAATCTACAACAAAAGAACCCGAAATATCATGGAAACAATTCATGTTACGTTCGATGAGCTGACCGTTCAAATGGCTCCAGGACAATCCAGTTCTGGACCCGCATCTCAACCTTCATCATGTAGTCATATCGGTTCTACTCTTGTTTCTAATCCCTCACCAGCAACTCCTTATGTACCTCCTTCAGAAGATGAGTTGAAAAAATTATTTGATCCAATGTTTGATGAACACTATGAGCCAAGTGCTAATGATCTGTCAATTCCATTAACAGGTCGCTCCTCTCCCTGTCAATGAAGTTAACCCTTCAGTTTCAATGTCATTAAGTTAAGAAGCGCCTGCTGCTGATCACTCTGTCTCATCAACAAATCATCAATCATCGAGTGTACATCATGGAATTGTTTCTGGTACCTATGATGGAGATAATCCCTTTGCTACTCCTGAAGATGGCTCATTTGAAAACATATTTGCTCCTGAATCATCATTAGAACCATCTTCATTAGGAGAAATCGACTCTGCTACTTCTGTTCCTCAACAACAACCACATGAACACCTTGGAAAATGGACACATGATCACCCATTGGACAACATCATTGGAAACCCTTCTCGTTTAGTATCCACTCGTCGACAACTTGCAACCGATGCCTTATGGTGCTTTTTCAACTCCGTACTATCCAAAGTCGAACCAAAAGATGTTAAAACTGCAATGAATGAAGACAGCTGGTTCAATGCCATGCAAGAAGAAATTCATGAGTTTGATCGACTAGATGTATGGGAACTAGTACTTGCTCCTGACTGTGCTATGATCATTGCTTTAAAGTGGATCTTCAAAGTAAAACTTGATGAGCATGGTGATGTTTTAAAGAACAAGGCTCGATTGGTTGCAAAAGGATGCCGTCAAGAGGAGGGTATTGACTTTGAAGAATCATTTGCTCCAGTTGCTTGCATCGAGGCAATCAAAATCTTCTTGGCTAATGCTGCAAGTAAGAACATGGTAGTCTATCAGATGGATGTAAAGACGGCTTTTCTTAACGGTGACCTTAAAGAAGTCGTATACGTCAGCCAACCTGAAGGCTTTGTGAATCCAGAGCATCCTACTCACGTCTATCGTTTGAAGAAGGCTCTTTACGGTTTGAAGCAAGCTCCAAGGGCATGGTATGATACGCTATCAAAGTTTCTTCTATCTACTGGATTCACCAAAGGAGCAGTTGATCCGACATTGTTCACCAGAAATTCAGGCAAACACTTAATTCATGTTCAAATCTATGTTGATGATATTATCTTTGCCTCGACTGACCCCAATGAATGTGACCGTTTTTCAAATGAAATGGGTTCTAAATTTCAAATGTCAATGATGGGAAAAATGTCATTTTTCTTGGGATTACAAATTTCACAAAGTCCCGGAGGCATTTTTATAAATCAATCTAAATATGCAAATGAGATTTTAAAGAAATTTGGATTTGATTCTTGTGACCTGTTGACACTCCCATGATAGAGCGTACTATCTTTGGATGAGGACCACTCGGGGATCATGGTAGACCAAACAAAATATCGTAGTATGATTGGATCCACGATGTACCTCATATCCGAGAGACCGACATTCTATTCGTTTGCATGTGTGCTAGATATCGGCTAAGCCTACCAAAAGCACCTTGAAGCGGTTAAACAGGTCTTTCGGTATCTCCAAGGAACCATTAACATGGGACTTTGGTACCTGAAGGACACCGGTATGTCACTAACGACCTATCATGATCTTGATCATGCAGATGTCAAGATACACGTCGGCACGTCGGAGGTGCTCGATTTTTTGGGTGATAAGCTTATGAGTGGTCTTCAAAGAAAAAATGTGTACTTCTATTTCCTCTACAGAGGCTGAATACATAGCCATGTCATCTTGTTGTGCTCAAATCCTATGGATGAGAACCCAATTATCTGACTATGGCTTTGAATTCAACAAAATCCCTATGTACTGTGATAATAAAAGTGTCATTGCTCTCTCATGCAACAACGTTCAACACTCAAGAGCAAAGCACATCGACATTCGACATCATTTCATCAGGGAGCAAGTAGAAAACGGTGTGGTGGAACTCTATTTTGTGAGGACTGAATTCCAGTTAGCAGACATCTTCACCAAAGCTCTTCCTAGAGAATGTTTTGAGTTTATCCTCCCACGACTTGGTCTAAAGAGTCTTCAACCGGAAACACTCAAACGTCTTCAAGAGGAAGACGAGGAGTAAAGGTCTTTCTTCATCCATCTATTGTAAATATTTATTTGAAAAACAAATTACAAAATTACAAAACCTTCAAAAAGCAAATAGAAAAATATAAAACTTTCAAAAAAAAATATTGTCTTTTTGTCATATTTTTCTCGATTCGATAATATCTGCGGTCTTTGTGCTGTCATTCAAAGAATGACACGGGTCTTTAGATGTTGTTCGAATGTTCTCAACAAAAAAAAAGTTTGGGAGAAAAGTGTTGTCATTTCAGGCAGTAACCCGCTTTTCAAAGAAAGAACAGAGCCATGCTTTATCTTAAATCTTCAAACTTCAAGCTCTGATTCTAAAAACAAATGTTTGTCGTCAAAAAGACAAATGTTTCCTTTCAAATATTTTTCCTTCAAATGATTCTTCTGAAAAATATTTGTCATCTAATGAAAACAAAATTGCTTTGAAAATACTTCGGACTCTACTTTTGAAAATCATCCGGGCTTTTCATGTGTAAAAATCTTTATCCTTCAATCAACAACATATGTCATTGATTGAGAGGGAGAATGATTTCAAATCAAAAAGAGTATTTTTCAAACAATTAGCACGTAATCGAGAAAGGTCTACTCTTGAATAATCAAAAAGAACAATGTTTTACAATATTGTGTACAATTGGTACAAGACCTTTGTTATTATTATGTTTTCAAAAGATACTCAAGCATGTTTAATCTTTGGAGTCTAAAGTCTCAAACTTGATCCTTATCGGTTAAATGTTTCTCATAATCAAGTCACATCTCACCTCAAAAGCTTTCAAAATCAATTTAAATCTACAGAGATCACAAATCTCAAATGATTTGAAAATTGTGATCGGGGGAGAATTTGTGATTTAAATTGGATTTTAACTGATAATTCGATTAATGGTCTTCATAAGTGCTTTTCAAGCTATCCTCCCCACATGTGCCAAACGATTTCAAATTTTCCATGCACATGTTGAGGGGGAGCATCTTTTAAAACACAAAGAATTGAAACGTGATTGATTTGCCTCTTAGTGCAGGTTCCTTCTAATATGTGCAAAACTCTTTCAAACCCCGAGGCACATATTGAGGGGGAGCAAATTTATAAAAACCTCATTCTTCCCCAATATGCTTTATCTACTTGTTTTGATCAGGGAAGTGATGTTGATATCTTTTAGAAAATGGTAATCAAAGAAGTTAATTCTTCCTCTTGCCTCCGTGTGCCAAAACGATTTCAAAGACATGATGCACATGATGAGGGGGAGCTCTGTTTCTAAAAGTATAAAAAACAATTCAGGTACAAAATGCTTTGATAATATATCACAAGTATCTGAATTGATTTTCAAAATGGTTTTCAATTGGTTCCAATGGCAGATGAACAATACCAAATAAACCGACCAAATTTACTTTATGCATGGTGATATAAGGATGATAAGGTTAGGTATTTGTTCCCATGATCCGCCAGAACCGGAGGGATCTACCAGGGACAATCCACTAGATAGTGTAGAAGTCCGTAGGTATGATGAAAAAGGAGAAAAATGAGAATAAGGGAAGAGTGTGGATGAGACGAGCTAGTAATCTTGGAATAAACCCAACAAGGTTCTAGTTATGAAGTCTCGGTAAGCACAAGGGGTTGAAGAATGAAAAAGAATTAAATGAAAAAGGGTGAAAATAAATAGCCCTCCAATAATTCAACCTTAGGGCAGAAACCGGGTTCAATACGTATGCTACTAGTGGTAACATGCGGTATTGAAGACAAGACGTCATGGACCCAGTGACGCACTGCACTAAACTTCCCAAGCTACTCAAGTTTCTCTTAAAAGGGCTTGTTTCTTTCTCACGGGGAACCTACATTATCTATCGACTTTCTCCTAGAGAGTGTTGATATTGAAAAAGGAGACCCTCTCCCTAGTCTCCGGCAAAGGAACCAAATGTGCACTATTGAGTCTAGAGCCACGATATCATCAAATAAATCTCACTAGGACACTGTCTATGAAGACTATCTGTTTCACACAATATGGAAAGAGAGATTATATCTTATGAGTCCTATGCATTATCCTTGCGGTATTGCCAGAACATTTGAGTGATATACAAACATATTCACAATGAAGATGGAAAGCCTTCTGGATCCAACATCAAACAAGCTCCTGGTGGGTGGCATGTGAGATCTATCCAATAGATCAACCATGTGACAACTGAACAGAAACAATGGGGCGATTCATAATTGTGAATCAATCCTGGTTCAGGTTATGGATTGACGGATACCTTTGAAAAACCGGTCGTTGTGCTTAAAAACTCTTTTCTTTAGCACATCGACTGTGTACTAATACTTCAAAATAAAAGATGTTTTATGATTGATAATTGATTTTCATTAAAACATTCGTTGTATTGCAAAAACAATTTCTATTAAGCGGTACACGATTGTTTTTCAAATCTCTTTTCATCAATCAGTGAATCTCAATTCGCTGGTTCACTCACTCCGTGTTGTCTTCTTTGAGACGTCCAGGTTTGAGAACGGCTAGAAAGCGTAGAAACCCTGTCAAGGAAATTCTTCAAATTATACCGATCACGGCGTGCTTGTCTTGATCAAGCGGGGAACCGTGGGCGTGTACCTCAATTCAACCAAAGTGATCAAAGACACTTTCGTGCACTTTATTGCTAACTGTTGTATGCAGATACGCCCGACGTTTGCAGTGATCGAATGAAGTGGTCAAACCATAGCCGCATGCTCACTCAACACATTCATTTCTAAAGATATCATGATAAGTGCATCAATGACTCTGATATTTTCACTCCATGCTTGCTCTGCTGCCAATATCATGAATCAACGAAAGCTTCCGCTACTCTGATGAGAAGAAATCATGATCGAGAATGTGAGCATGTCGGTCCAAAAGTCACAACATCACATAATACCAACCCCACAAAGGATGAGTCGAGATTTATGGTAGGCGATGATCTCAAAGCTGGCTCAAAACTCATTATCATGTGGATCGGTTAAAGACCTCCACTAGAATTATCCAAACATGCGGAACATGAAGAATCAAAGACTACGTGCTACTGAGCAATGAACTTAATCAAGAAACCAAGAACAATCTAATGTAATATTTGTTTGTATTCATTGTAATTTGAGGTGACCTCCCTTAGGGGGAGATTGTTAGGATTTAGTAAATCCAGTTATTAAAGTGTCGGTCACCTCAAGTATATATATTCGTTAGAAAGCTCGTAGTCGTAGTTATTTTATGTTAAGTAGTATTTAGTTATGTAACACCGTGGAGGACGGACGGATCTTTACCCACTGTATGCCTGATCCACAGCCCGTAGGTGGCGATTTGTGTAAGACTATAAATACTCTCTACCTCCCAAGGTAGAGAGTTGGAGCTCATAATAGGATTTTCACTTTCTCTCACTAAGTTCCCAAACCTCTAACTATTTCTCTCTCTAAAACATCATTGTGTACGCCTCTTGTGATCATGGTTTGATGTGTTTGTGAAATCCAATATGTTACAAAAAACTTGAATTAGAAGGTCGAAAATTGGCATTTTTTAAAAATGAGAAACAGGAGAAGGGCATCATATTCTATAACACACCAGTCGACCCGAATTTGCTCGCAATCCAACAACAATTATTGCAAGAGATCAAAGATGCAATCAAGGCACGCTACGAGTTAGATTATTAGTTTAAGTTTTTAATTAGTATTGTAATGTTTTTTATTTTATTTGAACTTTATTGTAATGTTTTAATTTAAGTATTAATGAAATTTTAATTTAATTTAATTTTTTTTAAATTGATGGTCGCCTTTATTGTGGCAAAAAATCGTCTAGTAGTCGCCGAAGAGAGCAAACTGATGTGGCGGGTAAAATGATAGTCGTTGGTAGTCATTACTGTATGAGTGTTTTATTTGAAAAGTTAGATATTGATGTGGCAATTACATGGCAGTTTCAAAATTTTCAATGCATTGAGAATGCGCTTATAAGCACAAGGTATGGCAATGACGAATAGAAGTTATCAGTATGTCACCTTAACGCCACATCATACACCTTACAATAACACACAAATAACTAAAGCACTATCTCTCATAATACACAAGTAACATATTATTGGTCCCACAAAATACTCACTCACTCAAAAAAAAAGACATGCATCAAATGCTGTGGGACATTCAAATGGCTTGGAAACGTTTGGCTCATGAATGACAGCTCATGAATGACACAAAGTGACTGCATGATTAGCACTCCCCATGCTCTAAGAGATCAGGGTACGGTGGCTGATGGCTCAAGCCATCAGTGATGAAGCAAGTCGATGGCACTAGGAACCACACCGGAGCTCTGCTGGTGGGCTGTGGCGCTGTAGCCACCAGCTCACGCGAAAGGGTTTTTTTTTTTTTTGGTGTCTGTGATTTGTGTTTGTGGTTTGTTTGTTATGTGTTTGTAGTTTGTTTGTTATTTTTATTTTCTTTCTGGTGCAAGTACCAAAGGAAGAAGAAGAAGAAGACCATATCATTATGACCATATCTTTTTAATATACTCTTATACATTTTTTCACTTTTAACAGTTTGGTATTTTACAATTTAGTCCTTGACTTTTTAGGTAACTAGCATTTACCGGCATTTATTTATTAAAAATTATTTATGTAATGTGTTTTTTGTAATGAAATTATATTGTTTTATTTAAAAATAAATAATAAATAAATAAATAAGCACGACGGCATCAGAAAATTAGTGTTATGCTAAGGAGGGGGTTTTGGTGTCATAACCAAAACTGATGACATAGAGAAAAAGTGCTGAGGCGGCATAACTTGACACCACCTTTGACACGAGACGATACCTAGTGCTCTTATTGATTTGATTTAAATGCATGGTGTCCATATAAGGAAGTTTGTTAAATTTAATTCTCTAGATTCCATCTGCATACACAACTGACCAGCCTACTCCAAGTGGGGTACTTATCATAGGGTACCTCAGACTATTGGCAATATAGCTTTAGGGAATGCAAAATCTGATTAGGATTTTCATCACATGGTGTGTTAATTTTTGCCTTTAACATATAAAATAACAAAAATAAAAGGTGATTTGGTCGCTGTCGTTACTAATTTGAGTGTAATGTTAAATTTCACTTTGACAATGAAACAAGTTACTAGGTAACATCAAGGTTTGTATTCCATTAGGTTTTGTAACTTACAATACAGAAACTACATGACACTCGAGTCCCGGTCCCTTACAATATGAAAGAATTCATATAGCAGGGGTGAGCTCGGTTCCGGAACCGCACGGAACCGAAAGAACCGAGAACCGAAAAACGGATGGCCAAGGAACCGAGAACCGGACCGACTAAGGTGTCTCGGGTCCGGTTTGGTTCCTTGCGGGTCTAACCGATTGGAACCGAAATTTGTAAATCTTATGAATTTTTTGAGGTATAACTTGGTGATTTTGTGCAAGTGAATTTAAAGTATAATTCAATCCGTTAAACGAACAAGCATGATACTGAATGGATTAGATCATCACTGTAATAACTGAAATTCTACATTATTTGTCACATACGAACATACAAATATACAATAGATGAGTACTAGCATTTAAATAACCTTAAACGCTTTAAAGCATTATCTTGATTGCATATTATTTTCTTTAAATCTTGTTAGTTCTTTGTAAGCGTAGCAGAGCATAAAGTATTCCAACATTAACATGTGTTAAAGAAACATAGACAAATATAGAAGATGTGCCAGACGTAAGAGTTGATTTTGTTATATAAAATTTAGAATAAGAAATATTAACTTCTGGCATAGGATCATAAAGATATAGACATGAACTTAAAATACTAAACCTCAAACAAACATCTCATATATTTGAAAATTGCGGTTCTTCGGTTCCGGAACCGATACCCGCGGTTCTGAACCGAACCGAACCGAGAACCAAAATTTTCTATATTGAAGAACCGAGAACCGTACCGCAGTTCCAAAATTCGGCTCGGGTTGGGTCGGTTCCAGTTGAGTTCTTGGTTCCGGTTCGGTTCTCGGTCCATTTGCTCACTCCTATCATATAGACACCTACGTATACATAAAAAAAAAGTTGCAAAAACCTTGATAGATACATAATATTACCTAATGAACTAACAATGTAGGTTCTTTACGTAACAAACATCAAGAGTAACACACTCGGAAACATAGTATTTAGGAAATTGACAACTTCTATTACAAGATGACATGAGGATTATCTCCACCCAAGTTTAATATAAACTAAAGGTATAAGTTCTCTAATCCTCTTCCAATGTCTAAACTTCAAACATAGCAACATGTCTCATGTCCATCATATTTTCTAAAATATTGCTTGTTGACCTATTCATTATATTCAACAAACTCTTCTTTATCTGGAGAAATAGTTTGAGATGTCTTATGCATGGGATATTTAGGAGATATTTGAGGTGGTTTACGTCTAATTGAGATTTCTGAACAGATAACAGCAATTATAGTTGCGAGCGCCACCAATATGAATAATAAAGTGAAACTACTAGCATCAAGCCTTTGCGGAAGGGTCTGAGCTGGTTGTGTTTGAGTAGGATTTATAATACCAAGGTATTTTTTCTTCATATGGTCATAATCTGGACTTTCAATAACCTTTACAATAGCCCTTGAAAACTCTGGTTGTAAATTAGATCCCCGAGAGAAAGCCTGAAATTATTGAGCACATTACCCTTTAAAACTGATTAAGCACCAAACTTCATGGTCATTCATGAATCAAGCACAGATTACTCCTCAAGCCATATCGGTAAACAAAATATTTGACATAAAAGTTCGGAGGGGAAAGTAAGACTTACAAAACCAAATCCAGGTTCCTCGAGCAGTGGTCCAACCTTTATGTAACTGCCTGCATACGTTGCAAGAAAAATGTCAATGTAAGGACCCTCATCAAAAATGGCATTCACAATACCCTTATCTAAATCAGCTTTATATTCTTCCATGCTTGATAATGGTTGTAGATCATCTATAGTGGCTGGAAATATTTCACGATCAGCTGCCAAATCTCTCACAACAGAACCATTTTGATATCCAACTACATGATAATGATTTGGAAGTTTTGGTTGTAGTTGATTTACTATCAACCATGAGGATAATGATGCTGTGAATATCTGTATTACTATGAAGGTCATACTTAGCCATATAACAAGAACAAACTTGGTGCACCTGTTGAGTATCCTTCCTACAGAATCAAGAGATATTTTGTTACATTAGTTTAGTTTTTTTTATTAGTTAGGTTCGTCGATTCTTCAGAATTAGTATAAAAACAAGTAAGTGTGTATGTATCTGAAAGCCAGAATTATGTAGCTATGTACCTTCATAGAAGAAAAGTACTGAAATAGGAAACCAGATGACCATAAGTACTTGTTGATATACAGGAACTTTAAGTTCAGGGTTTCCTACACTATATTCCAAACGGGTAATAGCAATGCCAATAAATATAAAAGCAACGACTATTGTAAGCCAAAGACTGTTCGAGAAAGGTTTTATTAAAGTCAGTACGGTTTGGCTCCATTTTTGTTTAGTGGGCACAAGCATGTAAACTTCAGAGCTCATATATGGAATTGTGAAATCAGCATATTGTGTTCTATTTGCTGAAATGGTTATGTCTCCTGCAACGGCTTCACACTCCTTCACGATCAAAGATAGTAAGGTTACAATTACTATGATTAGTGATAAATTGAAGATGATTACTCATAATATGTTATTTATCACATTATAGACCCAATAACTATATTCGATGAATGAAAGTATTCACATAAACCAAGTAACTGAGGGAGCAGTTATTCCTGGAAATTGTAAGTTCATTTGATAGTTTGGTGTTAATCTAATTAGTTATTCGAATATATAAGCAATCAACTCTACTAACAATAGCGTACCTTGCCATCAATTTGCTGAACCAGTTGATCATAGTTACCCAAACTTTCATTATGTTCATTTATGAAGGGTACGAAAACAGGTTGAATCTTGTAAGGTAATTCTCGTAACACTAAGCAGAATATAGCAATGGAGAATCCTCCTTCTAGTTTACCGTCTTTGTTGACATCTACGAACTCAGTGAAGTATGGTTTCTTTGGCACCCACACAGTCAATTTCTGGCATTGCTTTGAAATTTGGTTGATCTCATTATTCCATTCCGTCCCTAAAATGTCTTTATTGGCAATAAGCATGCAACAATAGGAATTTCAGTAAAGCCGAAGATGAAAAAAGAAGAGAAATTTACGAATATAGACAAAATTCATGCTACTTTGTAAATTTTGGACCAATTTTTAGACATTATCGAACTAGATTTTCGGTCCTCGTAGAATCATACAAGTCATGCGTGGATCTATCGGATCCGCGACCTCCTTGCATGCTTTTACATGGACTAAAAGTCCAAATTCGAAATGCCTGAAGAATAGGTCTGAAACATGCAAATTAAGTCCTATTAATTTTTTCTCTTGCTGTAAATTTCTCAAAAAGCGTTGATTTATCATACACACTTACAATTAGATATTATGATATGTATGCAAATTTTATAAATTATAACAAGTTTAGCAAGGATGAAATAATATCATACTATTAACATGGCAGTTGCTTTCAGAAAAATGACTTATACTGAAGTAGACGTTCAATAAATTTGGTTTTTGGTTTTGATTATACAATATTTTTAGTTCATTATTTTCTTATAAATAAGGAACAATGACATTAAAAAAAGTTATGCCTTTGAATTAAAATTTTGTTATTTTAGATATTTTGTATCGTTTGAATTTGTTTGGTGATTTAAGTAAAGCTTCTTCATTTTATACCAACAAAGGGTTGTGATCTTATAGAAAGGAGAGAAAGTTTAAAAAGTATAACAAGTCATCACATGATGACAAGTGTCTATTTTTACTTTTGTCAATTTCTTTTTTACTATCAGCATTCTTAATTGATGAACACTGTGATCTAGCTAATGAATATTGTGATAACGAAAAAGAAAAAATTGTCAAAAAAGAAAACTGATAAACAACGTGATCTAACTGATGAGCAATAAAAGAAAACTAATGAACATTATGATAAAAAAAAAGGAAAAAGTTCTTAAAAAAAAACTGATTGATAACATCAAATAGTCTTGATATTTTATTATCGATTTTCCCCTAATATGCTCATTATAGGCGTAGTTTTGAATTAATATATACTCTTATCACTTATTATTTCATCTCAGGGTATAAATGAGCATTGTAACGAAGAAACGCGGATTTGAAAAGAAGCCTAATACACATGGACTTGTTGACCAGGGGACATTTATGGCGTAGGTACCAAGTACAACTTACGTCGTAACTCATTATATCACCAAAAAACTAAAGTCAATGCAGCTCAAGGTTACGGCATAACTTTATCGACTAAGTTACGTCGTAGAAATCCAAAGACTTAGCCAAATTCAGTGATCATGAAGGTTACGCCGTAACCTCAACAAATGGTTATAGTGTAGAAATGGAAGAAAATATTAACGAGAGTTCTGCGGCGTAACTCTGCCAATGAGGTTACGCCGCAACTATTATCAAGACTTGAGATCGTCCAGTTGGAAGGGGGTTACGGCGTAACCCTTTACTTAAGGCTACGTTGTAACTTAGTCGAGACTATAAATACAAGCCCTAAATCTGCATTTTTATCATCATTCAATTAACATATCAGCAAGGGGACGAATTGGGACTTTCTCAAGGATAAAATTCAGCATTTCTTCATCACTTTCTAAGGGATAAATGTTTTCATTTCATTCATTGTTTTAGCATCTAATCAAGTTTTTGTATCGAATTTGATGTTTACTTCTCATTTGATATAAACATTGTATTTCCTACACTATTTAATATGAGAGGCTAGACACTTTATGTGTTAGCCTAGTTATGAATTTATCAATGACTTGATTTATGTTTTCATTTATTTATCGCTTTATCTAAATATCTTTCTAGCCAATCATTGATCCCCGTATTTTGGTAGTATTGAATCTAGGGTAGTACTATTATGCTGAATAGTATTGACCATAGAAAGCTAGTTTATTAGGTTGCTTTGAATGTGAGCATCACCCACGTGTAGGAATTGACCATAGACTTACCTACACTAGTTGAAATTCTTAAGAAGTGCGGGAATCCTTAGTGGCCCAAGCAAGGATTTAGTGGTTAAAACCACTAAGATATGTCTAGAAGATAGTTAGAGCGTAATGACTAATACTATACTTTTGGCAATGTGACCATCGGAGTTGGGGTCTAGGATTATAGGTTATGTTGTATTGACCATTTCTGCCTAATGACATATAAACACTACATAAGGCGAGAGTAGACAGTTTTAAGGAAATTAGATCATGGAATGATAATATTAATAACTAGGCTAGTACATTCTTCTCCCACTGATTAATTTCATTTCATTTTCGTTAATTTAAGTAGTTAATTACAACTCAACTTGAAAACCATTTTTAGTAACATATAAGAATTAAGTTAAATTCTGCTCATAGCTCTTAGGACGACCTTAGTTTTACCAATTTCTAGACTACTCCCGATTGGGTACACTACCCGTTAGTGCCACGTAGATCAGAGGTAAACGAGACTTAATAAATTTAAAACGTGATCTAGAAATTAAGCATCAAGTTTTTAGCGCCTCTGTCGGGGAGCTAATTAGGATTTAATTTAAGTTTTTACAATTTTCACTTTAGTAGCATTTAACCATTGTTTACCACTGATTCTTAAACTTAATCTATAACTCTTGTGATTTTCAGGTACAATGGGATATTTAGACATCAATACACTTACTCTGGAAGAGTACTTGTCCATGACTCGTGTTGATCATGGACCAGGAATGATGAGGCCCGCAATTGAGGCCAATGTTCAGTTTGAAATCAAGAGTCAGTTTATGCGAGAATTAAGAGAAGTTCTCTTTTTCTGGAAGCAAGACTAGCGATGCCCATGAACATGTGGACAGGATCTTGTACATCGCAAGTCTTTTCACGACGCCTAATGTTTCTCATGTTGCTGTTATGCTCCAGGTGTTTCCTATGACACTCACTGGAGCAGCGAAAAGATGGATTAATAGATTACCTGCTAGTACTATCAACACTTGGGTCCTCCTCAAGAAGGCTTTCATTCAACATTATTACCATCCTTCTTAGATAGCAAAATAACTTGAGGAGATTCACAACTTCAAGCAAGACGGAGATGAGACCTTGTACCAACCTTCGGATAGGTATAATGATCTCCTCTACAAATTCCCAACTAATGATCTCAACAAGAAATAAACTGACAACATCTTCTACAAAGGATTGAATATTTCAACCAGACAGATGCTAGAATCTCAGGGGCCGATCCCTGGAATGACACCCACTCGAGCTTTGGAGGCAATTCAAGATATGGCTAATCATTCTCAGAAATGACACGATGGGGCAAGCAGTAGAACTGGTGGGGAGGTTCGGATGAAACTCCAGCAATATCAAACAAGCTTGACAGTTTAGTTCGTGATATGAAAATGTTGAAGGAGAATGTGCATGCTATTCAGGTAGGATGCGGTACTTGTAGAGGGACACATCTGGCAAGGGACTGCTCTTTAAAAGAAGAGGTAAAAGATGTTGAAGAGGTTAAGTATAAAGAGGCTAGTAGGCCTTTCCAAGGATATGACAGTAATGGTGCAGGATACCGTGTAGGGCCACCGAGGTACTACATGAAATTTGACAATCGGCCTCATTACGGGGAAAGAAGGTCTAATCTTGAGGAAACGGTCAACAAGTATTTGGAAGATTCAACCAAGAAGCAGAACGAACAAAATGCACGGTTGAAGAGTTTTCAAGAAAACACAAAATGAGCCTTAAGAGTCATGATGAGTCTATAATAAGTCTTGACGCAATGATAGGGAGACTAAGTAATGACATACATAAGAAAAGTTCAAAGGAAGTAAGCAGCCTCGCACAAGTTGGTCAATGCAAGGTCATATTTACCAATGATGAGTCACCTTTTTACACATCCCTAGATGATCCAACTAACAAAATTGATTTTTTTTCTAGTATATCGTTTGTCTCACACCAGGTAGCAAGGGAAACGAAGGAAGAACCTACAAACTAAGAGGAAGTACAATTAAATACCAGATGCTCTGCGGTTCTGCAAAATCAACTACTTCCTAAAGAGGAAGATCCAGGAAATTTCACTCTTCCTTGTTCTATTGGTAACATTACTGTTAATAATGCTTTAGAAGATCTTGGGGCTAATGTTAGCGTCATGTTGTTTCCCATGTTTGAAAGAATAGGAAAAGGGAATTTAAAACCCTCTAGTATCATGATTGAATTGGCTGATGGAACCTGAAGGGCCCCTTTAGGTAATTTAGAAAACATGCTTGTAAAAATTGATAAGTTCGTGTTTCATGTGGAATTTGTAGTTATGACTTTAGGAGAGGATCCTGTGACACCAATAACTTTAGGGAGGCCTCTATTAGCTACAGCGTACGCACGCATTGATGTTTTTAACGAAAACAAATTTCTTTAGGAAGCGGGAACGAAATGATTTCCTTCAAAATGAGTATAGAAATTTGTACATCTCTAATGGGTGAAATAGTTTGTATGGCTAAGATTATTAAGGCACCTTGTGAGGATGAGATCTTTAATTTGTTAGAAATCTCAGATGATCTCTTTTCCTTTAACTCACCCTCTTGCATTGAGAAATTTATCCCTGAAACTGACTCTTCATGCAGTATTCAGACTATGGAACTTAGGCATGTGGAGGAGACTCAATCATCCAGTGCAGTTGCAAGAACGCACACATGCGAACCAATACTAGCCACAAATGAAGGAGTAAGTCGTTATTATCCCACTTGTGATCCTTCTTTGAACGAATGCAATGGAGGAGATTTGACAGAAGGTGAAAAATGGGATTGTACCTGTGACAAGGAAACACGAGGAGCAAGATTAGATGACTTGTCTTATTATGATTGGCTACGTATAAAGATGTGTAAGACAAAAATCGATCCAGATAACAAAGAAAGACTTTTTAGTGAATGGTGGATCGATTATTGTCGTGATGATGACAAAGATTGTGCGGATGAAGAAACAAATACGATAAATCATGGGAAATCTATGCCTAATTTAGCTAAATCAAAACCAGAGTCAGTTGAGTTATCGATGAGGGAAGCTGTTGATTGGAATGTTGCAATGAATAGTTTCTGAAAAATAGAAACACCTCGAAGGGTATACAATGATTGGGCATTCAAAGATTATGATGATGAGACGAGTACTTCGAAAGTGATGTGTGACGTACGCGAGAAACCACCAGCGACTAAGCAATTATATAGCCCAGCAAAGTCCGATAAAGACCGCATTGAAATCGACGCTCGGTACAAAGAAATACTTAGAGAAAGAAACAAAGATATATGAGCCATTATAAAACTATCACAATTAATGTGTGAGTTTGGGAGATTATATTGCGATTATCAATATAAAATGGGGGGACAAGGTGACCTTTTGGAGGAAGTTTTGGAAAAATGTCAAAGGACATGCAGTCATAGCACCAAGACTTGGTACAATAGTAGTTACGAAGAGGTAGAAGAGGTGGAAAGGAAGAAGCGTAAGGATTTAATGACGCCATATGGTCCACTAAAACTGACGATAGAAACGTTGAAGTTAAGAGGTTGAGGATTGAAGAATGAGAAACCTTCCACCTTGTTAAGAAATGGAAGACAAAAAGATTGCCTATTTGCAAGAAAAATGCCAGAGTTATGTTAAAAGGCATCAGAGATGGAATGGACACCGCTGGAGATGTTCAAATGCCTTAAGACTCGAGGCTTTAAGTCTAACTTAAAGAATCGTTAATAAAGAAAAGTGTTTATCGGGAGACAACACGTCTTTTCCCTTTTCTTCTTTTTATTAGTTTAGATTTTTTTGGCTTGTTTGCTATTACTTTTTGTAGGTATCTACAACAATGGAGGACGAAGGAAGGCATGTAACAAGCCATAGAGTTGCATATTTTTGGGGAAACGGCATCAGAGAATTTCTACGGTGTAAGCCTGTCGAATAGGTTACGCTGTAACCTTCCCCATAATACAACAAAAAACGTCAGGTCAACTCTTCTATGGCGTAGCTCAGTGAATGAGGTTACGCCGTAAATTCCTTGTGTAGCAAAAATCATTTTTCAAGTAACTTGCATTCTATAACCATGTATTAGTAACTAAATGAATTTTGTGGGTGTGTTTCCTGTAAACCCTCGCGAGACTACACTCGTCCACTCGGGACACCGAGTGGTTTAAAAGGCTTGTTTTATATGCTAAATGCAACCGTGATTCCTACGAAAGTGAGTTAGGTTTTTATTTGTTTTTATTTTTGTTTTTTGTATATTTTTTTCTAGAATTATGCTTTGGTAGTGATATGATTTCAGGGAATTGAAGTTTGCTCATGGAGGCGAAGTCAAGGCACATTTTTTTCACGTGTTCCTTCTATCATTTTGGAGCAAATTTCAGAGGCGTTTTCGTTCTAATTCTACATGTCTCTCTTTATTTTCTATTTTTGCGTACAATATGGACATTGTACAATTTAAGTGAGGGGACGGGAGTAGAATTATCACTTAACTCAATTGCCCTCATTTTTATAGTTTATCTTGAAAAATTATGCTACTTTTAAAAAATTTGACATGTTTTTCTTAACCTAACTAGAGTAGATCTTTGTCGAGCACACAACAACCCTTGATTCCAATGGTGAGGTTTAGCCTAATATCCGTTTTCTCATATGACATAAACCACCAAATATTGAGTGTGTCGGTAGTATTGTGTACTTTATAACTTGGCCTTTATATCATTTCGAGACCATACACGAGTAGCGCATTGAGTTTTCTTGGTGCATTTGGAAAAGATAGTTCAAGAAAGCCATATTTTAGGATTTACACCAAAATATCCATATGTGTTAAATTGTGTGTGTTTATCAACTAGTCACATTGACTTGTTGACCTCCCGTGATAAACTCTTTTGTTTCACTAATTTTTAGTGCAAGATCCCTTAGATACACCCTTCTGAGCCAATCTTTTGTTTCATAACCCATTATTATGTTGTTTCGTTTACACCTTATCACCTTAGCCTCCCGTGTAGTCTTTAGTCTATGGTTGGGGAATTGTTGTTTGCCTAAGTTCAAGGTTCGAGTTGAGAGATTCTAGGATCATGTTTTTCATGGAAGACACATCTTTAAAGATCATTGGAGACCCCTCGTATTTCTCATATATGTTTCATCTTAAATGGGGGGATAACATCCTATTTTATTTATGAATATCAAAATAAATAAATAAATAAAATTTATTATTATTATTAATGTATTGAAGGATGGATTAGTGTATATTTCTATGATTAACATTATGAACATTAATCCATAGCATTGTTGATGAGCTTATTCGAGTAAACGCGAAGGAATACCTCTTTTATATATATATATATATATATATATATATATATATATATATATATATATATATATATATATATATATATATGAATGATTGAAGAGACAAGTTGGTGACCACATTACACCAACAAGTTTTTGGAAGGTCAAGTTAGTGTGCCTTTATCACCATTATAAGTCAACTTCTTATAGCACACTAACTTGTTATTTGATGATCCGGTTTTCGCGTCTTGATGCTCGGATTGAGGATGGACGGTAGACGGTGATGATTTGATTATGGACTAAGACTATTTGTTTGTGTATTTTTCATTTTTACACCTTTGTATGTGTATCTCATGTCTCTTCCTACCCTTAGTTGTTCTTTAAGAATAACTCACCCCTAGCCTTTGTTATTGTTCACCCAATATTTCCTTAAGAATTGTCTTGACCTTAGCTCTAGTGGTGGAGGTTTGTATAACCGCCAAGCCTATGATAGAATACATGCTATGACTATGCTTATGAGTGATCACCCCTAAAATGAAACACTTAGATTAGAGAGCATATGAGTGTTTTTGTTCCCCATTTCTTGAGGTGTTCGGCTTTGATGTTTCTATAGTAAGTTTTTAAATTGATACCTTCCAAGTTAACTTAGGAGTTATCTTTTTAAGAATGAGTCTAATAAGGTTTACTTGAGGGCAAGTAAAGTTAAAGTGGCGGGATATTTGATAACATCAAATAGTCTTGATATTTTAGTATCGATTTCCCCCTAATATGCTCATTATTGGTATAGCTTTGCATGAATATATACTCTTATCACTTATTTTTTCAGTTCAGTGTATAAATGAGCATTGGAACGAAGAAACACGGATTTGGAAAGAAGACTAACGAAGTTACACATGGACTTGCTGACCAGAGGACAATTACGACGTAGGTACCAAGTACAACTTACGTCGTAACTCACATATCACTAGAAGACTAAAGTCAACGCAGCTCAAGGTTACGGCTTAACTTCATCGACTAATTTACGCCATAGAAATCTAAAGACTTAGCCAAATTTAGTGATCATGAAGGTTGCGCGGTAACCTCAACATATGGTTACGGAGTATAAATGGAAGAAAATATTAACGAGATTTATGCGGCGTAACTCTACCAATGAGGTTACGCCGCAATTATTATCAAGACTTGAGATAGTCTAGTTATAAGGGGATTACGGCGTAACCCTTTACTTAAGGTTACGCCGTAACTTAGTCGAGGCTATAAATACAAGTCCTAAATCTGCATTTTGATCATCATCATTCATTTAACATATCAGAATGGACGAATTAGGGGTTTCTCAAGGACGAAAGTCAGCAGTTCTACATCACTTTTCAAGGGGGAAATCATTCTATTTCATTCATAGTTTTAGCATCCAATCAAGTATTTGTATCGAATTCAATGTTTACTTCATATTTGATTATAAACATTGTATTTTCTGCATTATTTAATATGAGAGGCTAAACACTTTATGTGTTAGCCTAGTTATGAATTTATCAATGTCGTGATTTATGTTTTCGTTTATTTATCGCTTTATGTAGATATCTTTCTAGCCTATCATTCATCCTCGTATTTTGGTAGCTTTAAAGCTAGGGTAGTACATATTATGTTAGTTAGTATTGACCATAGAAATCTAGTTTATTAGGTTGCTTGGGATGTGACCATCGCCCACGTGTAGGAATTGACCATAGACTTACCTAAATGCTTAAGAAGTGCGGGAACCCTTAGTAGACCAAGAAAGGGTTTAGTGGTTAAAAACTTAAAACCACTAAGATAGGTCTAGAAGATAGTTGGTGCGTAATGACTAATACTAGACTTTTGACAATTTGACCATCGAAGTTGGGGTCTAGGATTATAGGTTACGTTGTATTGACCATTTCTGCCTAATGACATATAACCACTACATAAGGCGAGAGTAGACAGTTTTAAGGAAATTAGATCATGGCATGATAATATTAATAACTAGGCTAGCACATTCTTCTCACACTGATTAATTCCATTTCATTTTCATTAATTTAAGTAGTTAATTACAACTCAACTTGTAAACCATTTTTAGTGACATATAAGACTTAAGTTAAATTCCGCCCATAGCTCTTGGGACGACCTCTGTTTTACCAATTTCTAGAGTACTCCCGACCGGGTACACTGCCCGTTAGTGCCATGTAGATCATAGGTAAACGAGACATAATAGTCAAAATTTGATCTAGAAAATAAGCGTCATGAACTAACTGATAAACATTATCATGTTGTTCATCAAAGAAAACTCCTAAATATTGTAATAACAGAAAAAGAAAAAGTTGTTTTAAAACAAACTGGTGAATAATGTGATTTAACTGATAAACAATCAAAGAAAACTGATGAACATTGTGATACAAAAAAAAGTTTTTCAAAAAGAAAACTGATGAACATTGTGATACAAAAAAAAGTTTTTCAAAAAGAAAACTGATGAACATTGTGATGTTGTTCATCCAAAAACTGATGAACATTGTGATAACAAAAAAAAATAAAGGTTATTCTAAAATAAAATTTATGAACAACGTGATCTAACTGATAAACATTATAGTGTTGTTCATCAAAGAAAACTGATGAACACTGTGATAACAAAAAAAAGAAAAATTTCTTCAAAATTTAAACTGATGAAAAACGTGATCTAACTGATGAACATTTTGATATTCATCATAGTAGAATCAAAGTTAAAGTTCATCATATCAAAATATTGGTCTTTATAAGACTTACGAAAATATCTTTTTACGTGATTAACACTTTTAAAGTCTAAAACTAACAAAATTTTATTGAGACATTTTATTAAACACTTTGTAAATAAATGATAAACACTTTACTAGTATGAAATTTTAGACGAAAGACTTAAAAGAACAATGAAAGAGGAAGCATTAATGATAAGTTTATATTTATTGATCTTAATTTAAAATAAAGACTTGAGTAAAAATTGAAAACCTTACCATACAATTGAAGACACTAGATCACGAAGTGAAAGAATTAGATCTTGAATTGGTGTAATTAAATCACGAATTGAAATAATTAAATGTCGAATTGAATTATCGTATCATGAATTGATAAATTAAGAATGAAGAAAATGAAACATGGGGAGAAAGAGGGAAAGATGAAGGTGCGAAAAGAAGAGAAAATGTACGTGTCAAAAGGAGGTAACTTTTTATACTTTTTATTTTGAGCGCTTACCTATCAACAAGTAGTATAAGGATTATAAAAACAAATGTTTTTTGTTGTAAAATATATATAGATCGTGGATGATTCACCTATACATTATTCATATATCATCTCTTACATGCATCCTTCTTGTTAACCTATAAATATAGGTCATCTTGTGACCATTAGGTATTTATCTCTTAATAAGAATTATTTTTCTCTCATTCTTGTGTTCTTATTATTGTTCTCTATATTTATAATACGTTATCAGTACGAATGTTGCTCCAAGCAAAAAGATGTAGAAATCCTCAAGTTATATCTTATTATTAATCTCTATTGTAATTTACAAGATCAATAAACGTCATATTGTGATTACATAAAGAGAACTGTGTTTTATCTTCATGTTAATCTCTTAAACTATCTTAATAGTTTTCAAGAACAATAAATGTTCTATTGTGACTATAAATAGACAATAAAAATAACATAACTTCATGTCGTGTTAAAGAAAAAAAAATTTAAAACCTTGAGTTCTAATATGATTATTTCATATGATTCAGTATCATAACTTCATGTTATGTTTGTAAAAAAATAATTAAAACCTCACGTTCTAATTTGATTCAATTAATAAAATCAATAATATAACATCATTTTATGTTAAAATTAAATAATAATAATAATAATATAAAACATCAAATTCTATTATGATTCACTCAAGAGAATCAAATAACATAACTTTATGTTATTGTTACGTACTTGTTATAGGGCTCCGGTTCCATTGAGAATGTTTTTATTTTGAGAAGATTGAGAAATCTTCGTTTGAGCAAATTGAATCATGTTTTTTATTTGATTCACAAGTAAACATCATGTTATAGTGAATCGAATCTATAAATCACAAATTTGATTCACAAATCATTGTTAAAATCGAGTTATAATGATGATTCGTTAAATTTGTACAGATGATTCAGTATTCTACATATATCTCAAAATCGAGAGATTTTTAACATTGATTCAAAAATTTTTTACACATTTTGAATTTTAATCACATTAAAATGAGTTTTACGTTTGAAAAACACGAATCAAAGTTAAAAATCTATCGTTTTTGAAAATCTTCTCAATCTTCTCAAAATAAAAACCTTCTCAATCGATCCGGATTCCTTGTTATAGAATCTCAAGTTCTACTGATAATAATTTAAAATTATTTATATTGTGTTTCTTTTTCTGCATTTTTTTCAATTCAATAAGTAATAACTATTCGTCATCCGACTACTGTTAACCATACGACATTGTACTATGATCGAATGGTATTCTTGACTGGGAATTACATAATACTATAAATTTTTTTGTGTTCTTTCAAATGAATCAGAAAAACATAACTTAAAGTTATTGTCATAAACCTCGTGTTCTATAACCTTCTTTAAAAAAGAAGCAAAACAGTACGTGTAAGTTGTTATATCTAGATCTCGAAATTTATTGTGATTTTTCAAAGAAATCATAAAACCTGATCATACGTTGTTGTTTTATTTCACATAATATATTAGTTTCACAAGTGTATGTTGCTAATATTGAATATTAGTTATTGCCAAAAAGTGAAGTGTGTTAAAAATTATGATTGTGGTTTATATATATAGTTGAATGAGTGATTATATATATTACTCTCTCCGTCTCAAAATATAAGTCAATTTTGATTTTTTTTTAATTTTAACTTTAATTAATTTTTTTCGTATTATATAATACTTGATGGAAAATATATAAATAGATTGTGTTTTAAATGTATTTTCATTTGTATACTTTTGATCAAGTATTATATAGCACGAAAAAAATAATAATTAATGTCAAAGTTGCAAAAAAAAATAATAATAATAAATAGAAAAAAATTATATTATGAGGCGGAGGTAGTATATACATAACAATGAAACCTACTTCATTCATTTTTTGACAAGTGTGATAACCACTTCTTTTTTTCTTTTTCATCATTTCCCATCAGTCAATTTTTTAAATGCATCAATCACATCTTTATATCTAATTTTAAATGTAAATTGGCATTCAAATTATTTTTCAAGTTTAATTAGGCTGGTTACATAAAGAAAAATATTTGATTAGTTTATCAATGCATTTTTTTTAACTTATTGCTCTATTTACATCAGATTATACTATTGAAATATTTTGACCATTTTCACAATATTTGATTATATTTCATATATCTATTTCGTTGATCTTGTGAAACTGAATCTTTTGTCAGGGTGTATGTTAAAAAAATTCTAAGGAAGTGTTTGCTTAATGGGTATTATACTGTTGGTTTAGATTGATACTTAAAATAGTTTGTTTGGTAAAAAAAGAAGTGAGTCTAAGGTTTAAGTTAAATTCTACATATTTTCTATCTACAAATCCCGTGCAAAAGGACTACTTTTCACAAAAAATATCTGTCATTTTTGTCTTATCTAAAAAAGATAGACTCTCTTTACTTCTATACCACTCATTTATATTTAAAAACTTAATTAATTTAATTAATTTTTTTTATTATATTTTTAAATAATCATATTATACAATTTATATATTTTATCTCTCATACTTTTTTTTCTTAAAACTTACATCAAATCCAAATCCAAATCCTAATCCAAATCCAAATCCAAATCCAAAACCTTTAACAAACCAAATGGACCCTAAATTATTACATGCAAACATTAAAAGGTTTCTTGGAATCATCCATCCGATACATGTGTGCAAAATTTTGTTATGTATATATTATATATAAAAGAAAAAACATATATTTTTGAAAATGAAAAATTAAGAATATTATACATAAAATCCACAAACTTTTATTATTATCTTCGTTTATAACTCATAACTCATATTATTTTCATTCAGTTAAAATCGTATTTAATCTTCAAATTCTTAAACTTTTATTATTTTTCGTTTATAACTCATAAACGTTTTTTTTCACTACAACTATCAACCGTTATAAAATCTCGTTACTATGCACGGATACTCATCTAATATAATGAATGTGTATTTTTCTAATTGCAGTTGCGGTGAAAATTTTTAACCAAACTTATATCTGCTACGTTTGATTGTCTCATTTAAAATATTTATATTGAGATTCAATATAGTGCAAATAGTTTTCCAGACTCAATCAAGATTGGACACAAGTCCAATGTTTCTCTTTCATCATCTATATCTATACTACATAAAATAGAAAAACGGTCAAACCTTGAAAGTGAAAAGTTGAAAGTCAAATGTGAGAGAAATATATTGTGTAACTAATACTCTTATCAAAACACCTCATTATTTATAAGAACAATAATTTATTCACATTGTACAACTAATTAAAAGCATATATACCAAATTAAAAACAACCAATTAAAACACCCCTTGCTAAAAAGTACAATAAAATTTTTACAATGCACAATTTAAACAAGTTACAACATAATCCTAAATATAAAATAATTAAACATACTAATTAATGTTATTTTTAAAACACCCTCAAATGAAAAGTACATGTTATTATACACATTATACAAATTAATAAAACACACAAAGCTTCATACAAGCTAACAAGTTGATGGTACATATAGTTTTGAAAATCGGACTGGACCAACGGGTTCAACCGGGAACCGGTGTTGCCACCGGTTCGGCTAACCATTAACAGCCATCCGAAAATGAACTAGAGAGGACCCGTTGAAACCGATACAAACTGGTGAATCAGGTCTCATCGAGATCTATTTCTCTAGTTAATCGTCACAGGGTCCCCGCCGCCGCAACGCGCGGGTACCCTGCTATACTATATATAAAGGAAAAACCAAAAAGTAAAAAGTGAAAAACCAACACGCGGGACGCTTCAAACCTAGTGGGTTGACCTTGTTTAATTTGACCCGTTTTGACCCAACCTGTCGGGTTGACTCGGTTTAAATGGACCCGTTTTTCGACGGGAACGGTTAAACCGGTTGAAGCACCCGGATCGAACCGGGTTTCAAAACATTATGTTTAATCCCCAAATCTTCAAACTTTTATTATTTTTCGTTTAGAACCCATAAACGTTTTTTTAACACAAAACGATCAGTCGATATATAAATATATTATATATATATAAGTTTTTCTTCAAAAACGATTATAATGTTTTACAATTAAAAGAAAATATGTGCCCGTTAGTGCACATTTAACTTTTCAATAGGCTAAATGCGCCCATTTAAAAAAAATTGGGCTAAATATGCCAAAATCTTTTACAAAATAGCCAAAATTAGTCAATTTTTTTATTTTGGGCTAATCACATTCATGCTAATTTTGGTACTTGCGTTCTTCTTAACAACATCATCATTAATCCCATCCTTGTTAGTTTTTACGCGACAAGTAACGTGTGTTGTTTGTTTTTATCTCATAACTGATGTAAATGTTTACTTTCATTTTCATTAAATGTTTTTATATGTTGTCTGGTAGATGTTAAGAATTTTGTCTAGACTTTAGTTATCGTATAGTACAACCGTTTGCAATTGCATTTTCATTGGTTCACGTTTTATTTTAAACGCTAAACAAAACACTCACCACAATATTATAAATCAATAATTATCTGACGCTAGAAACCGCAGCCGCTAAGCGCGGGTACTCGTCTAGTCTCTATAGAAATGTGATACGAGGATACGTAACGGAGAAAATTCCGTTAAACAGTGGCAAAATTAAATGGAAAGATTAAATCATTAATCTTTCCTAAAGTTTGTTGTTATTAAATGCACCTCATGAAAAAACAAATTATAAAAGAATGAGCGTGTTTAAGTTCACTATTTTCAGTTTTAGATGTGAACAAAAGAAAAAAAGAAAAAAAGTGATTTAAATGATACATATGAAGAGATGTTTGAGAAAATATTCTCTATTTTGAAAGTCTCGAACATGTTTCTATACTAGTGATATTAAGAACATGGATTTTTAAAAGTATCAAGAGATATTATCAACTTTTCATATTATACAAATGAAAAGATGATGAACTTCGATGACAAATATGAAACACGTTCAACTATTACGCTCAGTTCTCGAGTTGAAATGGAAGAGGAAAGTAAAAAAAATGGAAGGTTTTTTGTGTTATTGAGGTTTTTTTAAGGGAGGAAAGGGAAGTGAACATGAAATAGAGAAAAAATTTTGTTAAGTAAATCTTCATCTCACTTTTGGGAGGAAAGGAAAAGGAAATGGAATTGTATGTTGTGTAAAGACTAATATACAATTTTTAAAAGATTTTATATTAACAACTAAAAGGCATATATGTAATTTGATCAATTTATTTTCTTTTTCCTCTCACTTAACAACATGATTATGATTATTTTCCTTTTCTATTTCTCTATATTAAAAACATAATAACTAACACTTACTTTCCTTTTGTCTTTCTTTTCCCTTTCCTATTCTTTTTCATTTCCCTTCACTCAAAACTCGAGAACTGAGCATTAGTCCATTCTATGAACTGAATGCGACAATAATGATGATCTCTAGTATCGACGTGGTCAATTAAGAGGAGAGTTATTTTATATACCAAACTTTTCTCATATATCAAGGGACTCATCCTCACCTTTCATATAAAAAAATCAATTGTTGAGATTGAAAGCATTTTATTATTTCACATATTTTTTATAATTTAAATATCTCTTAAACCGTTAATCGTTAAGCGAAAATAATTACACCATCGCGACGAGTATTTAATTATCTGTCTATAGACGGGCACTTTGATATACTTTCGAAAAAAGAAAAAAAAAAACGTTTTTTCACGTTTTTTCGTCTTTTTTTCGAATATGAGATTCGCATTAAAAAATCACATGTGCTTAAACACTAATTTGAATATCACATGTGATATTAGTGTTAAATCACATGTGATATTCAAATTATTGTTTAATCAAATGTGATTTTTTATGCAAATTTTAGTATGAAAAAAAACGAAAAAACTATAAAAAACGTGAAAACACGAAAAAAAATCTTGTCGAAAGTATATCAAAGTGCCTATCTATAGAAAGATAATTAAATGTTTGTCGTAATGATATATTTTTTCGCTTAACGATTAACGGTTTGAAAGATATTAATATTTGAAAAAAAAAGAGATGAAAGTGGGTTTTTTAAATTGTTGGGATTAATCTCATCAATTAGATCGAATAAAAATGAAAGAAAGATGGAGAGTGGAGATTGATTCTTTGGTATGTAAAATAATGTTTTGTGCTCAAATGATCTTAAATCGGTTAATTAAATGATCAACACAAATATCCTCATTCCCTCATGTGAATATGATAGTATAATAATCAACATATAGATCTCCATTTCCTCAAGTGAATGTGATAAAATGGTCAATATAAAGATCTCCATTCCCTAAAATATGATAGTTTAATGATCAATGTAGAGATCTGCATTCCTTTATGTGAATGTGATAAAATGATCAACATAAGATCTTCTTTTCCTCAAGCAATATGGTCGATGTAATATGAAAAATGACAAACCACTAGTAATGGCAAAATAAGAACGGAGCAAATTAAAATGTGATGTATGCAAAATATAAGTGTGTCAAAGAAATTACACACTATCTTCATAGATGTAAGAATATTTTTTTGGTAAAAGGGATTTTTCACCCTGGTAAAATAAGATGTAAGAATCTTTGCTAACACATATTGTGATTTACATGAATATTACGTAAAATGAAAATGTAAAATTGTCATGCGGAACAAAATTCCATATTAATGATGCATTAGATTCTCTTGCATCTTCCGCGACATGCATTATACATAGATTAGTGAAAGCTAATCACTGCCCACAACATAAGTTTGTGGGCCATAATTCTATTATTTGCTGGCAACACCATCCCAAGTGATTAATTATGCAAAAATTAAAGAAGAATAAGATTCTTCAATCTAATGATGTTTTCTCTTAAAGAAAGTTGATTATTCCCCCACAAAATAGATTGAAGATTCAATCCCTCAATCTTCTAAAAAGGAAACAAGTAGATATTTGTAGACATATACATCTTCCGTATGAATCATTTAGTGTTTAACGTTGAGGCATCGTCTAAATGGTTATCAAAATTGCAACCTCAATTTTGCATGATTAATAGCTCAAATGCGAGCAAAACATTCCAGATTATATATTTCTTTGTGAAAATGAGGTGTATTACTTCCAATTTTCAATGATAAAGAGAGAAAAACTCTATATTGTTGTATGAAGCCATGCTATAATATACACAACAACAAAATTAGCATCATGCCAACATGTTATTTTAATTCCTCCCTTTTATAAAGGTTATAAACCAAACATATTCCATTTCAGTTTCGTTTTGTGTATCTATACTCAAATTACTTCACCTAAATGCATATATACAAGACATAGAATAAGAATAATTCCTTTAGAGGGAGGGAAGAACTAGCTGCGAATTTAGAATGAATTATCATATTTTATTGGTCCTCTCAAGAAATATTATGAATTTATAGTTCAATTGATAATCCAATATCCATGGCTATACACTATCCTAAAATAAAATTTCAGCTGGTCATACTCCAGTTATACTATGTCTCTCTTGGACACTATTTATTATGACGTGCCTCAAGCATGATAGACTAATTGATTTCAACTTAAATCTTCTGTAACAAATATGAAGCATGAAATTAAGATGGTTGATCGAGGTATTAAAGACCTCATGATAGTCTCATAAAGAGACACTAGACATGAAGGTTCCAAAAGTACCTCGAATAGCTAATGAAATCTCAATAAATTCTATCATCTCTAAAATCATATGGAATCGAAACAAAACAACGTCGATAAGTTAGTTTACATACAATATAGTGCTTTTTATTATGCATCATAAGGACCATAAATCAATTATTATCCAATAGTAGGCTCAACGAGATGATTGTAAAACATGAAAAGACGTTATCTCTTGAAAATGCGAGAAGTATTAGGGAGTGCAATCCATATACGTCAATGTGTAAAACCTATTTGATACACATCGGTGTTTGTGCGAAAGCAAAATAAGAGGTCTAAAGTTTCAGACATAAACTATGGAATAAATAATTTCGCAAAGACATGAAATTGATTATTAAGAGACATATTATCTAGAAGTGAATGCATATATCTTATTGATATTTTATGAGACTTGCAATCTAGAAGTATTTAATTCACTCTAAAATCTAAATAAGTGTTATTAGAGCTCTCAT
This sequence comes from Chrysanthemum makinoi, assembly GCA_910596185.1. Taxonomy (NCBI): domain Eukaryota; kingdom Viridiplantae; phylum Streptophyta; class Magnoliopsida; order Asterales; family Asteraceae; genus Chrysanthemum; species Chrysanthemum makinoi. Next base: position 306,201,599 of record OU343223.1, on the reverse strand, counting down.
GATACGATTGAGATTCTATGAATGATCAATAATATCTCAAGCATGTCTCACAACTTCAACTTCTCGAAGCAAATAACAAAATTCTAAAAAAAACAATCAAATTGAACGAATCCATATATGGATCAAAGTACTTTTAACCAATGTTGCAAAAATCGTGAATCGGTAGTCGGGCGGTCGACCACCCTGCAGCGAGTAATCGGTCAAGTCGGGATTAATCGTTGATTAATTGGATTGGCATTTCCTGCAATTCTTTGGTATTTCTGGAGACCAAACTAAAAATTTTAACCGATTCCAAGCCTGCTATGTTTTCACACCTCAATAAAAGGCTCAAATTCGATTATGATGCCCATTGTGCGTTATTAGTGAATTATATGATCCCCAAATTAAGTATAATGCCTAAATTATTATTATTTTTAAAATGCCCGATTTGCCCGATTCGGCAGATTATTCGGCCGATTTTTTGACTGTTTAGTGTCGATTTTTTTCCTAGGCTGATTTTTCGACCGATTTTTAAAAATTAATCGGCCGAGTTGGCCGATTTTTGCAACATTGCTTTTAACGCATATTATTCAAATTGCTTTTGCGCATGTCAATTTAATAACTTATTGGTTTTCTAGTACCATGCATAAGTGCAAGTGAAGCATAAATGCATAGTTTGCAATAATAATGTGGCTTGACAAACACATCGATACTGATCGGTAGAAAACAAATTTTTTTATTAATCTTGCTGGATTTATTCACAAAATCAAGAATGTGGGGAACTTATTCACAAAACGTTTGCGGGTAAAACTTTGAGCATTTTGTATGTAAGAGTAAGACTTGATGAATACATACATTAAAATGAGAGGGAATATTATACGCGCTGCATTGTTTTCCCTTAATTAAGTATTTATCTCATTTTCTTGGTATGGCCTTTAATGAGGCCGTCTACATAAAATATCGGCTTTGAAAGACCATAATGATGACGCATAATAATAGGTAAATATCCTAGAGGGAGTGTTGCAAAAAATATATAGATTGTGGATAATTCACCTATATATTATTCATATATCATTCCATATATACCTTTTTCTTGTTATCCTATAAATATAGGTTATGTTGTAATCGCTAGGTATTCATCTCTTAATAAGAATTATCTTCGTCTCTCATTCTTATGTTTTTATTATTGTTTTCTATACTTATAATATTTTTTTTATTTGTTCTATTGTGGGATAATCATATTTTATTTGTAGTTCGATCGTTTGGTATTTGAAAGGATTGAAATAGTTCTTTTTTAATACCGATTTGTTAGGCCTTCAATGAATAGGGTTATTTGTTAGTCTTGGCTGAATATTTTTGGGCTAGATAAATAGTTATTGAATTACTCTTTGTTGAATTATCTAACTGCCATTGTTACTACAAAATTGGTCGGTTTAGACCTGTCTTAAGGGCTTTTAGGAGCGATTCCCGTGCAGGTCAATATGGGGGGAGCTCTAAATGGTTTTATTAGATATAAACCGAATTTTAAAACGATCTTAAAGAAGGTTCTAAACATAGGGGTAATATGATTATAACAAGTCTCAAAAATCAGATACAAAGACCGGTATTTATCACTAAAAACAAACTATCTGCATTTGATTTCAACAGGTTGAGACATGTCTATATCATTTACAACTAGGCGACGGGTATCCTATAAGTAAATATATTTTCGAGACATGTTATGTGAAAATTGTTACAGTATAATATTAAAATTTATCAACAAAATAAGTATTATTATACAAACATGTACTCATATGATGCTCACGTAATGCAACGGCGAAAACAAATAGCCTAAGAGAAAAATCACGTGATGATTAAAAACTTTATTGTAGATGCTACATAGTTGGTTCTCATCCTTCAGAATAACAATAGTTGCATACTTTATAACATCAAAACATCATGCAATTATTGTAAAAGTATTCAAATGAAAAATATGATTTATCATACACAATCACAAATTATTACAAAAGTTACTAACATCATTTATCATTCAATTCATTGCATAATGTTTTTTATATATTAAAAACATAAACTAAAAGGGGAGTTATAGTTTTACATGTTTTGTTTTTTGTTAAATCACATTGTTTTCTATTTTGTAAAACATGTCTACAAAAGAGGATTTAAAATGTTATAATTAATGCTATTATGTTGTAGCCAACACAATTCCATAATAAGTAAGTGTGTTAGCTGAAAATTTTAAAATATTTTAGCAGGTCCCAAATACTATATTAAGGCGTATGGATGATCTAAATGTGTTTTTCACATCTAGGCACGTGGAAATCATCCTAACTTGTCTAAAATAATTCTGGGTGAGCAAATATTGTTTTGGAGCTGTGTTTTTAGATGGTGTTTTTAAGAAGGCCTTAAAAGTTGTTTGTAGTAGTGATTAGCTTCATTGAATCTAGTTTGTTTTTGTTGCCTGAATTAGTATTAATTGAGACATTTGAATTTTAAAAGTCGATTTTGATACTTCTATTATAAGTTTGTAAAATTTTGATTTCTTTTGTCGGACTTTTGGAAATTTGTTGCCTGAATTTGATTGTCATTGTTGAAAATTGTTTGACCGTTCTAGTTTTGTTTGGTTAACCATTTTGAATTTAGCGAGATTACCTTTTGATTGTTTGTTTTTAAGTCATTGACGTTTGTTTTTTAATTGTATTTGAGAATGATTCGTTTGCTTTGCCAGCACAGTTAAATTAGTGTTTTGAACTAGGCCAGTATCTCTAGTGTTTGAAATTTGGCAAGTATTATATTTTTAGTATGAAACAAGATCTATTTGGTTCAAAGTATCGAGAAGTTGTTCCCAAACAAGTGGAGCAGTTCAAGTCACGATGGTGATTGTTAAAAAAAGACTTAGACTCGAGCTAAGGGGCGTTTGGTAAATTTGGTTTTTAGTTTTAGTATGTTTCCTGATTTGATTCGGTTTGGAAATTGACAATATCTATAGGTAATTAGTTTTTTTATAAATAAGAATCAACGACATATTTTAATAAGAATTTTGTACTCTCAGTGTTTGAATTTTTTTGTTAATTTGAATAAAGCTTTTGTTTCATTTGTCAATAGTTGAGTTATTTTACATCCTTTTATTTTCATACATTTTAAGGGATTAATCCTCACCACACATATTCTTTGATTTAATGGTCCAAATTATACATTAAAAAACATCTACCTCCATCCCTCCCATCCTCTTTTTTCATTAAAACTTATCGTCAGCCTTTTTTTTTAAAAATAATATATCTCAAAAACCGTTAATCGTTGGGCGAAATAAATTACACGATAACGACGAGCATTTATTTATCTTTCAATAAATGATCACTTTCATATACTTTCGACAAACTTTTTTTATTTGTTTTTTTTTCTCGATGTAGTATTTGCTTGATATATCACATGTGATATAACACTAATTTATAAGTTGATCACTCAACATGTTTTTGTAATATTAACATAAGTATTTTCATAGAACTCCTAATGATTCACCGTTTTTTTCATTAAAATTTTTTAATCCAAAGCTTTCCAACCATATATCATAAATAATTTTTGAACTTTCAAATTATTAAAATTTATTCATATAAGTTGGAGAAAATATATAATTTTTTTTATATTCAAACGCGCTTGATATAATACTAATTTTATATTCGAAGACAGTAGATATTGACATAATTATTATTTTTTGGTGCAAAAAATGATGAATTTTTTGGAGTTGTATACAAATACTTATACTTATTTTACGACGACATGTTTAGTTGTTCGAACTTACATATTAGTGTTATATCACATGTGACAAATGAGTTTGACTATAATTTTTTTTCACCAACTTCTATGAATTAATCGTATTGATTTAGAGGCTCAAATATTATGTGTGATTTATGGTTAGAAAGCGTAAAATGTGTCTTATTCAATGCAAAAAATGATGAATCTTTTGGAGTTTCATATTAATACTTATACTCTTTTTACGACAACATGTTGAGTGTTCGAACTTACAGATTAGTGTTATATCACATGTGATACGTCAAGCGAGTTTGACTTTAAAAAAAATCTTCTATATCCCATAACTTCTATAAATAAACTTTATTCATATGGATGTTCACAAATTATGATATATGGTTAGAAGCTAAGGATGTGTATTTTTTAATGGTAAAAACAATTAATCATTTGAAGTTTTACACAAATACTTATGCTCATAACATCATTTTTAGTGTTCGAACTTACAGATTAATGTTATATCGCATGTGCTACATCAAGCGGGTTTGACCATAAAAAGATATCTTCTATTATCTCTAACTTTCATGAATAAACTGTATTGATTTAGATGTTCAAAAATTATGTGTGATAAATGGCTGAAAAGCTAAGGATGTGTATTTTTCAATGCCAAGAACGATGAATCATTTCTAGTTCTACACAAATATTTATACTCGTTTTACGAAAGCATGTTGAGTGTTCGAACTTACAGATTAGAGTTATAGTACATGCATATCAAGAGAAAACAAAAAAATGCCCAAAAAAAGTTATCGAAAATATATGAAAGTGCCCATCTATTGAGAGATAATTAAATGCTCGTCACGATAATGTAATTTATGTGGGTTAACGGTTTATGATTCTTGAAATATGTAATTTAAAAAAATATATAGAATTGAGTTTTAATTAATAATACTAGTATGGTACCCGAGCGTTGCGGCGGCGAGTACCCTAAAATAAATGTTAACAACACCAAATATCTAGTAGCGTGTCCGCTTGTCTGTCACGGGAAAATATTTAGTATATCAAATGCTTAATGATATTTTATAAAGTGCAATAACTAAATAAAATACATTTATTGATGAGACTACAAATTCATATGTTAAAGTGTGTATTAATTGTTTTCAAAAGTTTAATTAGATTGTACATTATAGTTAAATAGTTGTATATTTTAGTGATGAGTTGAATTAAATTGTGTATTAATTGTAGGTGTTAAATAATGTTTTTTCAGTTTTATTTGTGCTTTAAATACTTATACTCCGTATTTGTTTAAAAATCTTTTAAAAAGACTTAAAAAATTAATAACGGAAAATGTGTTAAATGCTTTATAAGTATTTTAGATTAGGGCTAATGATAAAAAAAAGTACAATACTTGCCACCCTTTCCTCTTCAGGGTAGCGAACAAATTTTTTTGCTTCTGAGGGTATTATATTTTCAAATTCATCCTCTTTAGGGTATTTTGCAAAAAAGTTTGACATTTTTGCCCCTCTTGCCCACAAGAGCAAATGATGGCAAGTATGATACTTTTTTTTTTATCATTTGTCCTAGTTTTTATTATGTTAAAATTTTTATATGTATTAAGATAATTTATTTAATGATTTATAATTGTGTTAAATCTATGATAAAAATGTTTTGTTTTATCATTTGCCCCAATTCACTTCAAGTTGTTTAACGCTTCAAGCGTTAAACCGAATTAGGTTTAACGCCTCATTAAATTAGGAGGAATTATATTACAACCTGAAGTACTTGCATATAAATTTCTGTTCGTCACTTGTTGAAGCATAGACTAGAGAGTATACTATGACTAGATTAAGGGTGTGTTTGTTTTATTAAGATGTTACACATCTGAATCTGACTACCACATCTTACTAATAAGAGGTAGCTATAATGTCTGAATCTGAATGAAAAAGTGTTGTTTGTTTTTTATAAAATCCCTAACACAATCGGTTAATCGCTAGCTGTCATAAACATGAGGGCTTGGGCTGGGGTTAGGGATTTTATTATAAGCCGAAGTTGAAAATTGTATTTTTGTAGACTTATTTGACAAATGGATTGAAGCTGGGGCTTATTATTGCAAAATTACCAAAAAATGATATAATTAAATGAGTTTTATGGAATATGTTATATATTTTTGTGGGTAAATATATAATTTATGGTTCATATGCTCCGGGGTAAAGTTTTAGCCCCTTTTATAGGGCTAAAGTTTTAAGCACTTTTAGAGGCTTATGATTTCATAAGCCCGTATGACAAACGAGACTTATTTTATAAGTCGGCTTATTTTAGAAGCCCAAGCCTCATAAGCCCTCCATAAGCCCCTCCCCAAACACACCCTCAGTTTCATTTAGAAAACATACACTTTTTTGTTTTATGAAATAGATGAGAGACGTACATAACATTAGATACTCTATAACTATCTATAATGCATTTGAGATATTTATAAATGGAAGTCTTAATTTTTTAAGCTTACACATGTTACTATATTTAGTAATTCATTATAATGTACATTAATGCACATATTAAAAAGGCACATATTAAAAAGGCAAAACACTACGCTAATTACATTATAATGTACATTAATGCACATATTAAAAAGGCAAAACACCACTTTAATGTTATTAATGTAGTCAAGATATTTAATGTAGTCAATTAGTTAATTGGTCAATAAATACAATTAATGCAGTTATTAAAATACCCTTTACATAAGAAATACAAATTATCAAGAATATTGTACAACCAACTTAAACACAATTCCTGCATTAAATGTCACTAATACAAATAATAAAGCACATTATACAAATATTCAAGCCCAAACCGGCAACGGGCCAAATGGGCTTGAGCCCGAACGGAGGCGAGCCAAACGGGCACGGCCTAAACGGGCTCATGTTATACGAATCGCTTAAAAAAACCAAAAAAAACGAAATAAATTATTTAGGTAAGGAGTTAAAATACGTCACATGAAATTCTTGATATCCGTAAATTTATTGTCAAAAAGAGCATAATAAACTAAAATACATAATTCATCAAAAATTTTATTTCAGGGTATATACCCGTCACCGCAACGCGCGAGTACGGTGCTAGTATTAATATCAAGAATACACAAACACCATGGGTTTTTTGACCGTATAGCTATTTCTCTAATCTCTACAGATGGAGGGAAAATATTACTGTAGCATATTACCATCTATTTCAACAACAAAAAAAGCTTTGATTCTATTTACTTTCTAATACAAACTATACAAGTGAAGACTTAAATTATTGAAGAGTATACAAGTTATCTGATCTGTTGACATGACAGCATCTTATAAAGTATAAATGTTGAATTAAATATTCTTAGAGAAAAAGGGTATCCTTTAATTCGGTAGACGTTGATTATTGTAGAATGAAACACAGTTAGTTAAGTAGTATCGGAGTACATAAGTATTGATTGCATACCTGAGCATATGTCTAGGCTTCCATCGATTTGCTCTTGGATCCATCTTCTATTTTGGACATCGTAATATGTCCCATTGGTTTCTTTTTTTGCTGTCGGTGCACTCAACAACTCGGATGTTGGATACTGAAAAAACATTAGCACAAACAAAGACGCAACGAGCACAACGTGTTTTCTTATATCCATCTCTTATCAAAGTTGTCCCGAACACTTTATATGTTTGATCTATTGTACATGTTTAAGGAAAGTGTCATATATATATAATTAGCCTTGAGTTCATTTGAAAATACATATAGGTCAAACAGATGTAACCTGGAATGCATATAGCCACACAAAAACCTTAGTATTGACTTTTTTTCATGGTAATGTCATCAAGGTTGAAAAAGATTGGGAAATTTCAAGGAAAAAACTTAAGTAACTTTTGTGTTTATTTCCAATCAAGGATCTTTATGCCAAAAAGAAAAATCGTATATGCGAAAATTACATGGGAGGACACTCGCTCGCTATGTGTCTTGCAGAGGACCAAAAACATCTCATTTACCCAAATGGACATGTTGGTCGCGAACAGAATAGCGTGACCACCCAACCCAACACGTGTCTCCTTTGAAACAAAACTACAACCCAAAAAAAAAAAAAAAAGAAAAAAAAAAACATTAATATTGCATAGGTCGCGAAACATGTGACGTGACCAAAAAATTTTCGCTACCAACCAAATTTGAATAAGCATATTTTATAAAAATAACCCTAAACTTTTTAATATTTACAATTTTTTTATATAACAAACTTTATTTATCAAATATTTAACAAATATCTAGCGAATTTGTTAACAAAAAAAATACTATTACGAAGAACTCTAAATTACGAACAAAACGAGCCCAATATTGATATGCTTTTGACGTACGCGACGATTTTATATAAAACATTAAAGTTTGATGTATATATGAATGTTTACGTTTATAATTGTTACGTTTATAAATGTTTACGTTTTTATTTTCAAACGATATTTCGGTCATTTCAAACTATTTTACTCTTTTATAGAATTGCACATCTTTGGTCCCTGTGATTTAAGACTTTTTTTTTTCTTCTTTTTTTTAATATAAAACTTCTACATTTTTTATAAAATGATACGTACATCAAAATCATATCGATATTGGACTCTTTTTATTTGTAATCCATAACTCTTCGATATTGGGCTCGTTTTGTACGTACCTCAAAAGCATTTTTTTTATAAAACTTCATCATTTTTTATAAAAAATGTTGAAGTTTGATATATTAAAAAAAAATAATAATAATAAAAAAAAATAAAAAAATCAAAACACACTCTTAAACTAAAGATATGCAATTTTATAAAAGAGTAAAATAGTTTGGAATGACCAAAATATCGTTTGAAAATATGAAAGTAAACATTTATAAACTAAAAATGATATTCTTATTATTAATAAAACTAAAAACGCCCCACTTTTTTTTGTATAAGCTAAACTTTTATTAATAAATTTATACAAAAAAGAAAGTTTTATTATTATTATCCTTATATATATATATATATATATATATATATATATATATATATATATATATATATATATATATATATATATATATATATATATATATATATATATATATATATCAAACTTCAATATTTTTTTATAAAATCGTACGTACGTCAAAAGCATATCAATATTGGGCTCGTTTTGTTCGTAATTTAGAGTTCTTCGTAATAGTATTTTTTTTATTAACAAATTCGCTAGATATTTGTTAAATATTTGATGAATAAAGTTTGTTATATAAAAAAATTGTAAATATTAAAAAGTTTAGGGTTATTTTTGTAAAATATGTTTATTCAAATTTGGTTGGTAGCGAAATTTTTTTGGTCACGTCACATGTTTCGCGACCTATGCAATACTAATGTTTTTTTTTTCTTTCTTTTTTTTTTTTTTTGGTTGTAGTTTTGTTCCAAAGGAGACACGTGTTGGGTTAGGTGGTCACGCTTATTTTGTCACGACCAACATGTCCATTTGGGTAAATGAGATGTTTTTGGTCCTCTGCAAGACACATGGCGAGGACAGTGTCCTCCCATGTAATTTTCGCTAAAAGTTATAAAATAATAATCTTGAAGCACTTCATTATGAAAATATACACATAGTGTAAATATTGCAGCCTTTAATATATATTATTCGGAAACCCGCGCACAGCGGCGGCGATAAGTATAGTTATATGTATTTGCTTACCCGTTTAGTGAATTCGTTTCACAACACTTTGAATGTATATATGTTAGTTGTATGCGTTTGTTTGGGTTACCCGTAGCTTTCTCGTAGCTTTCCGTGACATCAGTATTCCCGCATATAGAAATACCCTCGCAATCTCTTTCTCGTCAAACACTCCCCTAAAAGTATATGATTTTGACGAATCAAGATTATATTAATTGAAATAAAGGTTAAAGTCGTAAAAATTTGAATTAAAATAAAATAAACCCACTAAAAAAACATAAAAACTAAAAACTTATAAAAATATATCAAAATGGATATTGAATTAAATAACATAAAATTTTAGAAAATATGATGAAATTAGATTATAAAAAAAATAAGTAGATAAAAAGATATTTCAATTTGAAAATAAAGATGAATTTTTAGTTGAGAAGTGACACATGTCACTTTTTAAATTGAGCTTCTTATCCTAATTTTTAGTGGTTAGGAGTTAAACTTGGAGTTTTTAAGAAGTGACACATGTCATCTCATGATTGAAGCTCATTATCTTAATTTTTGGTTTGAAATTAGGCTTGGAATATGGTTTGGCTTTTACATGCATTTTAATATGGTATAGATTTAGACCCACTTTAGTTTTTATTTAAAAAAAAATAATATTTGAGTGGTCTACAAAAAAGAAACAATAGTTGAGTCGTTAAAAAAGTTATTTGAGTCTTTAAAAGAAAAAACAATATTTGAGTCGTTAAAAAAAATTGAAATTAATGCTACATGATGTAACCTGGAATGCATATAGGCTATAGCCACACAATAACCTTAGTAATGATGTTAGACTGCAAGACATTATACAAAGCGAAAATTACTGTGAAGGCCCTGCAGGTACCTCTGTGTCCTGCAGAGGACCTCTTTTCTTGCTATATCAAAAAAGGCCAGGCATTTCGCAACCTACTGGTGGAGAAATGCTTAAAGGACACGTGTCGCTCCCTTAAATTAACGCGTGCGTAATAAAAAAAAGCATTTCGCCTCTAACAAGTAGCGAAATTTGACAAAGTGGGGACACCGGCTGACACAAAGTTGAAAAAACAACCATTTCACATCTAATTGGGAGCGAAATGCTCTCTCCTCACCTAGGGAAGGAGCAAAATTAAACCTGCAACTATTCTTGAAATGACTATTCGACTATCCGAATATTTAGACTTTGATTCAAGTATTTGATCTTCATTTCGAGAGATAAACGAGTGGGTTTTGTGTTCGTTTCTCCCTTCCGAATCTTGAAAAAAAATTGCTTTTTTTTTTTTTTTTTCGTTGTGTTGTTGTTGTGTTGAAGGCAGTTGGTGGTGTTGGTGTTGGTGGTGAAGGCAGTTCGTGGTGTTGAAGGCAATTGGTGGTGGTGGTGTTGGTGGTGGTGGTGGTGAAGGCAGTTGGTGGTGGTGCCTAGCGTTGGTGGTGGCACGGTAGGTCGTGGTTCTCATTCTTGGGTGGTTCGGTGGTGGTAGTGGGTAGGTGTTAACGTGGTTGTTTGTTAATATGGCACTTGTTGTTCCGGTAAATATTTATTTTTCTTATGATATCATTATTTGGTATTTTATGCTTATTGTGTAGTTAATAATATATACTGTTATTAATTGTTATTTTAGGATTTTGCCGTTGACCTTACCTGTAGAAGTAAGCTTAGATTGGTTCATATCTTAAAAAATTTGCGAATACCAATAAGGAAGTATTGTTTAGGCAGACGTGTTTCGGATGGATGTTTGACATAGAACAAATGCGAGAATCATGTATTTTATTACATTATATGAGTTTATGTCAACTTGACCTGAACCGAGACACGGAAGTTGTTCCATTGAGGTATCGTGTAGGAGATTTTGAGTTGAGATTTGGTAGAGAGGAGTTTTGTTTAGTAACTAGCTTGAGATTTGGTGTTGATTTTCAAGACAAATATAAAGATCAACCTACTCCTCTTAGGAGACGTGTTTTTGACTCACGTTATGATGGATGTTCGATAACTGTCGGAGTGTTGAATGAATTTATTTCTAGCGATGCTTTTGATAAGCTTGTCGATATCGATGCCGTTCGTGTTAGTGCTAGGGTTGTTGGAGATGGTGTTGTTAGGCCACGAGGTTAAGAACGTAGTTCCCCCATGGTGCATGGCTTTAGTAGATAATCTTGATGCTTGGAATATATATCCTTGGGGTTCGTACGTGTGGCCGACATTGTACAGTCAGTTAGTTGGTGCAGTAGATTCACGGCTTGAAGCTTTTTTGTGAACCCACGACCACCGCCTGACGCTGACGGTAAAGTAAAGAACCCTAAGTATACGCTGATCGGCTTTACATGGGCCTTTAAGGTATGTATATATATATATAATTTTAGTTTTTGTTGTTTATGTGTATATATAATGTTAAAGTAATTAACCAATTATTTTTTATAGACGTGGATTTTGGAGACTTATCTAGACACGGCACTAGATTTTTTAATCGTCACGAGCTCCATCCGAGAGTGTGTGCATGGCGTTACAAGCGGCCATTTAAACGCGTTACACGGATAGTTTATTGGTGAGTTGTTATTTAATCATGCCATTCAGTTTTTAGTGATTCATAACAATATTCGTATTTGTTGTTATATAAATTTTAGGTAGCGGAACCTACATTAAGACTTGTACCGATGCATATGAGTCGAAAGGGTTGGTTCCGTGATAGCATGGCATTTTTTGAGGGGCGTAGTATTGAACCACCACCAATACCCCCACTTTCAGACCAATATAGCCGTGACGATGTTCCAGAATTCGTTTATCGTCATTTGACGGAACTAGAGGATTTGACAAAGGCTCAGGCTGCCAAGATTAAGGAACACGACACAATGTTCCAAAAAATATTTTGTTTCTTTAGTGGTTTCCTAACGCGCGGTATGTTTTATTTGCATATTTTTTTGTTGCTACTTATTGGTTTTAAAAATTACTAAACATTATAATATTGTATTTAGGCTTTCGCGCCGGCTGGAGCTGGATTTAGTGGTTTCGAACGCAGGTATGTTTTATTTGCATATTTTTTGTTGCTACTTATTGGTTTTAAAAATTACTAAACATTATAATATTGTGTTTAGGCTTTCGCGCCGCTGAACGATTTAGTGGTTTCCGAAGCGGTATGTTTTATTTGCATATTTTTTGTTGCTACTTATTGGTTTTAAAAATTACTAAACATTATAATATTGTATTTAGGGTTTCGCACCTGAACTGGATTTAATTGGAACCTAACGCTTGGTATGTTTTATTTGCATATTTTTTGTTGCTACTTATTGGTTTTAAAAATTACTAACCATTATAATATTGTATTTTGGCTTTCGCCCGACCGAACTGGATTTAGTGGTTTCCTAACGCGCAGTGTATGTTTTATTTGCATATTTTTTGTTGCTACTTATTGGTTTTAAAAATTACTAAACATTATAATATTGTATTTAGGCTTTCCGGCCTGGAACTGGATTTAATTGGAACCGAACGCGCAGTATGTTTTATTTGCATATTTTTTTGTTGCTACTTATTGGTTTTAAAAATTACTAACCATTATAATATTGTATTTAGGCTTTCGCTACCGACTGAATGATTTAATTGGAACCGAACGCCAGGTATGTTTTATTTGCATATTTTTTTGTTGCTAATCATTTGTTTTAAAAATTACTAAACATTACAATATTGTATTTAGGCTTTCGCGCCGGCTGGAACTGGAAGTAATTGGAACCAGAACGCGCAAGTATGTTTTATTTGCATATTTTTATGTTGCTAATCATTTGTTTAAAAAATTACTAAACATTATAATATTGTATGTAGGTATTTGGTGAGGCTGGTCAAGGAGATGGGGGGTTTCCTACACCCCCCAGTAGTTCTTTCTTTGAGGGGGGGTCTCACCACCAGTCGCCAGTAGGCACGCGACGTATACGACCAGCTGACGCCTCACTCTAGGACGCCTATGCCAGAACAAGGATTTGTTCCGTGGTCGGGTAACAATGCGCAACAAGCTATTGCATCACACCCCCCGTAGCTAATCGTGTGTTACCGGTAAATTTATAACCCACATAAGTATATATATTTTTTTCATTTTTCTACTATAATACTTGCATGTATATTTGTTCCGTGTTAGGGTGCTATTAATCGAGGAAAGAGAGATGTTCGTCCTAGCCGTTATTTGTGCAGCCCGTTTGGTCGTTTGCCAGACACGACTCCTATTCCCAATAAACGGGATGGTAGGCTTAAGGATAATGCCATGTCATCAAATATTAGCCCGTTAGATCTTGGAAAAGCTATTGATGAAGAAGACGATAGGGTCAATGATGATGAAGAAGAGAGGGATAAAGTTGAGTTTTTACGGGAAAATTATACCGGAGAGTACATTTCGTTTTATAACGTTGACCCTGCTAAGGTAATCATAAAACTACGTGAATATTCTTGAAATTTAACAATGATTAACAACTTATTATTGATATTACTTTTGGCTATTTAGGTTAAGCGTACATTTTATGAAGACTTAGAAACTTTCCTGAGGAACCCTAAACCCATATACCCGGACTGTCATGTGATGGGTTTTGCGTGTGAGACAATTTTTTGGCGTGAATTGCTCCCTTTTTGTTCCAAGGTCCCAAGTAATGGTTGGCTTGCAGACGATGTAAGTTTATTGTTACATGTTTATAATGTATTTGAATAGTTTTTTTTATAGAATGCTTATAAATAATTTTAATATTTTTTTGATATGAACTAGCATATGAATGCATGGACTGAGCTTCTAATTCGTCAGAGGCCAAATGGTGCTCCCTGGACAGTAGCGAAATCAACACTTGCATCGTATGCTCCAGGCACTTCTCTCTTCTTACTTGTGACGGATAGTGCATTACAGGGAACGATAAGTGGGAGGACACGTCCGTACCCATCCTGGGATGAGGTACAAGTGGTAAGTATTTTTGTTTAATGATTTTAATGCGTTTAGTATTTTAATAAGCTATTTAATTGTATGTAAGCTAATGATTTTATCTTTGTAGGTGTATATGCCGTTCCATGCCGAAGGCAACCACTGGGTTCTAGGTGTCGTAGATCTTCCGAATTCGCATATTTCTGTTTTCGACTCCATGGATAATAAGAGTAGGGCGGGTAAGTTGCGAGAACATCTTGATGGATGGACTAAAGTCTTAAATGAAAGTTTACAGCTCCAAGGATATTTTGGCGTTACCAGCCGACCACATTTTAACTTCTCATTCTCTTATAATGATTCAAAATGGTTTCTGCTCCGCAGCATCAAATGGTAGGGATTGTGGAGTAGTTGTATGTTGGCTTATGCATCGATTTTGTACAGGTAGGATCCCACCACCGGTTATTACTAACCCTGAACAGTATTTTAAGGACTTTAGATTTATTATGGCTCATCATTTTTATAATACCCGTTGTGAGAATACTAGAGATTGTGGATATGATTAGTTGACCGTTTGTATATGTATTTTCATCTATGGTTGACGAATACTAGCGGATGTAGATATGATTAGTTGACCATTTGTATATGTAGTTTCAACCGTTTGTATATATATTTTTATCTAATGAAAGTTTGTGTATGTTACATATCACAAGATATTTGACAAGTCGATAACTAAAGTTTTGTAGATGAGTTAAATGAAAACAGTAGATGGGTTAAATAAATACATAAAAAAATACAAGATAAAGATGATACAAATTAAAAACGAAAGTCTAGCAGATGGGTTAATTAAAAACATAAAGAAATACAAGATAAACATGATACAACTTAAAAACGAAACTCCAATTTAAACATCACTGATAAACGGTATCCTTTTGGTAAACCTCAACAATGTTTTTCAAAGTGATGTTAAGGTAATGGTTATGTGGTTTTGGTGTGAACACTGAGACGTTCTTTAGTATCAAAACAGCACCGACACCGATAGACTTGACGTACCCCTTATCCTCTTCTAGTACTTTGTGATGAATTGAACCAGACATTGTTCCTGATGGATATTTGAGTGTCACAGTTAGGTCACCAAGCACATTTGGTGTACAAGACTTGATGACGGCTAAAACCAGTTCAAGCTTCCCTTTTTTACAAAAGGTTTTCATATCGCCTAAACAAGCATCTACCCTGATCCCAAAAGCATCTAGATAGCCAAGCGCGCTTAGCCATGGGCCACGCGTAAAATGATCATCTTCGGATGCATCCTCCTATTCTCCGACATACTCTTGGGTTGGCATTACAGACGAGGGGCCTCCTTCCCTAATGTCTGTATTTTTGCGGAGCTTGGCCATTTGAAGAATACCCGCTGGACCGGGTATTATCCTTGTGTGTGCTATTGTACTTGCATTTTCCCTGGGCTGATCAATGTACAAATGTATTATACCATCAGCGGAAGCACAAGCACACGTAACAAATAAAGTAACGTCGTTGTTGTTTTTAATCTCCGTCGTTGTATCTGATGGGCTTAGCCTAAACGACAATCTGAGTTGCGTACTAGCATCCAACTCGAATTTGTTCACCAACATTTCAACCATTAATGAGTAAGTGATGTCACTGTACATAATGACACCACTTTCCTTGCCATTGAAATGTAATTTACATTTGAATTTCTGGAAATTAGCCGACATTTGTATGTTTGTTAAAATTCTTTTCAGATGTTGTATATATATAGGGTCTATATCACATAGTGTTTTACACGAAATATGACAACCTTTTGTCATGTTTTAATAATTATACGAAAACTTTTACACATGTCAGTAATATTACAGGGACATTCAAAATTGTCTATAACTCACATACATGTTTACACGAAATATGACAACATTCAATAATTGTATGACAACTTTTTAGGCCTGTCAGTAAGCAACAAGGGACATGTATCTGACAAGTCTATGACTTTCTATAAATCACATACATGTTTACACGAAATATGACAACATTCAATAATTGTATGACAACTTTTTACGCCTGTCAGTAAGCAACAAGGGACATGTATTTGACAAGTCTATGACTTTCTATAAATCACATACATGTTTACACGAAATATGACAACATTCAATAATTGTATGACAACTTTTTACGCCTGTCAGTAAGCAACAAGGGACATGTATTTGACAAGTCTATGACTTTCTATAAATCACATACATGTTTACACGAAATATGACAACATTCAATAATTGTATGACAACTTTTTACGCCTGTCAGTAAGCAACAAGGGACATGTATTTGACAAGTCTATGACTTTCTATAAATCACATACATGTTTACACGAAATATGACAACATTCAATAATTGTATGACAACATTCAATATTTATATAAATATGCACATTCTTCCTTCTTTAACTCATCAAATGTCAACATCTAACAATACTACATTACAATTCACTATCAACTACAACGGAAACTTTACACTTAACCCAATAACATACCAAGATGGTTCAAACATGAATATCAATGTTTCAGAATTTGGTTTTCGAGATATGGTTAAGTATCTAGAGAGAAAATTACCAACAAAGGTCAACTTTCTATATTACGCATTGCCACAAAACCAAACTTTAATGGGGATGAAAGCAATTGAAAATGATTATGACATTGATGTTATGTACGACATCGCAAAAGTTGCTGGACAGCTCCAAATTTTTGTTTGTGAGCATCCGACAGATTTAAGCACAAATTTGATTCCAAATGATGGTTCTATGGAAGAATCATTTGCAGGTGTAATTTCAGAAGAAACAAAACTAAAGAGTCAAGAGAGTGTCCGTTATATACAGGAAATGGTTCAGAGAAAAACAACTGGAAGAGCGTGTACGCTTTAAACGTTGGTATAATAAAAAAAAACTATACCTACTGCACCATATACACAAACCATTTTCAATTTTCCTGTTCACAACAAGGGTCGATTGGTTTGCTATGGCGGAAAACCAACGTATGTAAATGGTTGGAAGATGAACATCAACATTCCAAGAATGAAGCTAGAAGAGCTCAAGCAATATTTGTTTAACATCGTTGACATGAATATTCATGCTCTGTTTTATGAAGTACCACACACTGGCATTTCAAACACCGTAAAACTAAGAAACAACTATGATATGCATGTAATGTTTGATATTTCTGCAGCGCTAGGCAACTTGGAAATCTACATTGACCATGGCGGTGTCGATTTTAATATTGAAAAATATATATTGCCAAATGCTACTTTGGCAGAAATGATGGAGCATGTGATAACAGAATACACAAGTGACAATGAAGACGGAAACAAGAACATAACTCAAGCGGATTACACTTGTGATCAAATGGTTGAATGGGCAGAACAACAACACTTTCAGAATGAGGATGCTAAAGCAGATGAACGCCATAAATACATATGGAAGAATCATTGCTAGTCATAGTCATAATCACTCAATATGTGTCGAGTCATAATCACTCAATATGTGTCGTGTATGATTTAAGATTGTCTTAATAATATGTTTTTCTTAATAATATTTATTTCTTCACTACAAGCACAGATTTTGGAAAACAAACACTTCATTGATGGTGGAAAAAATTAAACATTCATAATACAACGAGATCGCTCAAGATAAAAATACTAAAACTAAACCACAATGGTATGATTTGGTTCATTAAGAAGAATTAGGGATTCTTTATATGGGCCAATGAAAAATGAACCACCATTCGCTTCAATACCCATGTCTTGCCACAATTCAGAAGCTCGCTCGTACACTTGTAGGGAGTGAGCTATCTCTTGGTCGATCTTAGCGTCAATAATTGGATCATCATCCTTAGTAAACCCAACTAATTTTACCACATTCTCAATTGGGTATGGAAGAGTGAATAGCACTGTACACGATGATACGATAGCACCATTAATTTCTAACACCCATGCACACAAAACTTTGTACCCATCTGCTAGGAAACTTCCTGAAATTACAATAGAGTTCCGTAGCTGGGATATATGGAATGGAGGCCCAACCATGCGTCTTATCTCTTCTGGTATGCCTACGTCGGTAAATTGGTGACTAACCAAATCAAATGAAACTACCATATAGCGTTTGTACAAAATACCATCATTGAAAAGAAATTTTTCATAACCAAGCCAGTAAATTTTACCACCCACTACTGCTTGGCCAGACCTTTTTAGTCTAATCCCTTCTCGAGGCAAAAGGTCATTTTCAATATGGTTCCAGCGTCTCGAACTCAAGGTATACACTGACACGTACCATGGCCCTTCACCGTATAACGGGTAATTAATTTTTAAAATTGTTAGGTCTAAATTGTCAGGACGTACACCAAAACCGATGACCATTTTTGGTGAATCTGGTTGATTCAAGAAGCTAGGGACTAATACCCCTATAGATCGTTTTATTGATGGGTTCCAAATAACGACCATCATGTTTGAACCATAAGAAAAGCACCAGACACCTTCAGAAGTAGCAATTGGCTTAAGAGTTGGAAGATGAAGAGTTGTATCTAGGTGCGTGAAAGCTAAACTTCCATTAACTGAAAACATAAAACCTACATTACCTTGCATATATGTTAAATTAAAACAACACATATCTGTATCACGAAAGCCGTAGCTACGGATGAAGTTGGAAAAGTCTATTGAAGACCTCCATCTCTTTGACACAGTACGAAATTGTAGTAATGACTTAACTGGAAGTCTATTCATGATATCAACTTGCAGGTCGAAGGGTATGTTGTCCGACATTTTATTTTGATGACAATGGATAAATTAGTAAATGATTTTGAATGACAAAGTAAGCCTTAAATAGGGATAAAACCGTGTCATACACTTGTCGTTTCTGTGTCATATTTTGGGTTAAAATTTACACATACACATCATAATTTTATATTACACACGAAATCGACATGAATATGGCATGCATGTCAGAAACTTTATACAGAGTAAGATGTGACTAGTAACTAAACTTTTTTTTTATCACATAATATTATACACGAAATATGACATGAATATGACGTGTCAGAGACTTTATAGAGACACATATGTGACTAGTAAATAAGCTTTTTTTTCTGTTCACATAATAATATACACGAAATATGACATGAATAGAGACTACTCAACTCCCTTATAGAGACAAAGATGTTACTGGTATACAAACATTAGATACGTTAGTAGGTCACATTATATAAACCACGTTGTTGTATTAAAAAAAATTACATCTTTTTATCTTTTGTTAAATCCTTCTATAGTTCAAGAGATGACATTCAAAGTCCGACTACACCATTATGGAAGTTTCACTTCACCACCTGGAAGAAATTTTGTAGGTGGTATAGTTGCTTGTGTAGATCCAGTTGATTACGAAACTTTTTCGGTCAATCAGTTGAAAATAATCTTAACCAATTGTTTAGGTTATGATGAAAACTCCCCAACCTTTTTTTATTTAAAGAAACCAAACTGTAGTCTTGATTCAGGACTCGAACTATTAGTTGATGCAATGGAAGACCCCGAACGTATACGAAAGTATACTCAACTTCAGCAAAACCAACTACATGTGTACGTATCACGGGTGGAGTTATCCCCACTTGTTGTGCCCAAGGAATGCAAAAACGAGGGTTTCAAGAAGAAAAAACAAGATAAACCTTCATGTTCAAAAAAGTTATTTGACTAGTGGCTAAGTCTGGTTATGTTCAGCTTGCAATGTCACGTTATGCTACTTTGTCGTTGTATTGAATGAAATTCAGTTGTTCCTTCTTTCATTCATATAAAATGCTAGAGTTCTACATATAATACGAACTTTTATTCATTACACTACCAAAGTGAAATACTACATCGAAATAAAAATATAAAGTACGATAGATGAAAAAAATTATACCATTAAACATTAAATCCTAAAAGTTGCTTGAATGACAATGTTAGAAGAATTATTGATTCTTTGTTGGGCCTAATGAAGAATGAGCCAGAATCTCCTTCAACCCCCACAGTTAGGGTTTAGGGTTTATGGTTTAAGGATTAGGGTTTAGGGTTTAGGGTTTAAGGATTAGGGTTTAGGGTTTAGGGTTTAGGGTTTAGGGTTTAGGGTTTAGGGTTTAGGGTTTAGGGTTTAGGGTTTAGGGTTTATGGTTTATGGTTTAGGGTTTAGGGTTTAGGGTTTAGGGTTTAGGGTTTAGGGATTTAGGGTTTAGGGTTTAGGGTTTAGGGTTTATGGTTTATGGTTTAGGGTTTAGGGTTTAGGGTTTAGGGTTTAGGGTTTAGGGTTTAGGGTTTAAGGTTTAGGGTTTAGGGTTTATGGTTTAGGGTTTAGTGTTTATGGTTTAGGGTTTAGGGTTTAGGGTTTAGGTTTTATTGTTGAGGGTTTAGGGTTTAGGGTTTTTGGTTTAGGGTTTAAGGTTTAGGGTTTATGGTTTAGGGTTTAGGGTTTAGGGTTTAGGGTTTAGGGTGTAAGGTTTAGGGTTTAAGGTTTAGGGTTTAGGGTTTATGGTTTAGGGTTTAGGGTTTATGGTTTAGGGTTTAGGGTTTAGGGTTTATGGTTTAGGGTTTAGGGTTTATGGTTTAGGGTTTAAGGTTTAGGGTTTAGGGAAACTTTTTTTTGATCACATAATTGTATACACGAAATATGACATGATGGAGACTACTCAGTGCCCTTATAGAGACAAAGATGTGACTGGTATACAAGCTTTTTTTTATCACATAATATTATACACGAAATATGACAAGAATCTGACTTGTCAGAAAACTTTATAGAGACACAGATGTGACTAGTAAATAAACTTTCTTTTGATCACATAATTGTATACACGAAATATGACATCATGGAGACTACTCAGGGCCCTTATAGAGACAAAGATGTGACTGGTATACAAGCTTTTTTTTTATCACATAATATTATACACGAAATATGACAAGAATCTGACTTGTCAGAAAACTTTATAGAGACACAGATGTGACTAGTAAATAATCTTTTTTTTTATCACATAATTGTACACACGAAATATGACATGATAGTGACTACTCAGGGCCCTTACAGAGACAAAGATGTGACTGGTATGCAAGAAATATGACATTAGTTTGACTTGTAAGGAAAACAAATTTTTTATCACATAATATTATACACGAACTATGACACATGTTAATCACTATTTGCAAACAGACGTGGTAACATTACGCTATAAATAACACATCCACGAAATTGAATGTATACACATCTTCACAATACTTACAAAAAGAAAATGGCCTTGAATTTACATAAATTCAAATGTATGTTACATTACGGTGAAATAAAGCGCGGTGTGATTATGGATCATGATATAACATATTCAGGGTTAGTTGATCTGGTGGTGAATAAGTTTAAATTGAAGCAAAATGCCCGAGTAAATTTAAATGTGAAAGTCCCTTCAGCTGACTTTTAACTCGATGTTACAGACGACAACGAGGTAAACTTTTTTGTTCAATGTGCTTTAGAGTCTCCTGCTGAACTTGTACAGTTGTATGTTTCGCAATCTAAAACAATGGAAGAAACAACAACTCTTGGTTCAACTCAGCAAGTGCCAGAGTTTTATAATTTTTTCCCTACAATGGTAGAAGAAAACATCGGCCCATCAAATGATTTTCAAAACAAAAACTATAACTATAAAGATGAGGCAAATTTCACAAAACCGGTGTCATCATGTGCTTTCAGTTCTGATAACGAACAGGAAGATGATGACTCAGGTTATAAAGATGAGGCAAATTTCACAAAACCGGGGTCATCATTTGCTTTTCATTCAGTTGACGAACAGGAATATGATGGCTCAGGTTATAAAGATGAGGCAAATTTTACAAAACCAGGGTCATCATTTGCTTTTCTTTCGGATAACGAAGATGATGAAAATGATTGTTTTGATGAATTAAATAAAACCAAACACCCCGGTAACCATAAATGGCCTAATTTTTTTGAACATATCCCTGAAGTTCCTGAACCACCACTTTACACGCCAAAACCTATGCCTACAAAGGATTATAACAACAAAACTGAAATAAAAATCAATAAGCTTTTTTTAACTAGGGCGGAATTAGACTTGGCATACAGGTTGAAAGCTTTACAAGATGGTTATGAATTTGTTTCGAAAAAAACTAACCCTATAACTTACAACATAAAATGCTTCCATTATGAACAATGTGCATGGTATATTAATGCCAGACGTTGGCGAAATTCAGATGTTTTTCAAATTACAAGCATGAATGATATTCACACGTGTCCCAGAACCCAAACATATCCTAACCATCGAAATGCAAACAAAAAAGTTATTGCTCACATTATGAAAGATAAATTAGAAGATGGTAGCCGTGATTTGAAAGGGAGAGATATACAAAAAGATATCATGGCACAATATAAAACATCTATATCTTACCAACAAGCATGGAGAGGGAAGGATTATGGGTTACAATTGTTAAGAGGTTCACCATTAGAATCTTTTGAAATGCTACCGTATTACTGTCACAACTTAGAAAAAAAAAACCCAGGGACGGTCACACGTATCAAGAAAAGCAATCAAGGGGTTTTTGAAATTTTATTCATTGCCATTGGTGCATCGGTAAGTCTTGTTCAAATTTTTTTATAAGTGCATGCAAAAACAAGTTTGATATTATAATTTTAAAAATTGTTTATACGCAGTTGCGCACGTTTGTGAACCATCTTCGCCCACTACTTATAGTGGACGCGGCGCATTTAAAGGGTACTTACAAGGGTACAAATTTGCAAGCCGTTGGGATGGACGGAAACAACCAAATTGTGCCTATTGCTTACGGAATATGCAGAGGGGAGACTAGTGATTGTTGGTCATGGTGGATGTCAGTACTTAGAGAGTGCATCGGCGATAACCCCAATATGATTATCATATCTGATAGGCATCCTGCAATAGCTTCGGCAGTAAGGAATGAGTTTCCGTCGGCGTTTCATGGTATTTGTTGTCGACATCTAATGATGAACCTTTCCTTGAAAAGCAATAAAGTTAAAGGTCTATAATGGGGCATATGCAAAGCGTATACTCCCGATGAGTGGCAACGACAAATGAACATACTCCTGGCTGTACAACCTGAAGCACACCGAAAGCTAATGGAGGCTGATCCTAGACGCTGGTCTCGAGCACATTGCCCACGTAGACGTTACAATTATTGTACATCTAACAGTGTCGAGTCTGTTAATGCATGTACTGTATTGTACAGAAAGCTACCAGTAACAGTGTTGACCGACACGTACCGAAGTATGGTTCAAAAGTGGTATTTTAAACGTCGGGAAGCTGCAGGTATTTATTGTTTAAAACATAACGTACTCAGTAATCATTTTGAAAAATATATTAGATAAGTTAATTAATTTAATTTTTGCATTTTTCGTGTAGCAAAAATGAAGTACGACATCACAGATTGGGCAGCGCATAAGGTGGAGAAAAGAAGAATGAAAAGCGTCAGTTGGGTTGTACACGGAATTACTCAATTTCGGTATCAAGTTTATGATGGCCAATATAACCGTGAGGTGAACTTTACGACCGGTGAATGTGAATGTCGGAAATGGCAAATTTCCGGGATACCTTGTGGTCACGTTATTGCTGTTACAAGGTTTTTGAACCTAACAGATTGTGTGCAATATGTACATGACTGGTTCAAAAAGGAAAAATATCAAGCAACCTATGCAGAGTCAATTCAATTTGTTGGAAATTTTAACGAATGGGAGTATCCAAGCCATATACATCCTCTTACTCCTCCAACAATGGACAACCCTCAGCCAGGTCGTCCGAAAAACACAGACCGTATACTATCTCAAGGAGAAGAGCCAAGAACTATACACTGTAGCAGGTGCAAACAAGCGGGGCATAACCGTCAGAATTGCAAAAAATCATTTGTCCCAGATCCACCTACCCGCAAGGGTAAACAAAAGCAAGGGGAATTTCCAACTAATGAGCAACAGGACACTGCACCTTTTTATGAACAACATCACCCGTTCGATCAAACTTTTACGGGAAACAATCAATTCTCATGGGAACCATTTGGCCAAAACACATACACTAATCAACCATTTTGGCAACCATATGGTAACAACACATACCACACAAACCAATACGCTTCACAAACTTACCACCACAACCCATACCCATCTCAACAATATGCTGAAAACACACACACATCACAAACATATGATCAACATAACACACAACAAGATTTCAACCTATCTCAGCAAAACCAAATGCAACCACTTGAAAATGATCTTCAATACCAGTCTAAAGTGTATCAACAATACACTTCCCAGCAACACAACTCTCAACATCTAGATGATCAACAAATGCAGGATTCAAATAGTTGGTTTAATCGGTTTGGTTTTTAATAAGGTAGAAGCTGTATGTGACTAGTTAACAACTAGTAGTATATTTTGATTTTTCTGTGCATCATGCTTTTCATTCTCACTTATCCAAATGATGTCTGGTCTGTCTATGTATTTGAATTTCACAAGTGATGTTTGTATTGAATAGACATTATTTGAGCATTATTTGAGCATGTGTTTGTATTGAATAGACAAGTATATGAGGCAATAATAACATGACGTTTTTTATAATGACAATATCTGATACATTTTGTTTTTCTGTGACATCTCTAACTTTATACACCATCATAAACACAAAAATAAATTCATTACATTTTTATAACAAAAATTAAATTACATTTTTATAACAAAATATTTTTGTAGCAAAATATTGGTATCATCGTGTACAAAAAAAATTATGTCAAAAATTATGGCAAAATATTAGTAGCAAAATACCAATTGACCCGACCCGAATTGACTTGGGTCGGGTTCAGTTCGGGTCACCCCGAATGACACCCCTACTCAACTCCATCGTAGTATCATATTAAACTCTTTGCCTTCATAATAAAAATCAAATCACCAAAACATAACACAATATCATTTAGTTGAACATTAAACTAAATTTAAATACTTTGGACCTAAAGGATGAAATGTTTTCCAACCAAGGTTTTTTACTTTAGTAGTATATCACAAGAAAGTGAATTGACTAGGTCAAAGTTTGACATTGGAGTGAAAGAAAGCATTCATCATATATCATTCGAAAATTATTTTGGGGCCCACGTTCTGACCATTGTCGGATTTCGCCACTAATATTATGTGAAATGCTTGTTTCTCTTTCTTCATGTCAGCTTGTGGCCCCACGTTCTGTCCTCAATGTCAGATTTCGCCGAAGGTAAGTGGCGATATGCTTTTTTTTTTTTTTAATTACGCACGTTAATTTATTTAGATGGCGACACGTGTCCTTTAAGCATTTCTCCACCAGTAGGTAGCGAAATGCCTGGCCTTTTTTGATATAGCAAAAAAAGAGGACCTCTGCAGGACACAGAGGCCTCTGCAGGGCCTTCACAGTAATTTTCACTTATACAAATGATACCTTGACTTTTTTTCATGGTAATGTCATCAAGGTTGAATAAGGTTGGGAAATTTCAAGGAAAAAACTTAAGTAACTTTTGTACAGTTTATTTCCAATCAAGGATCTTTATGCCAAAAAGAAAAATCGTATATACACACCCTTATTTATTATAAAATAATAATCTTTAAGCACTTCATTATGAAAATATACACATAGTGTAAATATTGCAGCCTTTAATATATATTTAGACCCACTTAAGTTTTTATTTAAAAATAATAATAATATTTGAGTCGTCTACAAAAAAGAAACAATAGTTGAGTCGTTAAAAAAAAGAAATAATATTTGAGTCGATAAAAAAAAATGAAATTAATGCTACATGACAACGTGGGCCCTTGGTGTACCTTTTGTTATTAATAAAAGTGTTATTTAATTTAGAGTCAATTACATATATGTCCTTGCTAAAACTCAATATTATATCAATGTCTTTTTCACTTTTGTAATTACTTTAATATCTTTCTCAAATTTTTACATTATTATATTTCTCTAACTTTTAAATTCTCGCATATATCCTAATCAGTATGTTCTTTATCACTCGAGGCTAAAGTATATGAACAAATAAATAAACATGACAATATGTTCTTTAATATATATATATTCAAACTCTTGTAATTATATTATCATTTTCTTTCATCAATCGAGGCCTAAAAATATGCATAAACAATATAATTATAATGAATACCAGAGATAAATAATAATTTTTGAATTTAAAATTATTATAATTATAATTGAATTCATTTCTAGATATATATGAGAATTTAAAAGTTCAGAAAATATACTGATGTAATTACAAAAGTCTGAGAAAAATCTGATGTAAATATAAAAGTGCGAAGAATATTTGTATAAATAAGAAAGATTTTATGAAATATTAAACTTTAAAAATGATATATATGTAATTCTCTCTTAAATTAAATAATACACTTAAATAGGTAGGGGATGTGTATATAGGAAACAAGGGCGTTACACAATTACGCCCAAAATATTTGTATTGAATAGAATCTTCACCTAATTCGAATTGCATGCTTGAGGCTAACCACACTCGATCGGTCACATGCATGGGTCGACCGATTCTAAAGTTGGTCGAGCCTGATGTGGCAATGTCAAGAATATCGATCGGTCGAGCTTGTTTTGAAAATATGGGTCACAAAAACGACCGATTTGCACAAACAAAGTTACTGTTTCATATTAACAAAAATAAATAAATAAATAAATGATAATAAAAAAACTTTTTCAAACACAATTAAAAAAATTTACTGTTTCATATTTAAAAAAATAAAAAATAAACTTTACCACTTTACAATCTTTTAAATACCAACTTCAAACACACTTCTAAACACACTATTTCAAACACAATTCAAAAAATTTCTCATCCATATTCATCATATCAAAAAAATACTCCCACATCAAAAAATCAACGATCCCGACTACCCCAATGCACCGAATTTGAATTTCTACCCGGATTCAAATTTCAAATTTACCGGCATAACACCACCATAAAATCGGGGTCTTCGCTTTCGTGCTCCCATTTTTGAATATCCAACACGACTACCACAACCGAATCAAAGTCAAACCCCATTTTACATTAATCGTCAATTTGTCCCACTGCAGCGTCCTAATATGGACTATCACCAAGAACCATGTGGGTCGCCGTATTAGCCTAACATGGATTTCTCGCAGTCTTCCCAACTGTATCAAACGTATTATTCGTAGTACTAATCTTGATATGGATTTGGAGGATTATATGGCACACTATATGACTCAACAATACTCGACTCAAAACTATCCGAGTCAAGATGCTTCGATGGGGCAAGGTTCGGGTCAAGGTTCGTATCACGGTTCCATGCCTATTGAAGAAGATGACGATGTCGAAGAGACGTCACCCGTCAAACCAAAGAAGCCTTCGAGACGTGCTACAAAGGCGAAGGACAAAGGCAAAAAGGCCGAACCAACCAAAAAGAACAAACTATGGACAAAGGCGGAAGAGATCGCGCTTTGTAGAGCTTGGGTTTATGTGTCGGAAAATTCGAGAGAGGAAACACTATCAACAGGAATAGGTTTTGGGAGAAGGTGATAGAGTACTTTGAAAAGGAAACTGGTTCACAAAGAACGTACAACTCGATCACGACCAAATGGAAGAATAGGATTCGTAGTAGGGTTGGGAAATTTTGTGGTATTATGGATAATATCAAGGCTAATCATGGAAGTGGTGAGAGTGATGCAAACGATAAAGGAAAAACTCTTAGACAATACCGTGTGATTTACGGTCATGATTTTCTTCAAAAGATGAAGATTGGCGGGATCACCCTTGCCCCATGCATCGTGTGGATGCCAACCGGACCCGACCTCAAGCAATGAGCACCTGTCCCAGTGACTGTACATTGGAGGATTGTTGGAAAATTTTGAGGAATCATGATGCTTGGGAGAATATTGAGATGCCTTCTTTCAGAACGAATAATCAGAAGAAATCAAAGGGTTCAACAACTACCTCGGGGTAAACACAAGGTCCTTTGAATTTTTAAGACGTGGATGATTCTGATGATGAGGAACAGACTAGAGAATCACGACCAGAAGGTCCGGACGCAGCCAGGAAGAAATCATCTTCCTCCTCTCGTGATCCACCAGAATCATTTGTTAGTTCGTTAGCCAAAACCTTTTTCAAGTTCAAACCGTTAAAACCGTAAAAAATAAGGATATGGAAGATGCATACATAAAGTTGAGGGAAAAAGAGGTGGAGATGAAAAGAGAGAAATTGAGCTCTAAAAACAGCAAATGACATTAACGGCCCAATCAACCCGGCAGCAAGACTTAACTTTCAACAATACACCAATCGACCCATATTTGCAAGAACGGATGCATATTAAGAAATTAATCAATGCACGCTACAACTTAGATTATTAGTTTAAGTTTTAAATTAGTATTGTAATGTTTGAGTTTTATTAGTTTAAGTTTTAATTAGTATTGTAATGTTTGAGTTTTATTTGTTATTTAAAACTAGCAGGGTACCCGTGCGATGCGGCGGCGGGTACCCTGTGACTAAATTTTTCGGCGAACAAATGTTATTTTGTTTTGGGCTGGTGGATTCAGATTTATGTTTTGGAAGTTTAATTAGATTGTACATTGTGGTTAAATAGTTGTATATTTTGGTGAATCGGTGAATTAAATTGTGTATTAGTTGTATGTGTTAAATAGTGTTTTTTTGTTTTATTTGTGTTTCAACTACTTGTAAATTATGTTTTTTCACATGTATTTTTGAATGAATGGGTGTTTTTAATAGTGTATTAATTGTAATATATGAGTAGTGTGTTTTTAGTTTTATATGTGCTTTAGATACTTGTAAATAATGCTTTCAATATTGTATTTGCTTAAAATTTTATATATGAAAATCTTAAAATAATTAATATGAGAGAAGTGCATTCCTCTATTATAAGTAGTATAGATATTTGAATTAAAAAAATATAAAAAATAACTCGGTCACCGACTGTGACAATTCGGTCGTATCTGGTCATCGGAAAGAGAAAGCTGATGTGGCAGAGTCATGCTGGATCACGACTATATCGAGCCTGATATAATTGATGGAGATGTTATTTTCCAATGGCAAGCCAATGATTTTCAAATAAATGTGATATACGATTACCCTTGTCCATAATTTATTGAAGATGATTTGTTTTGTTTTATATATGGGGAGAATTATTTTATATACAAAACTTTTCTCATATATATCAAGGGACGCATCCCCACCCCCCATCTAATAAGAAATCAATAGTTGAGATTAAAAATATTTTATTATTTCACCTACTTTTTTATAATTTAAATATATTTTAAACCGTTAATCGTTAATCGAAAATAATTACACCATCACGACGAGCATTAAATTATCTTTCTATAGACGGGCACTTTGATATACTTTCGAAAAAAGAAAAAAAAAATCATTTTTTTCACGTTTTTTCGTCATTTTTTCGGTTTTTTTCTGAATATGAGATTTACATGAAAAAATCACATGTGATTAAACATTAATTTGAATATCACATGTGATATTTAGTGTTAAATCACATGTGATATTAGTATTAAGTCACATATGATATATTATCATATGTGATTTAACACTAATATCACATGTGATATTCAAATTTGTCATATGTAATTTAACACTAACATCACATGTGATATTCAAAATTATCATATGTGATTTAACACTAATATCACATGATTCAAATTAGTGTTTAATCACATGTGATTTTTTTCATGCAAATTTCAGTAACGTAAATAAACGAAAAAAATGTAAAAAAAAAAAAAAAAAAAAAAGTGAAAAACACGAAAAAAATTTTTTTGTCGAAAGTATATCAAAGTGCCTATATATAGAAAGATAATTAAATGCTTGTCGTAATGGTATTTTTTTTTGCTTAACAATTAACGGTTTAAAAGATATTAATATTTGAAGAAAAAAAAGGATGAAAATGGGTTTTTGAAATTGTAAGGATTAATCTCATCCGTTAGATCAAATAAAAATGGAGGGAAGATGGAGGGTGGAGATTGATCCCTTAGTATGTAAAAGATCTTTTATCCTCAAATGATCTTAAATCTTTATATATACCTAAAAGACCTAATATGCTATTAATGGTTTTATACTGCTCCTTCCGTTTCAAAATTATAGTCAACATTTCTTTTTTAGTATATTTCAAAATAATTGTTCACTTTTTATTTTAAATTAAAAAAAAGAATTTCGTGGGAGAATATTCTATTTGAGTGGTTGAGATTTATAGTGGTCTCACTTTTATTAAACTTTGTGATTTTTGTCTTCGGACAATAATTTTGAGACTGTGGGAGTTTTTTTCATCTTTTTTAGAATAAGAGGTTTTGTACTACTTTATTACTAGTATAAAACTAGTTGGATAACCATATTAACGCAACTTTAATTATTTTCAGCTAGAAATTTTCGTCGCTATATATGGATACTCGTTTAGTTTTAGTAAGAGTAAACTCCAAAATACATCCATGTAGTTTAACCCGTTTCACACTATACATCACATTCCCAAAAGTTTCGACAGATGCATCACTCCATTAATGAACGTTAACCACCATACATCCCTCAGTTAAAATAAGGACTAACGGCGCAAATTATTTCTCTGTTATTTCTTAACGTGATAGAATATATTTACACTGTTAGTCCTCAGACCTGAAAGTGTTTGCACCTTTAGTCCTTTTCTGGAAATAAAGTAAAAAAGAGGTAACAGGACTCGAACTCCAGTCTGAATGCTCACAAATCAACGAACCAACCACTAGACTACGGGTGCAATACTTAAATATATTTACATAGCTCTTGGGACGACCTCGGGTTTACCGATTACTACAATACACACGACCGGGTATACTGCCCGTGAGTGCATAAGGTGAACCATAGGTAAACGAGACACTATAAATATTAAAACTTGGTCAGAAATTTTGCATCATGCTTAGACTTAGCCTAAGCTTAGTGAGGAGTGCACGCCATACTTGGCATTCAATCTCAAGTGTTGTTCTACAAACACTTGGGTAATATATTATTTTGATTTGTTTTAATAAGAATATAAAAGTTGAAAAATCTATTGTGCATTTAATATACTTATCTTGTTTAAACTGATTTTTCAAATACTTTTCTTAAGTCATGGATCATACTTAGCTAAATTACTATTTTTGCTATTTATGATACGGGAACAAAACTTGGTGTATCATTTTGACGGTAGTCATTCCTGTAATGGTTATTATTTCTGGGTGTGACGTAGGGGAAATGCTACTACCTCTGTCGGAAGTCATTTTAGAGATCTTTCCTCCATCTATCTCCATAAGTACCGTGAGGCAGTTTGTCATAACGTGGAGCTTGATGGCTCTTCTTGCTCGAATCCTATGTTTCCCCCTTCCGTAACTCCGTGCTTTTATAGGCTTCTTCGGACCGGAAAAAGTCGTCCACCCTCCTCATCATTTCCTTCAACGTCCAGAGAACTTGATCGGATAACTGCTTTGCTAACTCGGGGCACTTATGCACACTCATGAGGGCTAAAATTTGCATGATCTCTGGCACTCCGATAATGTAACTGGTTTCATCCGTCCACATTTCTTTGAAGTCCGGTAATGTTTCATTGGCCTTCGGAATGATCTTTGAAATCTCTGAAGGATCTTTAAAACATTTCTTCTAGAGACCAAATCTAGTCAAGAATTGATCCCTTAAGTCTTCCCAATTGTCGATACTTCCAGGGGCCGGACAGTTGAACCACCCTCTCACTGCTCCATCTATTATGTGCTGAAACATTCGACACCATACCGACATCTGCCACTCTCCCTGATTGGCCGCTCCTGCGAACCTAGATGATCATCCGGATCCGTTGACCCATCGTAGAGCTTCAAGTTTGTTGGAATGACATGCTTTGGTTCGGATAATTCAACGATCCTTCTCATGAACGGAGACCTTGAAGCTTCTTTAAAGGGTTTTTGCAACTCGTCCTCCGGCTTCCCGCTGGTATTGTTATTTTTCAGTTCCCTATCTTCTTCATCTTCAAAGTCTAAACGTATTGGCTTAAGCACACTCCCACCTTTAGAGTTTTACTCTTATATCAGTGTCTTAAGTGATGACACCTGAATTAGGATTTGTTATTCTAAGATGGGTGAATCGTTGTTGTTGTTTCCACTTCCTCCGGTCTCATTCTGAGGGGTTTCGAAGGTTTCGTGAATAGGATCTGTCATTCCATGGCTCCACTAGACCGAATAATGGGTTTCACAGATGGCTCCAATTTGTTAAAGTAAAAATCTGCTCCCTGGTCTTAAAACATGCAGGTTCCTTCGGACTAGATAAAGCAACATCCTTACAGTACCTACACAAGAGAAAGAATGTGTTAGCCTCGACTTAGGTGTGACCGTTAGCCTCGCGTTGGGTGTAACCCAAAGACAAAGCTTTGGCGTGAAAATAAGTATCTATGATAACTCGGAAGGCACAAAAATAAATGTGAGAGTAAATGTGTGTGTATTAGTTGAGAATGTCATAAATGAAGTGGGGGTATTTATACTACTCCAACCTCGATACCTGCTCTGTCTAGGAAATGAGTATGTCGGTCTATACCTAGCCTATATGGTAGGTTTCAGATCATGTGGAGACATAATCCCGTGAAATTCAGGATTGGCGGCGCATGCGTGGTTTACAACATGAACCATTGGTTAAAAAGGATCCTCTTGATAAAAAAAATCGTCCTTTATGATTCGGTCGTTCGACCCTAAACTCTTTGAACTTATGAAGACTCTGGTCCGGTATGTGTCATCCGGACACTTACGCCAAGAGGCAAAGATATGTTATACATCACTAACATTCCTTATATTTATGATATTTTTTTTGTTACGATACTGATTTTGAGAATGATTTAAATACACTGATCAATTAATCACAGTTAATGATATCAATGGTCATCAATAAATAATTTCAATATCGAATAATTACTCTAAAGTACATTTAGCAGGATTGTTATGAGCAATATTCTTTTGGCTGCTGCCACACCCGATGGGGTCAAGCAAGGTTGTTAAGATCGGGATCCTACCTAGGATCGTTTTCGTCTTTGCAAGATCGTGATCGTAAGATCGGATCGAGATCCTAAGATCCCACTACATTGTCATTTTAATAGTCTTTATAATATTATACAAATTTACAAATTATTATATATCATAAATAAAAAATTATTTGAATCTTTTATGGAAATATTGTCCTAAATTATGAATAATTGAATGTTTAGGAAGAATCATATGTTGTATTCTTAATTCTATTAAAAACTAATCCATAACTTTGTTGTTTTTTAGTTTGCGGTTCGAGAAACGTAAGATCGGATCTGTTGGAATCACTCCTAAACTAGATTACAAGTGTTAGTAATTAATATGTAATAGTTAGCTTAATTAAGGCTTTTATGTTAGTAATCAAGGCTAGGCTCATGTAGAAAGCCCATGATCCTATGCAAAGCCCAATAAGGAAAGGATGGGAACTTGGTGTGTTGCCCTAGTTCCCTCCTATAAATAATCTTGTAAACTCCCATTTGGGAGTTGGTTGTTCATTTTATCACATCACTTACGCATAAACATTTCTTAATATATTCGTGTGTGTGTTAACTTGTTCATCCGATCTATCCTTCATCTCTACTTCTTATATTGATGCTTGTGTTACATAAATGGGAACCTAACAGTGGTATCAATCGCCAAATAGTTGGGTGAACGTGTTTGTTTTTTGAAGTTTTTGTCACTACGCATAAGTTTTGGTTTTTTAATCTTCATACGCCTAAAAGCTTTCATTTTTACACTTCCAAATTCAAGATTCTTGTACTTTAAAGGTTATTTGGTGTTAAAATTTGAGTTTTTGGCAAAAAGTTTGAAAATTTATGTGTATTTCTTTGGTTTTAAGCTTGGTTTGATACGTGTGGTCGTTATTACGCGTAAGGCGCATAAACGTTTTGAATCATCAAGTTTTATACTTTTGTGTTATTTTGGTGATATTGAGGCTGTTTCATCACAAAAATCTGGTTTAGAAACACTTTTGGGCATAAATCAAAGTTTTGGAACATTTTGACAAATCTTACGCATAAGAAAACCCTGATCTTACGCGTAAGGTTTCCTTGGTTTGATCTTCAGTGTTCTTGGTTTACTCAGTGTTTTCTTGCTTGGATAAGCTTGAAAACACTTCGACTTTGGATATCTTTTACACTGGAATAAGTGTAAAGGATTTTTGGGCAAAACCCTAGTTTTAAGCATAAGCTAAAACTTGCGCGTAGAATCATTACACATAAGCATTTTCTTACGTCTAAGCGTTGTCTTACGCATAAGCAAATATTACGCATAAGCATTCTACTACTAAGCTTTTGTCTTACGCATAAGCTAAGGTTTCCTTAACCCTACGCGTAAACTAATCCTACGCGTAAGCTAACCTCTTACGCGTAAGTTGGTGTCTTTACGCCTAAGGTTTTTCTTTGCCTAAGCTTGATTTCTACGCATAAGGATACTTCATAAACAAAATTTGATTCGACTACACAAATCCATTTTACACAAGTTTCAAGATGTCTCAACTACCATACTCTAGCTACTTCCCTCATGTGTATCCTCAACAACAACAACTTAATCAACAACAACAATTTTATCAACAAATTCAACAACAACAACAACAACATCAATTTCAACAACAATTTCCTCAAGGAGCAATTCAACCACAAATGATTCAACCACTACCTAGTCTTCAAGCAACCTTACACAAACTTTCACAATCAACATCCATCCAGGAATACTATGAAGGAACCGTCTTGGTTTGCAAAGATGTGTGAAGCTTTAAGTAGCCAACAATCCATTCATGAGGCTGGATCACTTGACAGACCTCCCATGCTCACTCCCGGAAACTATGATCAATGGGTGATAAGGTTCTTTAGGTTTTGTGATATAAAGAAGCTACATGGCAAGTTCTTGAAGAAGGTCATCCTCGAAGGTCCATTTCAGATGCCTACTGTCACTGTACCCGAAGATCCAAATGCTAATCCACCAAGAGGTGATGTCACTAACATTGCAAGTCTTAATGACCTCACTACTGATGAACTTCTACACTTTGAAGCTGATGAACTAGCAATGCAATAAATCCTTTTGGGATTACCCAATCCGATCTTTAGAAGTGTTGATGCTCAAAAGACTGCTAAAGCAATGTAGGAACATATTCATCTTCTTATGGAAGGCAATGAACTCAATCAAGAGGACATGGAATCCAAAATATACTTGGCTTATGAACACTTCATGATTGAACCAGGAGAGACATTAGAGTCATATCATCATCGATTCTCAGACATCATCAATGACTTGGAAAAACATAACATCATTATGCCAAGAATTGCAGTCAACACTAAGTTCCTAAGTAGTCTTGGTCCTGATTGGGAAAAGTATGTCATTTTCATCCGTAAAGCGAAGAATCTTCATCATGCTACATGCGAATTGTTGTACGACTATTTGAAGCCCCACCGAAAGGAAGTTGACAAAGAAAGGGTTATCCGTGGACTACCTGTTTCGCCTTCACTTATGGATAATCAACAATTAGCTTTATGGGCTCAAGTATGCTATCCTCAATTCCCGAATTTGCCAACAACTTTCACAAATCCTCCACAACCAACTGCAACAATTACACCATATGATCTGTCACAGCACCAATCTCAAGAAACTCAATTGGTTCCATACAACAACAACAACAATGATCAAGCACTTTACAGTGAATCTAATGAGGATACAAAAGCTTTCGATGCATTGCAGCAAGGTTTTGTCATGATTGCTAGAGCCTTCGGCCGATACTCAAACAAATCCAACAATCGCATTCGTACCTCATCTAACACAAGGAATCAGGCTGTTGTTAACAATGGACGTGTTGATGTTCAGAATCGTGGTAATGTTCGTCAGATGGGCGGTGGTCAAGGGTTTAATCCAATAGGAAGGAATAACAGGGCTGCTCCACAACAACAAAGGACTTAAGTGGTTGAACAGGGTAATGCTCAGAATGGGATTAATGGTCTTCGTTGTTATAACTGTAATGAGAAGGGTCATCTGGCTAATACATACCCAAAGCCGAGGACCAGAGGCAGCGCGTATCACAAAGAGGCTTTACTCTTGGCTCTTAAGGATGAAGCTGGTGGAACTCTTACGAACAAGGAACAGAGCTTCATGGCAAATGCAGATTCTGATGATGATATGGAGGACTTGCAGGCTAATGCAGCAGTTATGTTGATGGCAAACATGCACGAACTCCACATGAGTGACACATGCCCAGTGTATGACACTGACGGCTTGTCTCAGGTACCAGATCAAACCATATTCATTACTAATATGATATCTCCGCCTGCACCTGTATTCGACGAGGATCAGATTGTTCAACATGAACCGTCTACATCTCATTCCGATGATAATCAAATAGATCCTGTAGTTATATTTGACGATCAAGATGACCTTATGGTTACCATTGATAATCAAGTTGACTCCGTGGTTATACTTGAGGATCTGACTAATGATCATGTTGAGACTCACGTTGAACAAGTTGAACTTCCGTCTGAGCTCATGACCTTACTTAAAGACCAAGAATCTCGACTGGAAATATGCATGGACTTTAATAAGCAATTAAAGGACAAAAATGCACTGTTAACTAGGGATATTGAATGCTTAAAAAACCAACTCAACGTTTTTCAAACTCAAGAAAAACGTGAAAAAGGTTTTGAAGTCGCTTTCGCTAAATCTTACCAAAACGAAAATCATTAGAACACCAGATACGTGATCTGGTCGCATCTAAGAATGCTTTATTGTCTCAAATAGAACAACTGAAATATGATCATAAACAACAACTTAACGCTTTCACTTTGGAAACACAAAAAGCCAAGTCTGAGTTGTTAACTTGTCAAAAACATTTCTCTGAGTACAAAAAGCATTCAACGAAACGAATAGATGACTATCTTGAAGAAATTGTCGACTTACAAAACAAAATTAAAGAGTTTCGAAATGTGGTTTATAAACATGGTGAGTCAATCACAACTATTCAAAAGTTTAGTTTTAAACCAAACCCAAATGGATATGGTCTGAATCTTGCTGATTACAAACCAAAGTTTTCAAATAGAGCATTCAAACCAAATCCTGAAGTTTACAGTGCAGAACATAGAATTGATGATTCCATTATGAGTGTTGTTGAATATAATCGTCAAGAGGAATTAGATGCAGAAGACGAGAGTCGATCAAAATTGAAAAATGTTGTTTACAACAAACCATTTAACTATTCAAAAGTCATCACTTTCGTCGCACAACAGGATAATTCTAACACACCTTGGATTATCACGCCTATTTCTGAGTCTTCTAATATTGGTCCCCAACCCAATTATGCATAAATTAATGGTTCTTTACCTTTACTCAGTGAAGAAAAAACAATACCTGAAAAATGTCAAATTCTTAAATATTTTGAAACATTCATTTCGGAAATCAAACTTTTGGAACGTGAAATTGAATTCCACTCTGAAATTAAAGTTGAACATTTTCAATCGCCTCTAGCGCGAGAACAAAGAGATATTTTTCAGAAAAGAATTTTACCTCATGTCCGAAATTTGAAAATGTGTGCAATCTATTGGGAAAGGGACTTCCACAAGGAACTTGGACTTATGAAAAGAGTTTTTGAACAAACAGAAACATCGATTTCCAATACAAAACGTAAAAAGAAAATGTTACGAAAAGATGTTGATCGACTCTTGAAAGATATTATCTGTGCTGATATCCATAATGTTGTGTTACTACATTCTATTGCATATGCATTTGATTATATCTCTGCTGATCCTGTTGATTCTGTTGAAATTGTTGGAATACTGATACTGTGTCACAAATCAAGTCTTTAAAAGTTGAAAATGAACGATGGTTAACCGAGCTTTCAAATGTAAAACGTCGTCTTCAATGGTGTCAAAAGGATTGTCAAAATCGTGAACTCGCTTTGCAAAATAAAATCAACCAGTTGCATACCAAAACTCTTAGTCCAAACCTTGCGCAACTGGATGATGAAAATGTGTCTTTGAAGTGTCAAATCTCAAAATATGAACAAGAAATTTCAAAAGTTAAAAAGGAATATGGTGTCATATTTGATTCACTCAAAAAGACTCGTGCTAAAGCGTCAAAAGACCTTGATGATCATCTTGCATACATGAAAGATGTTTTACGACGAGATGGACTAACTCGTTCTGAAAATCTAGATTTGTTACACAAAATCCATGATCTAAAAGCAGAGTTGGTGAAACTTAAGCAAGATAGGGATAGTAACACCGTAGTAACAACACCTACACAGATTCAAAATGACTCTAGAATATCTAATGACAAACCACAAGAAACTAATGTGCTTCCCTCTACTGAAACAAGAATAGTTGCCTTTTTTCCCAACGCCCGCACTTCACAGCCTAGGAGCAATACAAGGAATAATAGGAAGTTGCGCCGTAAAAAAAGAACAATAAAGAATGCTGAAGTAGAAGAACACCTTAGGACTTTGAATAAGACTCAAGTTTCACCCACTTTAGATATTGCGTCTGATAAATGTAATGGAAAAAGTGATGTAACGAATGCTGAATCTTTAAGTACTTTAAATGTTATGTTTGAAGCTTCTTGTGTTGGTTGTCGTAAAAGTATGTTTTTTGGTTGTCATGATAAGTGTGTTGCTAAAGCTATCTTGAAACATAAGCGGAATAATAGAAAACGGAATACCTCTAGGCCCACTAATGTTTCTAAGTCTGTGCTAGGTAAACCACCTTCTACTGTTCCGGCTACGAACATTGATGTACTCATAGATCCAACTTCACCTCCTAGGTAAACCACCTAGTGCATTTAATAATACCAAAGCTAAGACTAGTTGGAGATGGCAGAAATGGTTACATAATACATTTGGATTTAAATGGATACCCAAAATCATTGATATGTGTGTTTCTACTATAACTGCATCGGAACCCTCTAACTCTTCGGGTTCCACATCTACTTCTATTCCATCTGTGTGTAATGCAGGTGATACAGATCATCCTTTGGATTATTGATAGCGAATGTTCCCGACACATGACAGGAAATCTCAAACTGTTATCAAACTTTGTTGCAAAGTTCATTGGCACTGTCAGATTCGGGAATGATCACTTCGCAGCTATCATGGGCTACGGAGATTACATCAATGGTAACATCGAAATTAGCAGGGTTTATTATATGGAAGGTCTCGGTCACAATCTCTTCTCAGTTGGTCAGTTCTGTGATGGAGATTTGGAAGTTGCTTTTCGAGAGAAAACTTGTTTCATTCGTGATCTACAAGGAAGTGATCTTATGTCTGGCACCCGCAATTCAAGTCTTTATACAATCTCAATGCAAGACATGATTGCTTCATCTCCCGTCGGTCTACTTTCAAAGGCAACATCTACAAAATCTTGGCTATGGCAACATCGACTCTCACATCTAAACTTTCAAACCATAACCAATCTTGCACGATACAAACTTGTTAAAGGTCTCCCAAGATTCCGGTATTCTAAAGATCATCTTTTCTCAGCTTGTGAACAAGGGAAAAGCACTCGTGCTCACTTTCCTTCAAAGGTGGAACACAACTCACAGCATGTGCTTCATCTTCTTCACATGGATTTGTGTGGCCCGATGCGCGCGCAGACGATTAATGGCAAACGCTACATCTTGGTAATCGTCGATGGCTACTCATGATGGACTTGGGTTTATTTTCTTCAAAGTAAAGATTAGGATCCACAGATGATCATCACCTTTCTCATGAAAATTCAAGTTCAGCTCCGGAACACAGTCAGACAAATTCGAACAGACAAAGGAAATGGATTTTTGAATCAAACTCTTCGTGAATATTATGAGAAAGTGGGAATTGAGCATCAAACATCAATTGCACGTACCCTAGAACAAAACGGAGTTGTTGAAAGACGAAACCGAACGTTAGTGGAAGCTGCAAGAACGATGTTGATCAATGCTAAACTTCCAGATTACTTGTGGGCTGAAGCCGTGTCAACTGCATGCTACACTCAGAATCGTTCAATGATTAATAAACGCCACAATAAAACACCTTTTGAGCTTATCCACAACCAAAAACCGAATCTCAAACACTTTCATGTATTTGGATCCCTTTGCTACCCGAATAATGATCGTGATGACTTTGGAAAGCTCAAAGCCAAAGCTGACATTGGAGTCTTTATCGGGTACTGTGAGAACTCTATAGGTTACCGGATCTAGAATCGTCGTACAAAGCAGGTTTTGGAAACGATTCATGCAAATTTCGATGAGCTTACATATATGTTTTCTGAGCATAGCAGCTTGGAACCCGGTCATAACCGTTTAAACTTCCCTCACACCCCATCATCAGCTGAACCAAGCCTCCAGTTTACTCGTCAACAAATGGAAAAGTTGTTTGCTTCTCTGTTTAGTGATGATCTTGATGAACGTGCTCCAGATGTATCCAATGTTTCCGCTTCTCAACCTGATTAAAATCCAATACTTGATACACCTGCTACAACAACTATTGTTGAGGAAGCACCACCAGTTGACTCTACTACAACAGTTGAACAAACAGCATCCAACGACGCTGATCTAGCTGATGATATTCTGAACAATGAAGTACCCCCACCTGCAGATTATGATCCAAATGCGTTCTTCAACCCTTTTGCTAATGAAACTGCCACATCTGATGTTGCGGAATCATCTACAAGTCATTTGAATCCTCCTAATCTGCAACAAGTATATCAACATCAACCCTCCACACATCGTTGGACTAAGGACCATCCTCTCGTGAACATTATTGGAAACCCGAATCAACCAGTCGTAACTAGACAACGTCTTCACACAAACGGTGAACATTGCATTTATGCACTCACTGTCTGCCAATCTGAAGCTAAAAATATTAAAGACGCAATGACCAAAGATTACTAGATTGAATCCATGCAAGAAGAACTCAATCAGTTTAAACGTCTTGAAGTATAGGAATTGGTTGAAAGACCAACAGGGGTCTTCGTCATTGGTCTCAAATGGAATTAGAAAAACAAATTGGATGCTGAAGGAACCGTAATCAGAAATAAGTCACATCTGGTGGCTAAGGGTTATAGACAGGAAGAGGGTATTGACTTTGAAGAATTATTCGCTCCGGTTGCTCGTCTTGAGGCTGTACGGATTTTTCTGGCGTTTGCGGCTCACATGAACATCACGGTCTTTCAGATGGACGTCAAAACTGCTTTTCTGAATGGAAAACTGAAAGAAACGGTCTATGTTAGCCAGCCAGAAGGATTCGTTGATCCAGAGTTCCCGAACCACGTTTACAAACTGAACAAGGCTCTCTACGGCCTTAAACAAGCCCCTCGGGCGTGGTATGATGAGTTATCCTCCTTTCTCCTTTCCAATCATTTCATTAAAGGATTGGTCGATCCAACACTTTTCATACAATATCACGGGAAACACATTTTAATTGTTCAAATATATGTGGATGACATTATTTTTGGGTCAACACATCTAAAATACTCAAACGCTTTTTCAAAACTTATGAAAAAACGTTTTGAAATGTCCATGATGGGTGAACTTACATTCTTTCTAGGACTGCAAGTTCATCAATCACCCCGTGGTATTTTCTTGAGTCAGTCCAAATATGCCCTTGAAATTTTGAACAAAAATGGAATGCAAAACTGTGACACCTATGCCACACCAATGGCACATACCAAGAAACTAGATGCTGATTTACATGGGAAATTCGTGGACCCTACAAAATACTGAAGTATTATTGGGTCTCTCATGTATCTAACAGCAAGCAGACCTGATATTGTTTTTGCCGTATATCTTTGCTCCCGTTATCAGTCGAGACCAACTGAAACCCACCTCTCAGAGGCTAAAAGAATCCTCCGATACATCAAGGGAACCATTAACTTGGTAATCTGGTATCCGAAGGATTCTGGTTTTGAACTAATAACTTTTTCAGAC
The DNA here is from genome assembly GCA_910596185.1 of Chrysanthemum makinoi. Lineage (NCBI taxonomy): Eukaryota > Viridiplantae > Streptophyta > Magnoliopsida > Asterales > Asteraceae > Chrysanthemum > Chrysanthemum makinoi. The sequence continues at coordinate 306,159,319 of OU343223.1, read as the reverse complement.
ACTGATCACGCAGGTTGCTTAGATTCTCAGAAAAGTATTTCAGGAGCTTTACAATTTTTTGGTGATAAACTGGTGTCATGGCAATTGAAGAAATAGGATTGTACATCGCTGTCCTCAACAGAAGCAGAATATGTAGCCATGTCAGCGTGTTGTGCTCAAGTCATTTGGATGAGAACACAACTCAAAGACTATGGTTACGTATTTGACAGAATCCCGATGTACTGCGACAATCGAAGTGTTATTGCGATCTCGTGAAACTCCGTTCAACATTCAAAATCAAAGCACATCGATCTTCGATATCATTTCATCAAGGAGCACGTGGAAAAGGGTACCGTTGAACTATACTTTGTGGGTTGTCACAATTCTCAATTTTCGGTCATTTCTCAAACTCAATATTCATCATATTAGCTCATGCATAGTTTTGCATTTGAAATTAAACGCATAATCTTTTATTAAATAAACGTTATCGCGTAATTAATTATTTTGAACATTTGATCTGATACTTCCAAAAATAATCATAATATATTTTTATACTCATGTTAAGACTATAAAAATTATATTATTAGTTTACCCGATGTTTTCAATTTATTTTGTATATAAATTGTTATGTATAAATAATTACGACGGCTTTCGTAAATTCAACACGATAATTATTATTTCACTCAATTCTTGTAAGAAATGTATTTTTATAATTTTTATGACTTCAATACATTTTATTTTTGTTCTGTTAAAATCTATTTTTAGTTAACGCTACAATTAATACTTAATTATACATACAAATTACACATTATACATTACATTTAACAAATTATACATTTAATTACAAAAACTACACCTCACCCCCCCCCCCTTTGACTCATGACCGGCCACATTGGTCATTTAAGTGACCAACTTGATTTTCTCTACCTCATGTACACCTACACTTAATCTTAGATATTTTGCATAATACTAGATATTATTCTTTCTAAAACACATAGTAAACACTTTCAAAAGGTGAAGTAAATCATTTTCTCTCCTTCTTCATCACTATGGTTCGGCCATGCTCAAGACACCAAGAGAAATCCATAATTTTTCAAGCTACAAGTATTTTCAAGATCCAATTGGTGTTCTAGTTAAGGTTTAGGATTAAACCTTGAAGATTAACTAAGTTTTCTATCACCTACAACTCTTCAATCATTCAAGTTGCGGATAGAGATCGCACCTCGTTTCAGTGTATCTACTTTTGTCATCATAAACATTGCACCAGGTGAGTTCGTAGCCCCGCTTTTACTCGTTTAATTGTTTTATAAACTCTTTGGGGGAGATACATGCTCAACTACTTGCTTTTACTTTACATTTATATGAATTTAAATATCTTTTGTTTCACTCTATGTGCGCGTAAGTAGATTATGCCCGAACTAAATTGCTCACTATGTTATGAACGCTATTAGTTGAAACACTTTCCTTGATTTTGAACCCTTCGACATGTATATTTGAGCTCTTTTAAATTGATTCGAACCCTTTAACATATAAGTGAACACTTTGGACTTGATTTGAACTTTTTGACATATAGTTGAACTCTTTTAACCTGTAAAGGACCCTTTTGATATATTTTAAACTTGTTTGACGTAATTTTGAACGCTTCGACTATCTTGAACCTTTTGATATTATTCGAGCTCTTTGACTGTTCTGAACTTTTGAACTCGACTTAAATATTTGAACTTAATTACACTTGATTGCATTATACTTGATTTCATTACACTTGATTGCATTATACTTGATTTCATTACACTTGATTGCATTATACTTGATTGTGTTATATACTTGATTTCATTATACTTAATTGTGTTATACTAAACTTGAAAGTCTCCCAACATACATTGAGAAATCTCCTCGTTCGCATGATAAGTCTCTTTGGATAACACATGCATTGAGTTTCGGAGATGAAGTAAAACTAATGCTATTACTTTCCTTATGAGCAACACAAAGTCTCCATGGATAACACATGCATTGAGTTTCGGAGATGAAGTAAAACTAATGCTATTACTTTCCTTGTGAGCATCATACCCATCTGAGGTTTCTGGAGATGGAGTGGAGACTAATGGCTAATTGCATAAGTTTTGATGCACGTGTACGTGATCAACATACTAGTTGCATACTTGAAACATTTATACTTTTAACTACTATGATACATGCATACATAATTGACATACTATTTTTAGCAGTGGGTTGTGAACACACAGGTTGCAAGTTTTGTATGGGCGGGACTTGGAACTGAGTGGATTTATAATGCCTTTGCTTTGTGAACTATTATGACATCGTACTCTTAACTATTAGACATACATATTTTGGCAGTGGGTTGTGAACACACAGGTTGCAAGTTTTGTATGGGCGGAACTTGGAACTGAGTGGATTTACAATGCCTTTGCTTTGTGGACTATTCTATATGACCAAAAACTTTGCCTTTGTTGCATGAACGTTTTTTTTATAAAGCTTTACTTATTAAACAAACTCTATGAACTCACTCAACCATTGTGTTGACACTTTTTAGCATGTTTTATCTCAGGTATCTAAGGCATTCACTTCATGGCATGCATGTGGATTTATCATTGAGTCGTGGTGTCGACGCGTCTCACCTATATTTTATGCATTTAACTATCGTTTGATTGTAACAAACTTATTTTGGTACATTGGAAATCTATTGGGAATTATGTTTTGCAAACTCTGATTATTTTACCGAATCAAACGATATTTTCAAAACGACACTTTAGGTCGTTCGATATAACTGTAACTTTGATGCTATGACAGTCAACCCCCAGGAATTCCATTCCGCTGCAAAACAGGTAATTTGGGGGTGTGACAACTGAATACCAATTGGCAGACCTTCTCACCAAAGCCTTAGCTCCTGCTAGGTTTACTGAGTTGGTCCACCGGATTGGTATACGGTGTTTGACTCCATAGGAACTGGACGAACTTTTAAAACATTCTTAAAACCAGTCAAACACCAAAACCTCTTTTGTAAATATTTTCAAAAACAAAATACAAAAATATAAAATCTGATAAAATTCAAAAATATTCTCCTATCTAATTTCTTTCAACATGGCAAGTACAAAATCTTCAGTCAACATTTTACTCTTTCAAAATTCAGTATTTTTTTAGTCAAGTGTTGAGGGGGAGAAAATAAATATTTTTCGGTTTCATAAAACCTTGTACTTGCATGTTACATTATTCCGGTTGTTTCTTTGATAATGGTGGTCATATTTCTGGTTATTGACACTCCCCGGACCCAAATTTATAAAATTTCATTATTTCTTAAGTCGAGGGGGAGTGTCGTCAAGTTTCTTTCCAAATATCTTGAGTTACGTAACCAAAATGGAAGTTATGGGCGTTGGATGAAAATGGTTAAGGTTGAGGGACTGAAATTGTGAAAAGTCTAAACTATTTTTTTACAAAACATCTCCACCAAATATTTCTTCACATTTATTACTACATTTAAGATTTTACCAACCTTCATCCACGCTCTAAAATCATTACACAAATCCGTGTTATAAATCTTCAAACTGTAAGTGTTTTTAACATCATTGTTTGATTATAAACAATGGTTTTGATTTGTTTCAAGATCCAACGGCTAGATTTGTCTCTAGCATTGATTTTGTGTTCTATGCATAAGCGTATGAACACATAATCCTTTTTGGTGGTTTGCTGTTAAAATGGTTGTGTTAAAATGTTGATATGATCTCTCTTAAACCATTTCTATCAAACAAATCCACCCAGAAACACGAATTGACCATTTTCAAAATTAGGGTTCATACGCGTGATTTGGGTGTTTTCATATGAGAGTGTTTCTGGTTAAAAAGATGGTTGTGTTATGCTTTAGACATATTTAATTGACCAAAACCTTGCTTGATACATACCCAGAAACATTAATTTGGTGAAAACTAAGAATTAGGGTTTATGTTCATACGAATTAGGTATTCTTGATTCTTGAGGGTTTTGATGTTAAAACTTGTTGAAAACATATCCTTAGCCCTCTAAGATATCACAGAAAAGATTTGGCGTCAATCCTATGGCTAGATTTCATACTCGTAATTCTTGAATCCCAGGGTTTAAGTTTCTACGCGCATGCATATCCTACGCGTAACCTGATTTGATTGAGATTTCATGTTAGACTGAAAGAGATTGAATGTGGTGTTAATGAAAGTGTTATGATTCATTTGTTTCAGGTTTTACCCGTGAATTATTAAGAATCAAGGTTAACTGAGATATTACGCATAAGGATCACCTTACGCGTAGAATGTTATGCGTAAGAGAAATCTTACGCGTAACCTTTCCGCGTAAGGTTCTACAAAGGGGACTACGCGTATCCTGTGAAGGATATGCATAACCAGTAAGCTTTACGCATAAGGTTCACTCTTACGAGTAAGCCTGACGCGTAAGCTCCCATATACGCTTACGCGTAAGCTTTATGCCTAAGGCTCTCTTTTCCTACGCGTAACATTTCTTACGCGTAAGTCAAGATCCCACGCATAAGCTTATGCTTACGCATATGACCACAACTGTTTACGCATAAGCTTGGAACTTTACGCCTAAGCCTTATATTAACCAAAATTATGAAATGTTACGCGTACAAACTTGTAAATAAACAAATTATAACGTCACGAAACCAAAATGTTATTAATAAGCTTAAATGGTTAATATGTTGTGATAATTAGTGAAAATTTGGACTTTAAAACTCAAAGTTAATAAATTTATGAAACTTTTCACGACCACTTTGGACTATTGGACAAACAAGTGACATTGGACTCGTAACAATCATTAACACATCATATTCAATAAACTAATCAATAAAATCAACTTTTGACTAACATAATGTCTTTCGATATGTTGGTTCTTTTGGCTAAATATCTTTCAGATCACGATATGGACGTCCAAATGGAAAATGTTGCTACACTAAACGTTCTCTCAATTGAAGACATCTTCCCTAATGGTTACCCAATGAAGATTGGAAAGAATAATCTCAGAGTCGATTTTGAAAACTTCACTTGCTCTGAGTCTTCTTGTCAGATCGCCGTGGATATTCTGAAGACTCAACCTTACCAGAACATGCTCACAAATTCTTCCACTGTACCAGGGATCTACATTCACCAATTCTGGCACACCATACGAAAGGTCAAAGGTCAAAGTGCTGTGACGGTGACACTTAACAACAAACAAGTCACCATCACTCCTGCAGATTTAAAGGCTATTCTCCTTCTTCCTACCATCCAGCCTGCCGATTACTCTGCTACTCCTTCTGAAGAGGTCTCTCTCCAGTTCATGGTCGACATCGGCTATGACGAAGCTGCTGGGATCATCACAAAACACTCGTCTGTTGATCTTAAGAACATTCCTCAGCCATGGAGAACCCTCTACATCATGATTGCCAAGTCAGTTTCTGGACGTGACAGTGGTTTTGAGCATCCGAAGCTCATGGAACTACAAATATTTTGGGCCATGGTCAACATGAATCATATCGAATTTGCAGCTCTGATCTGGGACGACATGATGTCATACCTTAAAAAGCCTGGCACCAAGATCCCTTACATCAGATACACCAAATTGTTGATCCAAAGGGCTCTAGGGAATAATCCTGATATTCCCTTGAGACTTGATGACCCCAAACATCACTCCGTGTTGCTTGAGCCCACACTCAATGTTGTCAGATTTAAGGACTCAACAACAAAGAAACAAGGTGCGGTATTACCAGATTGCCTTCTCACTGCTGATATCAAGGGACTACAATCGTACACACGTTATTTGGAAGCAGTTGCATTAGGCAAAGTGGGATTCTTAGAAGAAAAGTCCTCGGGTACACCTATTAGGAATACCAGAAGAGGCAGTACAGGAAGTATAGCGAGCACTGAGAGTACTAGAAGGTATCCGAAGAGGAGTCCTTCCCGTAAAAGGAAAGTTCCATTAAAGGAGGCAATCCCTATTCCCAAACCTGAACCACAACTGAAGGACGAGGACTCAGAGGACACTGAAACGGACGAAGAGGTCATCTACTCTGAAACTCCAATCGATGATACTTTGACAGTAGCAAAACCTCTAAGTCCCAAGTCTGTCAAAGGAAAGACTCCAGTGCTTGAGCACGAAGAAGAGAGCTCAGAAGAAGAGCCACTGGATTAAGATAGCGACTATAGAAAGAAGCTCAAGAATCTCAGACTCCAACACGTTGCTCAGGAATTCAACCTTCAGCAAACTCGTAGCCCCGAAGGGTCAAGTGGTGGTGCACTATCTACTCCAGTTTCCGATGAGGTTAATCAACCCGATAAGGGAACTGGTATCACCACCCACGAATCAGAACAGAAGCAAATTGAGGATGAGATCATTTTCGACTTTGAGCAACCAGAAAATAATAAGGAGAAGTCTACTGATGAAGACGTTGAGGCTGCAGATAAGGAAAAGGAAGAAAAAGAAGCTCAAGCTCAAGCAGATGAAGAGGCTAGGGTTAAAGCTGAAGAAAAGGCTCAAGCCTAGAAAGAAGCTAAAGATTATCTTCTAGACAGTCCCGTACATACAAAAGAACGAACTTGTGAGCCACAAAAGGACCCAGAGCCATCTCATGACTCATCATCAGACTCATCTTCTCATTCTTCACCACCACCATCTAAAGCTACAACGATCAGCATCCAGATCGGTAAAGAAACCAACAGACACTTGAATATCACGTGCTAAGACAAGGATTGTCAAAACTGTCAGGCAAGTCAGGAAGAAAGACATGACCAACAAGAAACTGAATCAAATTGCTGACAGGATCAATCTTCTTCAGGACGTGATAAATGAGATGTCCAATGAAAGGGAACAAATTCAACAGCTTCTAAAAGGAGGGTTTCAAAGGGAAATGGAAAAGACGGCCAGAGAATATACTCACAAGTTTCTTCTCGACGTCGTCCTTGGAGTGACACGAGAGATGTTCACCAGAAAACTCTATCAGAATCTCATGCAGTTGGCCAAGCAAACAATAAGATCAACGCCTTTAACAGTTACAATCAACCCAACTGAGCCTACAGCTTTCTCCGATGGAGAATTGGTTTCCAAGCTTGAACTTCAAATGTCAAAACGATCTGGAACGTTTACCTCTGACGAAGGTAAACTATTTGACGCATTGCTGGATTACCAACTTAAAACGTCATGCAAAGCGGCAGCTAAAATGGCTAAGCGTCCTAGAGTCGATGATGATGCGGATAAAGACAAAGAGCCTAAAAGCCCAAAGAAAACTGGTGAATCATCTTCTATTCCTCCACCACCCCAAAGAACCTCCACCGACAGAAGATCTCCTCCATGTTCTGCTGCTACTGAGAAACCTCAGGACTCTGAGTTACCACCCCACATAGAGAAAACCGGTGATCATTTCGAATACACTGGTGGTGACGATGAAGAGATCCCAGAGCCCCAACAACAACCCACCTCTCCCGCCACAACAAAGAAACCAGAGTCCTCATCAAAGCCAAAGAAGAAGAAAACTAAGACCGATGTTGTGTCATGGCTAGATTACGATACAACCAAAGAATACGACTGGTTTTCTAGACTTGTTGATGCTACTCCCTCATTACCAGAAGGTCAAGAAATGGTAGATGGTCGTACTATGGAGCATGTGAAGCTGATTCAAGAACAGTTTAGAGTGAAGAAGATGACTAAGTCTGAGCTAAGGCGAATAAAGAATGATGCCTTCCAACTACTTAAAGACAGCTTAGAAAGTGCAAATGAAGTCGAATACCACCTCGAAAACATTGCACGAGCCATGTCGAACAATATAGATTGGCTCAATCCCGAAGCTAACATCGACTTCACAAGACAAGACAAGACTCCCAACTACACTGATTGGACCAAACCTCTACCAACAATTGGTCGACTGGATCAACCTCAAATTCCATACCGTTACTTCTTCAACAACGACTTCGAGCTTCTTTTACACGGTAGCGATGTGACAAGGAAGTACGCTACGTCACTCATGTAACAACGCGCATTTTTCGGGTTACTTTTCATATTTTTGAAAAGTTACTATTCACTTTTACTATTCAATTTCACTATTCATCCCATAAAATTTTTATCTCACATTCTCGTAAGATAAATTATTTTAGTAATGACCTGAGAGTTCGACAATCGTTAGATCATTTTCTCAAAAATTTTGAAGAAAACATCGTCTTAAAGTTTCTTTTTGGTCGGAGCACCATTTAAACATCCCGCGCATAACGAAAATCAACTCGGACAATTTTCCTCACATCAGATTAATTTTTAGATCACTCACAATTAATTTGAGAATTTTTAAGATTTCTTTTAAATGTTACCAAGTAAACCCTGAGCCGTACGAGACTAAACTTACGTTTTAAACAAATCTACGTAGACCCAGACTTAACCATTCCTGCACGGTATTTTCTAAGATGTTTAGAAACTTTTACATTTTTGGCAAAGTCAAACATATTTCCCTCCTCCTTTGACTATAAAGAAATTAACCTTGTACGTTCTACATTTTTCCTTAAATCGCTTAACTTTTAAACTTCACGTATAACTGTTAAGTTATCCCACGTATGACGAAAATCACATTTTGATATCTCATATCACTTATAGACTAATTTTAGTCTAATTTAAATAAATTCACGGTCATTTCCCTGAAATCTCGTTCTTTTCTGATAAACTGCGAATTACGCGTTTTTGACCCGTGTTTCCAGCTTTAGGCAGCGTTTTTGCACCCAATAAGACTTATCACTCATTTCATATTTTTAGATGGAGTATTGATAAGGTTTTAAAATGTACCTTCTTGAGGGGTCATTTAAGCCCTTATTCACTTTTGTATCCATTATTACTTAATATTGTTCCTTATCAGTTTTTAGGTATCTTGAAAGCAAAATGCTGGAATGACACTTATTCGGACGAAAAGGCGCGAATATACGAAGAAAATGGCCAAAGTCAAGAATCGAGACACTCAAGCTGCTGGAACTGAAAGGGACGGCGTCAGGTGTTATCTACGACGCCGTCGCATCACTTTTGTGACGGCTCAGTAGCCAAATTGCTTATTTATAAGTGACAGTGTCAGGTTTTAAATGAGTAGGTCGTCGCAACTCAGACGACCTAGATTTGATCCAGACGACGTCATAGACTGAAGGGGACGGCGTCACAAGCATAAGGTGACGTCGTCGCAAGACTAACGTGGCAAAGACGAAACCCTAATGACGGCGACCCGGCGGCGTCACAAATCAAAGGGTGACGCCGTCGCATATGTAATCTTATATATATAATCCGAATTTTTTAGTTTTTAGTGTGTAGTCTTTTGGAGTAAAAACCTAAACCGAACCGAGGTTGTCTTGTACAGTATTTTAGGGTTCCAAACCCTATCTTACATCAAGATAAGTGTTTTACTTCATTAATTTAATTATGTCTTCAATTACTTGTGCGTATGCTTGCATGTTCCCCATGTCCGGCTAATTTACTTGTGTGTTTGCTTAGGGAATATGAAACTTAATTATTGAATATTGATTGGTTGTCTCTTATCTTAATTGTTAATGATCTAGTAATGCGATAGCTCATCCGTTGTGTAGTTAATGCTTGATTAATCTTTGTGAATCTTAATTTATAATACCTAGAGTTGTTGTAGGCTAAACCATCCGAAGAGTACCTTAGAGTTAAAGTTTATAAATCCTAGAGATTTTGTAGGCAATACCCTTTGGTAGTTTCAAAGAGTTAGGGATAAACGCATATCCTACGACTTTTGACACACAACGCAATTAAGAATAAGGACGTGACAATTCAACCATCAATAGGAGATAATTAAGGAGTAATAAAACCTAAGTAAACACATCTTTAAATCATCATACGAGCACACAATAATTAGACATAGACTACATACACCACTAGATTAGATATTAGATAAGTAGAGTAATCGGTAGAAATACCAACCCCCAAATCCAAACCCCGAGATTCGTACATTTCCATTTCCTAAAAAACATAAAAAGATAAAAAATAATCTTCCTCAGCCCCAACCTTAGCGTAGTAACTTCTCAATAGCATTCCTATTCCCCTAGAGAACGATATCAATTCCCGTGGATTACCCTAATACTACACTACAATGATTAGGTTCACTGCCTAGGGTGTTGAAAAACTTGCTCGACGAAAAGGAAGTTCCTTTGACCCCGAACGACGAGTGTAGCGTTATCAAGTTTTTGGCGCCGCTGCCGGGGAATAGAATAGCTAGTTAGGAGTCCACCTCGTTTAGGTTTCTTTGCTTGATTCCTATCAAGTAAATCTTTTCTCATTTTTAGCTTCCTCATAGTCTATCCCCCTTCTTCGTGACCTTTTTTCGTAACCCCATCACTTTTCATAATGGAAGGTGATAACCAACCACCATTCATCAACCTACCACCAAATGACCCGCCAAGAGGTCGTACTCTTGGTGAATACTCGAGACCAAGCCACCTAGGCTATAGGAACACCATTAAGCTTCCCGACCAAGCCCAAACTACGGCCCTGCGATCCGACAGCATCCGGTTGGTGCAAAACGGATGTGCATTCCATGAACTTCGTTCCGAAGATCCTAATCAGCATCTTAAGGACTTCCTTAAAATTGTCGATTCCATCGACCTCGATGCTACTAATCGGGAGACCACGCGTCTGCGTCTCTTCCAATTCTCTCTACGGGACCAAGCTAGTAATTGGCTTGAGTGACTTCCCGCCGGCTCCATCTCAAGTTGGGATGATCTCACCTCTCGCTTCCTTGCTCAATGTTTCCCACCGGGGAGAACCACTAAGCTTAGGAATGATATCTTGATGTTCCAACAACGTCAAGGTGAATCTCTCTACGAAGCATGGACTCGATTCAAGGACTTACTTCATAAAGTCCCTCATCACGGCATTGATCTTTGGCTCCAAGTCCAACTCTTCTATGATCATGTCAACTTCCCCACCAAGCGATCCATTGACCAAGCGGCCGGTGGAAAACTTAGTGATCTCACTGCGGAAGAATCGTGGGGTATAATAGAGGACCTTGCTCTCTATGACAACGAAAGTTGGAATGACCCCCGTGAGTTGCCCAAAACCATTAAGGCAATCTCCTTGCCTCCCATTGACTCATAATCTTCCGACCGTAGGATGCTCGAGCTTGAAGATCAAGTTAAATTCCTAATGAGCTCCTACGAAAATCCTAAGTCTTCACATCAAGTGAATAAAATCACTCTACCTTGTGAGTTATGTAGTGGTCCCCATGACACTCGTGATTGCACAAGACTCCCCGAACAAGCTTTTGCGGACTGCGCCTCCACGCGTACCGACGGAGCGGGAGAGAAGTGGTACACTTTCAAGCCTGAACAAAACAGCTTAGGAAACTCTTACAACCCCTCATGGAGAAATCACCCTAACCTTAAGTGGAACCAAAACTCAAGCATACCCCAAAGCTCATCTAGTCCACCTAATAGGTTCAATCCTCTAAGCACCGGGAACCCCACTAATCTTGAGGCAATTGCATCTAGATTCATGTCATCTCAAGAAACTCGATTGGCTAAGCTTGAAGCCGATTTTAAGCGAAGGCAAGGCGAGATGACAAACAAGCTTGATGCCCTCTTAAAAGCCTTTAATGACCGGGAAATTGGAGCACTCCCAAGTGATACTATAAAGAACCCAAAATTGAGTTCGATTTCATCGACTTCATGTTCTTGTTCACCATGGGAGAGTGCACATCCATGCCCCTCACACCCAACGGTTCACTCAGTAAATGCTATCAACAAGGGTTCCAAGCAATCCAAAATGAGGTACCAAGGCCCCGCACCATTGGTAGAACCTACTCTTGAAAAACCCGTTAACCAAGAACCCAACCCTAATCTAGAGGAGGAGTACAAGGAACTCCATCAAGAAAAACCGGTCCTTGAAGTCTTAGCTCATGCACATTATTATAAAGCTTTAAAATAAAAATATGAGTTAAAACCTAAACTTGGAAAACATGGGTCCGCTTTTGTGCGAAATAAACTACCTAAGAAGTTAGACGATCCCGGGCTATTTACTCTTCCGTGTAGGCTTGGAACTTCCAAACCTCTCGATGCTCTAGCTGACTTAGGATCATGCATCAATCTTGTTCCATTGTCCCTCCATAGAAGCCTTAACTTAGGTAAGATAGAACCAACGGAAACCATCTTTGGTCTAGCGGATGGTAGTATTGCATATCCGGTAGGGATAATAAAAGACATGGTGGTACACGTAGGAGAATTGACTCTTTTGGCAGATTTCCATGTGCTAGACATGAATAAGGACCCGACATGCCCATTGCTAGTATGAAGAGGATTCTTAGCTACCGCTAGTGCCATCATTAATTGTAAGATGTCCAAAATAGTGGTAGGAGATGGGAGTGCTAGGTCAATTTACGATGTCAAAAAGCATACGTACTACAAAGAAGAGGAAATCCCACATGAGATTAGGTTGGATAGAACGCCATATAGATATGGACCTTGGTTAGATAAGAACTTCATAGGTCCCCAACGACCTTTCAACCTAGATGAAGCCTTTGCTAGTAAAGCAAATTTGCATGAAAAAGAAATGGCTAGGGACATGGAAGTGAACCCGTTCGAGGACGCCTTAGTATTTAGGAAAATGACCGAGTTCCTAGGAAGCTTTCCCGTCAACCTTGTCATGAATAAGTGGAAAGTTGAGAGCGATAAGCATAAACATAAACGGGATTGGGATAGACCGCCTAGTGATGGTAATGGAGAGTGACACATTAGGATAACAATCTATGATCCCGATGGAGAGAAGTTTGAAAAGGCATATCGAACCAAACGTACTACTGGGAACTTAAATGATAAGTTTGATCTTTATGACATTGTTAAGGATAGGCTTACTTATATCGGTACGTAGGGGCACGACTACGAGTCTAGCTACAAGACTCATAAATAAAGAAAAACGCTTCGTGGGAGGCAACCCATGCTTAATTGTTTGCTTGTTCGTGTCATATATCTTTTATTGATTGTTTATTCTCATGTTTAAATTTGTAAAAATGCTTTATTTTTTTCTTAACCTCGTCTTAATTACATATAAAGGTATTTTACATAAAGGATAAGTGTAAGGAGGATTACACACCTTTTCAAAAGAAACGTAAACATGAGAATTTCAATTAATTAAAATATATGCATGTGTATTTGTTCGAGTCAAATGCTTGTATCGAGTCATAATGGATGTTTTGCAGGAAATTTTTCCAGATTCTAAAGATGTAAATTGACCATTTTTTGTCAGGATAACCTGACGGCGTCAGGATCGCGACCTGACGGCGTCAGGAAGGAGCAAAAACAACTGATTACTTTTTCTCGTTTTCTGAGCAACTTATAATTTTTTGGAATTTTCCAGTCTTAATTTTCCAGAAATTCTGTAAACATCCATTACACAAGCATTATATCCTAGTTTAGTAGAGTCCTATATATATTATTACCGTTGATTTTACGCGAAGGTTTCGTTTGTTTTCTTCAAGTGTGCAGGCTTAATTTATCAAGAAGAATATACATAAGATGAGAAGGAGCTTTTCAGGAAAACGTTCTTCTTGAAGAAAGATGTAACCACCACTTTACACGGATCCTACCGAGCTAATCAGGGGAGTACTAGTTTCTTTCATCTTTTATTATCTTCCATTATCATAACTTTGATACTTTCGGGGAACATTGGGGACAATGTTCAGTTTAAGTGTAGGGAGGGAAAATAAAACGGGAACTTTGAAACTATGCTTATCCTTGAATATTTGCTTTGTCCAATTGCATTTGTGTAATAAACCATGAGAAAATGTCGGTTAGGGTAATTTTGGCACTAAATTTAAAATTTTTCATGACATATAGGAGTAGGCCATTAGTCTTAATAAAGCGTCTCATGGATAGGAAGTTATATGACTAGCACAAAAACCCTTTACCACTTAAATTCCACCCAAAATGTGAGGATCGCCCTTAGATTAGTAGGAATTAAAGCATTCATCTTTAATGCTTAGTGTGTGAACCGGTAGTATAATAGATTCTAGAACTTGTTTTGTGATGCATTCCAAGATCGCTAGTAAGACTACTGTTGGAATCACTCCTAAACCTTAATCAAGTGTTAGTGATTAATATGTAACAGTTAGCTTATTATGGCCTTTATGTTTGTTATTAGCCTTAGGCTTATGTAGAAGGCCCATAAGCCTAGACCTAGTCCAATAAGGTACAGGATGGGAACTAGGAGTGTTACCCTAGCTTCCCTCCTATAAATACTCTTGTATAACCCTCACTTGAGGGTTGGTTGTTCATTTTATTCACTCTCTTTACACCTTACGCATAACCGTCTAAGATATATACGTGTGTGTGTGTTTAACGTGTTCAACCGATCTCTATCTCTTCTCTATTTATTGTATTGATGCTTGTGTGGTAAAACTAGTGACCTAACAGTGGTATCAATCGCCTAATAGTTGGGTGAATCGTTATTGCTTTTGAAGTGGGTTTTGGTCCTACGCGTAAAGCTAACGAGACACTTTGGTATGCTTCAAAACTCGTTTTTTACACTTTTTAATCCAAGATTCTTGTACTTTCAATGTTTTAAGGTGTTAAAATATTTGTTTTTGGCAAAAAGTTTCAAACTTTATGCGTGGATCATCGTTTTTTAACTAGTTTTTTGTTCGAGGGTTTCATTTACGCGTAACTGTTTTAGGAGTTTTGGTTCATCAAGTTTCATACTTTTATGTTATTTTGGTGATATTGAAGCTATCTCTTCACAAAAATCTGGTTTAGAAACATCTTTGGGCAAAATCACTTTTACGAGTAAAGCTACGCGTAACAAAAACCCTATTTTTACGCGTAACTTTATCCTTGGTTTGATCTTCAGTTTCGTGGTTTACTCCGTGTTTTCTTGCTTGGATAAGCCTGAAAATACGTCGACTTTGGATATCTTTTGCACTGTGATAGTGTAAAAGATCATTTGGGATAAAACCCTAAAATTACGCATAAGCATAAAGCTTACGCGTAGAAATTCCTACGCATAAGATTTATCTTACGCCTAAGCTTAGTCTTACGCATAAGGTAATCCTACGCCTAAGTTTTCTACGCCTAACTTCTTGTTTTACGCATAACTTTAGTGCTTTTTCCATACTTACGCGTAAGCTAAACCTACGCGTAATTCTTGCTGTTACGCGTAACTTTGGTGTTTTTACGCATAAGTCCTACTTTGTTTGTTGTGATTTCTACGCCTAAGGACACTTCATCAATAAAGGTTCATTCGACTACAAAGATCCATTTTTACCAACACAAGTTTTCAACATGTCACAACCACCATACTCTAACTATTTCCCTTACACTTATTCTCAACGTCAACAGCAACTAAGTCCACAACATCAACAATGGAATCAACAACAAGCAATTTATCAACAACAATTTAATCAACAACATACTCCACAACTTGCTGCAATTCCACAACCTCAAATGGTTCAACCACCACCAAGTCTTCAAGTTCAAACCTACATAAATGAATTCAATCAACATCCATCAAGGAACACTATGAAGGAACCCACTTGGTTTGCAAAGATGTGTGAAGCTTTAAGCAGCCAACAATCAATTCATGAGGCTGGATCACTTGATAGACCTCCAATGCTCACTCCAGGAAACTACCATCAATGGGTGATTAGGTTCTTTAGGTTTTGTGATCTGAAGAAGCCACATGGAAAGTTCTTAAAGAAGGTTATCTTGGAAGGTCCATTTCAGATGCCTACTGTCATCGTACCCGGCGATCCAAATGCTAATCCACCAAGAGATGAACAATCAAACATTGCTACTGTTGCAGACCTGAATGCAGAGGAACTTCTACACTATGAAGCTGATGAACTTGCAATGCAATATATCCTTTTAGGATTACCTAACCCAATTCTTCGAAGTGTTGATGCTCAAAAGACTGCAAAGGCAATATGGGAACATATTCATCTTCTTATGGAATGATCTGCACTCAATCAGGAGGATATGGAATCCAAAATTTACTTGGCTTATGAACACTTCATGATTGAACCTGGAGAGACACTAAAGTCTTATCATCATCGATTCTCAGACATCATAAATGATTTGGATAAACACAACATCATCATGCCAAGAATTGCAGTTAATACTAAGTTTCTGAGTAGTCTTGGTCCTGAATGGGAGAAGTATGTCATTTTTCTCCGTCAAGCAAAGAACATGCATCATTATACATACGGATTGTTGTACGATTACTTGAAGCCTCATGAAAAGGAAGTTGATAGGGAAAGGATTCTCCGTGCTCAAATTGCTTCACATTCACAATCGGAAAATCAACAACTTACCTTGTATGCTCAAAACAGTTATTCTCCTCAACCAGCAACTCAACCAACTGCTACAATCACACCATATGATCCTTCACAGCCTCAATCTCAACAAACTCAATTGGTTCCATACAACAACAACAATGCTCAAGCAATTGTCAGTGAAGCTAATGAGGAATCTGATCCGTTCGAAGCATTGCAACAAGGATTTGCTATGATTGCTAATGCTTTTAGCCGTTATACCAACAAATCCAACAATCGTATTCGTTCCTCATCTAACACAAGGAATCAAGCTTGTGAACAATGGGACGAGTTGAAGTTCAGAATCGTGGTTATGGTCGTCAGATGGGCGGTGGTCAAGGGTTTAATCTTTGTGGGTAGGAATAACAATAGAGCTCAAGTGGTGGAACAGGGAAATGCTCAGAATAGGTTGAATGGTCTTCGATGCTACAACTGCAATGAGAAGGGACACCTGGCTAATGCATGCCCAAAGCCGAGGACAAGGGGCAGTGCTTATCACAAATAGGCTCTTCTCTTGGCTCTTAAGGATGAAGCTGGTGGAACTCTCACAGGCAAAGAACAGAGCTTTATGGCAAATGCAGACTCAGATGATGATATGGAGGATTTGCAGGCCAATGCAGCTGTTATGTTAATGGCTAATAAGCATGAGTTACACATGAGTGACATAGGCCCAGTGTATGACACTGATGGCTTGTCTCAGGTACCCGAACAAACCATATTTATCTCTGATCTAATATCTCCGCCAACATCTAAATCCGGCAAGGCTCAGAATGTTCAAAATGAGTCATCCACATCTCATTCCGACGATTTTCAAATAGACCCCGTAGTCACATTTGACGATCAAGATGACCTTATGGTTTCCATTGATAATCAAATTGACTCCGTAGTTATAATTGAGGATCTAAGTAATGATCATGTTGTGACTCACGTTGAACACGCCGAACTTTTGCCTTATCCAGATTTTGCTCGTTTAATTCAAGACCAACAAACCATAGTGGAAGAATGTCGTGCAAATAATCAGGACTTGAAAAGCAAAAATGCACTGTTAACCAAGGATTTTGAATGTTTACAAAAGCAACTCAACTTTTTCAAAACTCAAGAAAAACATGAAAAAGGTTTTGAAGCAGCCTTTGCCAAATCTCATCAAAACGAACAATTTTTAGAGAGACAGATGCGTGATCTAGCCGCTTCGAAGAATGCTTTGTTGTCTGAAATAGAACAACTGAAACATGAACATAAAAATCAAATTAACGCTCTCACCTTGGAAAATCAAAAAGCTAAGGCTGAGTTGTTAACTTGTCAAAAACAGTTCTCTGCATACAAAAAGCATTCAACGAAACGAATACAGTAAAACCTCTATAAATTAATGGTGTTGGGACCAGGATATTTTATTAATTTAGCGAGATATTATTATATCGATAAATTAATAATTTATTAATTTAAAGAGGTTTTACGTATGACATTTAAATTTCCAAGTTCAACATACTAATTACAATGTATATTAGTTAGAGATGAAAAATAAATTAGAAAAATAAGTTTCAATTTACATTTTATGAATTCACATTCACAAATTAGTTGAATTTGTTAATTTCATTGTTTTTGAATAAGTTAAAAGTTAGTTTTGTTGGGACAAATTTCAATTATGTGTGGCCTTAATTGAATTTGTACAAGTTCCAATTATGTATGAACTTGATATATATGAAATTTTTTAATAATTATTAATTTATAGTTTCGTTGGGACCAATATATATACACCGGGGTTTCAAAAAAATTATTATCTTATTATTTAATCGATTGTGGTTAAAATTTGCACTGGTCCCAAGTTGGGACCGGACAAATTATTAATTTTATCGAGGTTATTAATTTATCGAGTATTAATTTATAGAGGTTTTACTGTAGATGATCATCTTGAAGAAATTATCGGCTTGCAAAACAAACTTAAAGAGTTTAAAACTGTTGTTTACAAACATGGCGAGTCGGTCACAGCTATTGAAAAGTTTACTTTAAAACCCAATCCAAATGGATATGGACCGAATCTTGCTGATTACAAACCTAAGCTTTCAACCAAAGCATTCAAACCAAATCCTGAAGTTTCCAGTGCAGAATATAAAATTGATAACTCTGTTATGATTGTTGTTGAATATCATCGTCAAGAGGAATTAGACGCAGAAGACGAGAGTCGATCAAAATTAGAAAATGTTGTTTACAACAAACCTTTTAACTATTCAAAAGCGGTCACTTTCGTCACACCAACGGATTCTTCTAACACACCAAGGATTATCATAAAAACGTCTGAGTCTTCTAATGTTAATCCCAAACCAGATTATGCACAAACTTATGGTCCTTTACCTTCCATCTGCGAAGTAAACTCAAAACCTGAAAATCGCAAAATTCTTAGATATTTTGACCTTTTCATGGCTGACCTCAAAACTTTACAACATGAGATAGAATATCATTCTGAAATCAAAGTTCAACATTTTCAATCGCCTCTGGCGCGAGAACAAAGAGACATTTTTCAGAAAAATCTTTTACCAAATGTTAAAAATTTGAAAAGTTGTGCATTGTCTTGGGAAAGGGACTTTCATAAGGAACTTGGATTGATGAAGGTCGTTTTCGAGAAAACAGAAACATCTATTTCTAATACTAAACGTAAAAAGAAATTGTTGAGAAAAGATGTTGATCGACTCTTGGAAGATGTTATCTGTGCTGATGTCCATAATGCTGTGTTATTGAATTCTTTGCCATTTGCATCTGATTATATCTCTGCTGATACTATTGATTCTGTGATAACTGTTGAGCATTCTGATAATGTGCATCAGATCGAGTCTTTAAAAGCTGAAAATGAACGTTTGATTAACGAGCTTTCAAATGCAAAACGTCGTCTTCAATGGTGTCAAAAAGATTGTAACAATCGTGAACTTGCTTTGCAAAACAAAATCAACCAGTTGCAATCCAAAACGCTTAATCCAAAATTTGAGCAACTGGATGATCAAAACGTGTCTTTAAAATGTCAAATCTCAAAATATGAACAAGAACTTGTAAAAGTTAAACAGGAATATGGTGTCATATTTGATTTACTTAAAAAGACTCGTGATGAAGCATCAAACGAGCTTGATCATTTTCTTGCACACACTAAGGAAGTCATGAATTTTTCGGGAAATCTTCGTTCTGAAAATCAAGAATTGGTGCACACTATCTTTAAGTTAAGAGAAATGTTAGGAAAGTATGAACAACTTCCGTCTATCGTGATTAAGAGAATAACCCCATTAACACTTAGTAATCGTGAACCTAGAATACCTACTGCCATATCACAAGTTGCTAACGTGCTTCCCTCTACTGAAACAGGAATAGTTGCGTCTTTTCCAAACATCCGCACTTCACAGCCTAGGAGCACTACATCGAAGAATAGGAAGTTGCGATCTAAGAAAAGATCAATAAGGAATGCTAAAGTAGAAGAACACCCTAGGACTATGAATAAGACTCATGTTGCTTCCACTATAGATATTGCGTCTGGCAAATGTAATAGAAATAGTGATGTAACGAATGCTAAACCTTTAAGTACTTTTGATATTCAGTCTGATGCACCTTGTGTTATTTGTCGTAAAAGTATGAATTCTGATTGTCATGACAAATGTGTTGCTAAAGCTATCATCTCTCGTTTAAGGAATCCTAAGACCCAGAATACCTCTAGGCCCACTAATCTTTCTAAGTCTGTGCTTGGTAGACCGCCTTCTTTAGATTCTAAGAAACGCATTGCTGTCCCTGTAGCTCCAGTTTCACCTCCTAGGAATGTTGTACCACCTAGTGCATTCACTAAGACTAAAGCAAATACTAGTTGGAGATGGCAGAAATGGATATACAACACACTAGAATTTAAATGGATACCTAAAGCTATTGATGTGTGTATGTCTACTATAACTGCTCCGGAACCCTCTAACATTTCGGGTTCCACATCTACTTCTATTCCATCTGTGTCGTCTGTGTGCAATGCAGGTGATACAGATCATTCTCTGGATTGTTGATAGCGGATGTTCCCGACACATGACAGGCAATCTTAAATTGTTATCAAACTTTATTGCAAAGTTCATTGGCACTGTTAGATTCGGGAATGATCACTTCGCAGCTATCATGGGCTACGGAGACTATATCAATTGGAACATCGAAATTAGCAGGGTTTATTATGTGGAAGGCCTCGGTCACAATCTGTTTTCAGTAGGTCAGTTTTGTGATGGAGATTTGGAAGTTGCTTTCAGGGAAAAGTCTTGTTTCATTCGTGATCTACAAGGAAACGACCTTATGTCTGGCTCACGTAATTCAAGTCTTTACACTATCTCTATGCAAGACATGGTTGCTTCATCTCCCATTTGCTTACTTTCAAAGGCAACATCAACAAAATCCTGGCTATGGCACCGTCGTCTCTCACATCTAAACTTTCAAACCATCACCAACCTTGCTCGACACAAACTAGTTGAAGGACTCCCACGATTTCGGTATTCTAAAGATCACCTTTGCTCAGCTTGTGAACAAGGGAAAAGCACTCGTGCTCATTTTCCTTCAAAGGTGGAACACAGCTCTCAGCATGTGCTTCATCTTCTTCACATGGATTTGTGTGGCCCGATGCGCGTGCAAACGATCAATGGCAAACGCTACATCTTAGTAATTGTTGATGACTATTCACGCTGGACTTGGGTTTACTTTCTTCGAAGCAAAGACCAAGCTCCACAAATGATCATCACCTTTCTCACAAAAATACAGGTTCAGCTCCGAAACACCGTCCGACAAATTAGAACAGACAGAGGAACTGAATTTGTTAACCAAACTCTTCGTGAATTTTATGAGAAAGTGGGGATTCAGCATTAGACATCTATTGCACGTACACCAGAACAAAACGGAGTTGTTGAAAGACGAAACCTAACGTTAGTGGAAGCCGCAAGAACAATGTTAATCAATGCTAAACTCCCGGATTACTTGTGGGCAGAAGCTGTATCTACTGCATGCTATACTCAAAACCGTTCTATGATTACAAAACGCCACAACAAAACGCCTTTCGAGCTTGTCCACAACAGAAAACCGAATCTCAAACACTTTCATGTATTTGGATCTCTTTGCTATCCGAATAATGATCATGATGACTTTGGAAAGCTCAAAGCCAAAGCTGACATTGGAGTCTTTATTGGATATTGTGATAATTCTAAAGGTTTCTGAATCTGGAATCGTCGAACAAAAGAGGTTATGGAAACAATTCATGCTCATTTTGATGAACTTACGGAAATGGCTTCTGAGTATAACAGCTTGGAACCCGGTCACAACCGCTTAAACTTTCCCCAAACCCCATCATCAGCTGATACAAGCCTCAGCTTACTCGTCAACAAATGGAAAGATTATTTGCTCCGCTGTTCAGTGATGATATTGATGAACGTGCTCCAGGTGTATCCGCTGTTTCCGCTGCTCAACCTGATAATATTCTTATACCTGATACACCTGCTACAACAACTACGGTTGAAAAAGCACCACCAGTTGACTCTACGACAACAGTTGAACAAACCGCTTCCAACAATGATGAACCGGCTGATGATGTTCTGAATGAAGTACCCCCACCTGCAGATTTTGATCCAAATGCGTTCTTTAACCCGTTTGCTAATGAAACTGCTGCACCAGATGTCGCGGAATCTTCAACAAGCCATTTGAATCCTCAAAATCTGCATAATGTATACCAACATCAACCCTCTACACATAGATGGACAAAAGACCATCCTCTGTAAAATATCATTGGCAACCCGAATCAACCAGTCGTTACAAGACAACGTCTTCACACAGATGGTGAACATTGCATTTATGCACTCACTGTCTGGCAATCTGAGCCTAAAAACATTAAAGACGCAATGACAAAGGACAATTGGATTGAATCCATGCAGGAAGAACTCAACCAATTTAAACGTCTTGAAGTATGGGAACTGGTTGAAAGACCAACAGGGGTCTTCGTCATTGGTCTAAAATGGATTTGGAAAAACAAATTGGATGCTGAAGGGAACGTTATCAGAAACAAGTCACGTCTGGTGGCTAAGGGTTATAGACAGGAAGAGGGTATTGACTTTGAAGAATCATTTGCTCCGGTTGCTCGTCTTGAGGCTGTTAGGATTTTTCTGGCATTTGCGGCTCACATGAACATCACGGTCTTTCAGATGGATGTCAAAACTGCTTTTCTCAATGGACAACTGAAAGAAACGGTTTATGTTAGTCAGCCAGAAGGATTCATTGATCCAGAGTTCCCTAATCATGTCTACAAACTGAAGAAAGCTCTCTACGGTCTCAAACAAGCCCCTCGGGCATGGTATGATAAGCTATCATCTTTCCTCATTGCCAATAACTTTACCAAAGGTTCGGTCGACCCAACTCTTTTCATACAATATCACGGGGAACATATTTTAATTGTTCAAATTTATGTGGATGACATCATTTTTGGGTCAACTCATAAAAAGTACTCAATCGCTTTTGCAAAACTAATGAAGAAACATTTTGAAATGTCCATGATGGGTGAACTTACGTTCTTTCTAGGACTGCAAGTTCATCAATCACCCCGTGGTATTTTCTTGAGTCAGTCCAAATATGCCCTTGAATTGTTAAACAAATTTGGAATGCAAACCTGTGACACCTATGCCACACCAATGGCTCATACCAAGAAGCTAGACGCTGATTTACATGGGAAATTGGTGGACCCTACAAAATACCGTAGTATTATTGGGTCTCTCATGTATCTAACAGCTAGCAGGCCTGATATTGTCTTTGCTGTATATCTTTGCTCCCGTTATCAGTCGCGACCAACTGAAACTCACCTCTTTGAGGCTAAAAGAATCCTCCGATACATCAAGGGAACCATTAATTTGGGGATCCGGTATCCGAAGGATTCTGGTTTTGAACTAATCGCTTTTTTAGACGCTGACCACGCAGGATGCTTAGATTCACGGAAAAGTACTTTAGGAGCTTTACAATTTCTTGGTGACAAACTGGTGTCATGGCAATCGAAGAAGCAGGACTGTACGTCGCTGTCCTCAACTGAAGCAGAATATGTAGCCATGTCGGCGTGTTGTGCTCAAGTCATTTGGATGAGAACACAACTCAAAGACTATGGTTACGTATTTGACATAATCCCGATGTACTGCGACAATCGGAGTGCTATTGCGATCTCATGCAACTCTGTTCAACACTCAAATTTAAAGCACATCGTTTTTCGATATCATTTCATCAAGGACCACGTGGAATTATATTTTGTGGGAACAGAATACCAATTGGCAGATCTTCTCACCAAAGCCTTAGCTCCCGCTAGGTTTAATGAGTTGGTCCACCGGATTGGTATGAGGTGTTTGACTCAAGAGGAATTGGATGACCTCCTAAAACAGTCTTAAAAACCTGTCAAACACCAAAATCTCTTTTGTAAATAATTTTTCAAAAACAAAATACAAAAATATAAAATCAGATAAAAACAACAAAAATATTCTTCTATCTATTTTTCTTTCAACATAGCAAGTACATTTCTTCCGTCAACACTCTAATCTTTCAAAATTCAATATTTTTACGATCAAGTGTTGAGGGGGAGAAAATAAATACTTAATTGTTTCAAAATAACAGTGTACTTGCATGTTATCCTATCTCGGTTGTTTCTTTAAAATGGTGGTCACATTTTCTGGTTCAATGACACTCCTCGGACTAAAATTTATAACCTTTCATTATCTCTTAAGTCAAGGGGGAGTGTCTTCAAGTTTCTTTCTTAAAATCTATCATTTGGTAACCAAAATGGAAGTTAAATGGCTTTGGATGAAAATGGAAAAGGTGGAGGGACTAAAACCGCCAAAAGCTTAAAGTTATTTTAAATAAAAACACTTCCACCTAACTTTTCACCTCACATTTAATACACACACCAAACCTATCCTACACCTAAGAATCGTTCACCAAATCTGTGTTTTGGATCATCAATTTGTAAGTGGTTTAATGTTTCTTACATGTTTTCAAACAATGGTTTTGATTTTCACATGAATCCAACGGTCAAATTGTTGTGTATGCTTGATTTTGTGTTCTACGCGTATGCGTATGAACACATGATCAAGATTGTGTGTTGGTGGTTAAAAAGATAGTGTCAAAACGTTTTTATAACATCAATGATATCATTTTTATCCTCAAAATGCACCCAGAAACACGAATTGATGGATTTTGGAAATTAGGGTTTATGCGTGGGTTTGGGCGTTTTCATATGTGAATGTTTTTGGTGTTAAAGATTGTTGTATAAAGTTGTTTTCAAGTTGAATTAATCATATCCATGCCCAGAAACTACCCAGTAACACTAATGATTCATAAATTGAAAATTAGGGTTCTAGTTCATACGATTTGGGTTTTCTTGATTGGACTTGAATTTAATGTTAAAACTTGGATAGAACAACTTACTATGCCTCTAAGACTTACCAGAAACACTTTGGTGCAATTCCTATGGCTAGAAATCATATGCGTAATTCATGAACTCTAGGGTTTAAGTCTACGCGTAAGACTTTCTACGCTTAAACTGTTTATTGAGTTTCATGCCATGATCTGTTTAAGAATGAATGTTAATGTTAATATTGATGTTATGATGACTTTATTTCAGGCTTGCTACTCGTAAAACTCAGAATCAAGGTTATTGAATCTCTACGCATAAGGATCACCTTACGCGTAGAAAGTTATGCGTAAGAGAAATCTTACGCGTAGCTATTACGCGTAAGGTTCTACAAAGGGACTACGCGTATCCTGTGAAGGATATGCGTAAACAGTGACCTCTACGCATAAGGTCTACTCTTACGAGTAAGCCTTACGCGTAAGGTTTTATATACGCCTACGCGTAAGCTCTACGCATAAGGTTACTCTGTTCCTACGCGTAACATTTCTTACGCGTAAGTCAGGTTCCTACGCATAAGCTTGTGTCTACGCATATAACTCCTGTTTACGCATAAGCTACCATTTCTACGCATAAGCCTTGATCAAACCTTCATTATGAATTGTTACGCGTGCAAACTTGTAAATAAATAAATCATAACGTCACGAAACCAATAGTGTCACTAATAAGCTTAAACGTTCAATATGTGGTGTTAAATAAGTGATAACATAAACTTTAAAACTTAAAGTTAACTAACTCACGAAAATTTTCACGACGTCATTGGACTATTAGACAAACAAGTGACTTTGGAATCGTAACAACCATTGACATTATACATTCAATAATTAGACAATAAAACCTTCTGTTGACTAACATTATGTCTTTCAATATGTTGGTTCTTTTGGCTAATGTTATTTCAGATCACGACATGGCTGCTCAAATGAATGTGGATGCACCTGAGGTTCTCACAATTGCCGATATCTTCCCTAATGGCTATCCAAGGAAGATTGGAAAGAATAATCTCAGAGTTGACTTTGAAACCCTCTCATGCTCAGAGTCTTCCTGCTTGATCGCTGTGGATGTTCTTAAGAATCATCCCTACCAGAACATGCTCTCATACTCTGCTACAGTACCGGAGATCTACATTCAACAATTCTGGAATTCAATGCAAAGGATCAAAGGTCAAAGTGCGGTGATAGTGACGCTCAATCACAAACAAATCACCATCACACATGCAGATCTACGGGTTGTTCTTTTAATTCCTGAAATTGAGCCAACCGACTTCTATGCCACACCTACTGAAGAGACAGTTCTGCAATTCCTGATTAATATTGGCTATGATGAAGCTTCAGGAATAATCACTAAGCACTCTCATGTGGAGCTTAAGAACATTCCTCAACCGTGGAGAACCCTCTACATCATCATTACCAAATCTGTCTCTGGTCGTGATAGTGGCTATGAGCATCCCAAGCTCATGGAACTACAAATCTTTTGGTCATTAATCAACAAAAAGGACATCGAAATTGAAGCTCTGATATGGGAAGACATGATGTCATTTCTCAAAAAGCTTGGCTCAAAGATTCCCTATGTCAGATACACAAAACTGTTGATCCAGAGAGCACTTGGACTTCATCCTGATATTCCCAAGAGGCTCAATGACCCCGACAATCACGACATGTTGACTGAGCCTATCCTATCAGTCAGAATCAAGGAATCGTCAACAAAGAAACAGGGTGCTGTGTTACCTGATCACCTTCTGACTAATGAAATCAAAAAGCTCGAGACATACAAAAGGTATCTGGTAGCAGTAAAAGAAGGCAAAGTTGGTCATCTCGATGAGAAGTCTTCTGGAACACCTATAAGGAAAACCAGAAGAGGAAGTGGAGGAAGTGCTGCAAGCACTGAGAGTCAGAGGAAGTTCCCCAGGAGGAATCCTCCACGTAAGAGGACAGTTCCCACCAAGGAAGCTGTTCCTATTCCCGTACCTAAATCGCCACAACATCTGAAGGACGAGGACTCTGAGGGTACTGCATCAGATGAAGAGACTTTCTACTCTGAAACTGCTAAAGATGACACTACAACGGTATCTAAACCTCCTAGTCCTCCAGCTGACCAAGGAAAAGGGAAGACTCCAGTACTTGTTCCTTATGAAGAAAGCTCAAGCTCAGATGAAGAGCAACTGGATACATCATACAGGAAGAAGTTCAAATTCATTAGACTCCAACACGTTGCAAAGGAATTTGCTAAGGACCAAATGGGTGGCCCTGGAGGGTCAAGTGGTGGAGTTCAACCTACACCAAATCCTGATGCGGTTAATCAACCCGATAAGGGATCTGGTGCCACCACTTTGGTACAACAACAAACACGTGTGGAGGACAGTCTTGAGTATAACTTCGAAGAACCAGAAAAGGAAAAGACTGAAAAGACTTCTGGTGATGAAACAAAGACAGATGAAACGACTAAGTCTGCAAAAGATGATGACGCTGATTATGATAAGCTTCTTCTAGACAGTCCAACACGTCCTAAGGAGAAAACCTCGGAACCGCCCAAGGACCCGGAGTCACCTCATGTCTCTTCATCATCGGATTCATCTTCCCACTCTTCACCACCACCATCAAAAAGATCAACCAAATCATCATCCAAATCTGTAAAGAAGCCAACTCCATCTTGGATCTCTCAATCTAAGAATCGAATCGTTAAAGCTGTCAAACGAGTCAGAAAGAAAGATATTCTCTACAGAAAGTTGAATTTCCTTGCTGACCAAATACAATATCTTCATGATGAGAAAGACGAGATGAAAGTTGAAAGGGAGTATGTACAGAAGCTTATGAAAGATGATCTTCAAGGGAGCATGGACGAGATGATCAAAGGATACTCTCACAAGTTCCTTATGGAGGTCGTTCCGAAACTGACAAAGGAGATGTATACCAGACAACTTTATCCAAATCTTTTGCATCTAGCCAAGCAAGCAATGAAATCAACTCCGATGAATTTGAGCATCAATCCAGTTGAAACCACAATCTTCTCAGATGATGAACTGGTGAACTGGCTAGTAGCTCAAATGTCAAAACGCTCTGCAACGTTTGCCTCCCATGAAGCTAAACTGTTTGAAGCATTGCTGGAATACCAACTCAGGTCATCAGTCAGAGAAGAAGTTGTAAGGCCTAAACGTTCAAGAGATGACGAAGACAAAGATCAGGATAAGGATAACGAGCCCAAACGCACAAAGAAGTCTGGTGAATCATCCTCCATTCAGTACTCAATGCAACCTCCACCACAAAGGACTCCTGCTCAACAAAGATCCCCTCCTCGCTCTTCTGCAGATAAACCTCAGGATTCTGAGACACCACCCCAGACTCAAAAAACCGGTGATCACTTTGAGTATACGGGTGGTGACGATGAGGAATACCATGAGCCCCAACAACAACCCGCCTCTCCCGACAAAGTACAGAAACCAGAACCCTCATCTAGGCCTAAGAAAAAGAAGAAGAAGGCGCCCAAGGCTGACGTCCTATCATGGCTAGATGAAGATAACACAGAGGAATTTGAATGGTTTTCTACACTTGTTAATTCCACTCCCTACCCTACTGAAGGTCAAGATCTGGTAGACGGTAATACATTGGAGCATGCTAAGATACTGCAAGAAAAATTCCGAGTAAAGAAGATGACGAAATCTTAGTTGCGGCAAATCAAGAATGAAGCTTTTCAACTGTTAAAAGATAGCTCAGAAAGTGCCATCGAGGTCGAATATCACCTTGAAAACATTGCTCGAGCTATGTCTAACAACATGGATTGGCTCAACCCAGAACCAAACATCGACTTTACAAAACGGGACAACCCTCCATATTACACCGACTGGTCAAAACCCCTACCTACAATTGGCCAACCTAATGAAGCTAGAATTCCATTCTGATATTTCTTCAACAAAGACTTGGAATTTCTTCTACACGGTGGCGATGGTTCAAGGAAATACGCTACATCTTTGACACTTCCATTCCCGACAGCTATATACTCTAATTGCATAGCCATCGAGGAAATATCTAACCACTTGTTCTCTAACAAAGTGGAAGATTATGATCGTGATGCAATGTATGGGATTCACCATTGGCCGGAACGCCGAAGAATCTACTACAGAAGCTGCCAGGTTCAGAAATCTCAACATGAAGTGTTCAGTACTAAGAGCATCGTTGCCATCAAACACGTTGATCTTTCGTCCAAATGGGACTACACTTTTCTCAAGAATATTGTGGTCAAAAGGCAAGACGAAAGGGATTATGCATTCTCTGAAGCTGACTTTGAGAATTTGTCCATCAACGACATTGAAGATATGTACCTTGCCAAAGTACAGGGTCGCATGAGACAATTTTCAACTGAAGTACAACGTGAATTCATCAAGTCATTGCTCATCTTCATCAGACGCATAGTCATCAAAGAACGTGTAGAAGATCTCCAGCTTGCAGTTGAATCTTATCAGACCCGTGTCAACTTCACTCCACCGCAGCTTGATCTTCCCGACATCAACCAGCTCTCACAATATACGCTCATCAGCAAACCATTCGGCGTCGTTTACCGCAGTGAACTTCAAAGAAATTGCTTAATGGCGTGTAGAGATCTTCACAAGTTTGGGGATCACACTTTGAAGATGGTTAGGGACGGATTGACTTATCGGTTGAAGGATATACATCAGAAGATTGGGTCTCCTAAGAGATGGAATTCTCAGGATCGAAGGGATGTGAAGAGGATCATCACGATGATTGATGAACGGTTGTATCGAAGGGATCAGTTCAGAAGATTGGAAAACTTTGTTGGTGGTCGATCCAGGATTAATATCACCGGCTTTCAACGCCCGGTTCACACTCCTGGCAACATCTCTGGACTACCTGGTACCCCTTGAACTGCTTCTTTCATTATAACTTTGGATGTATGATTTATTATGTCGATGGCTTGTGCACACATAACAGTGTACAACCCGCACTTGTAAATAAAGGACCCTGTGGTACGCTTCAGTGCCACAATCCTTATAAAAGGAGCGAAAGCTTCTTACTTTTGAGTAAAACCTATCAAACCTTTCACTTTTCAAGGTTTTGCTCAAAAGAACAAGTACTTCCCCTTATGATTTTCAAAACCTCAACCGTTTATATCACTCGTTGAGGGGGAGTACTTGACTAAAATCTTTGTTCACAAATTGTTCTTAGTGGTTATCTTCCCACAAAACTCAAAATGGTCATATTGATTCTCAACATTTCTTCAAAAACAACATTTATATGCCATTTTTGAGGGGGAGAAAAATACGTGATAAGAAATATGTTGTGTTTTGCTATATGAACTCTCGTGTAAAAAGACTTCAACCCACGAATTGACGAGATCTTAACTGTTAGTAACTCGAAAAGACTTTTCCGGGATGGGTAATAATTTCAAGCTAGTTCGCTAGTGATGTAAACGTGTCTCGCAAAGGACTTTTCCGAGTAGAATGTACCATTCGAGAAACTCTTGGTAGACATGAACTTTGACGGGTTTGACGACCTTTCGGGGTTGTCCACACCTTCAAGATAGTTATTAGAGCTAGTTGTCACCTAAAAGTTGACAATGTATCTCTTTAACTATACAACGTAATCGTGTCTCGCAAGGGATTGTCTATCTTGAGTCGATCAATTCAAAAGTGCGCGCTCTTTCCTCATTGTGCAGATTTCTATCAAAACTCTAAAGCACATGTGGAGGGGGAGTATTTCTGCTAAAAGATAAAACTCTCACAGTGGTTCAAACATGTTTTCATTTACAAACACTTTGAGAGATTTTCTTGAAAATGGTTTTATGGCAATGGAGTTATAAGGTGATTAAGGTTAGGAATAACCGTCCTATGATCCGCCAGAGCCGGAGGGATCTACCCAAGGACACTACCAATAGTTAGAATTTAGAAGTCCTTAGGTATGATTATAAAAAAGGAAAAATGAGAATCGGAGAAAGAAGGAGTTGAAGAATTAAAAAGAAATGCAAAGAAAAGGGTGAAAAGAAATAGCCCTCCAGATTATTCAACTTAGGGCAGACACCGGGTTCAATTCATATGCTACTGGTTGTCACTAGATGACACCGGTATTGAAGATTAAAAGTCGTCATGGACCCAGTGACGCATGCACTAAACCTTCTTAGCCACTCAAGTTTCTCTCAACAGAAGCTTGTTTCATTCTCACAGGGAACCCTACATAATCTATCGGCTTTCTCTTAGAGATTGCTGGTATTGAAGAAGGAGACCCTCTCCCTAGTCTCCGCTCAGGAAAACCAAAACGCACTATTGAGTCTAGAGCCACGAGATTCATCAAAAGATCTCTTAGGTACACTTGACATTTCATCACTTGATGTTCAACAATAAGAACATCAGTGGTACGTTATCGAGTCCTTCACAGATCTTAGCAATCTGTCGAGAACATTTATGAGAGGTTCACAATTGTGATCCTCAGTGATTGAATGGAAACTCCTGCCAGGGTCAACATCAAACAGCCCTGACAGCAGGTCGCTTCGGTAACTCCCCGTGGATTACGCTTAGTGGTCTCAAACGGTCTACAGCCGTGAGGTGATGCTTTGGTGTACCTCAGCGACTCATCTGAATCGTAGATGTACTTCGGTACATCGCGTTATCTCACTTGTTGGACTCCGGTTGGAACGGCCTTTGTGAGAATTAGAGTTGTGTTTTCACACTATGCTGTTAACACTCTCGAAGTTCAAACTTGTAAGTGCCGGTATCCGCTTATTACTAACCGTTTTCATGTTTTCTTCTTATGGAAGCTCTGGAGTGGAATGATCGTGCAGATTCTTCACATGCTCATGCCAACATCATCACAAATAGAAGTTCTATCTAAAAGCAACACAAAAGTCAGAATGATTCTTCGTCAAACCAAAGAATCTACAAAGTTAAAGACTTAAAGAACTTCATCAGCACTGAAATACAACGTTAAAGAGCGTGTGAGTGTGTTGAAGAATGACGTGGAGACACTAGAGCAGTGAAGCAGACCTGAGGCAGACTTGATGCAGACAACAACAACATACTATCACTACCATCACAAAGAACAATGATCAAAGAACAAAGACAATGATGACGTCAAAGCAGAACTGTTCAAATAGGACAATTTCTCTACACTAGAGAGATTGTTCGAATCAAGGCAATTCTTCTCACAAGAAAGAAGAATGTCAGAAGACGTCAAAGCTACTATTACATCAACGCCTTCACCGTTTATAGTTTTCATCACCAACACTTAGGGGGAGATTGTTGGAATCACTCCTAAACCTTAATCAAGTGTTAGTGATTAATATATAACAGTTAGCTTATTATGGCCTTTATGTTTGTTATTAGCCTTAGGCTTATGTAGAAGGCCCATAAGCCTAGGCCTAGTCCAATAAGGTAAAGGATGGGAACTAGGAGTGTTGCCCTAGCTTCCCTCCTATAAATACTCTTGTATAACCCTCACTTGAGGGTTGGTTGTTCATTTTATTCACTCTCTTTACACCTTACGCATAACCGTCTAAGATATATATGTGTGTGTGTGTTTAATGTGTTCAACCGATCTCTATCTCTTCTCTATTTATTGTATTGATGCTTGTGTGGTAAAACTAGTGACCTAACAACTACACTTGTGTAGTTAGGAATAACTAAATGATAAGAGGCATTAGGATAACCTTTGTTTGATACCCGTAATATAAGAACTTCTTCCACATCGGTTGAGTAATTCCCCCACACCTTTGCGTTGTACTCATCTTTAGTACACGATACCCCTAGTTAACCCCTCAGAGC
Source organism: Chrysanthemum makinoi (assembly GCA_910596185.1). Classification (NCBI taxonomy): domain Eukaryota; kingdom Viridiplantae; phylum Streptophyta; class Magnoliopsida; order Asterales; family Asteraceae; genus Chrysanthemum; species Chrysanthemum makinoi. Next base: position 306,126,850 of record OU343223.1, on the reverse strand, counting down.
CTATCCTTTTCGCGGTTCTCGTGATGTTTCAGTTTTCCGGAATCTCAATGAAGAGTATTGTTTACACCCCACCCCTAAATGTACACCCAAATCGCCTTAGCCTACCTTGTATGCACTCACTTTTAGTGCATTATTGTTATTACCCTAAAACCCTTAGTTCAATTATCTAGTTGCTTGCATAAGTTGCTAAGTCGAGTCATATCCTTTGTACACAGTTTTGGGATGATTGGGACTCATGGGAAAAGTTAAAGTTCATGAAATGACGGGAAGGGAACGTTAAATTCAAATTCCCTCTATTTGCGTAATAATGTACTCCAAGTGTTTTGATCTTTTCAATTCGGGTCAAATTAGTGTTAGAGTAATAAAAACTCAAGTGTAGGGATGTGCCTATAAATCCCCATCATTTTGATGTTATCGTAGAGGATGGTAGAGTAAAAGTGTATAAAAAAAATCGAAAAAAATAGAAAAAGAGAAAAAGAAGAAAAAAATAGAGTGTTGAAAAAAAATACATACGGGCTACCATCCTACATCTATCTTTAATTTATGTTTGTTTGTTTCAGTTATCTAGAGTCTAGAGTGTCGAGTCTTGGTTTAGCAACGCCATTCTTCGCATGCTTGAAACACAAAGATTTTTGACTTGCCACTAATAAATAGCCTATCCCACTAAACCCTTTTGTTTCCCTACCGTAAGCCTAACATTACAACCTTTTAAAAGACATCTTTGATAGTCTTTCCTAGATTCTTACGCCAAAGCGATGGAGGTTTGATCTAGTCTCAAGCCTATGGTAATCTATGTACTAGGACCGGTTAATGAGTGTTTATCTTCCATTTCCAACTTGTTATATTTCATATACACCCGAGAGATGTGAGTATTCAAACACCCCATGTGAGGTGCTAGTATGTAATTTCCGTGCTTGTTATGACTTTTGCGGGGCTTATATATGTTGTGGATTGTTCTAAACCAATGCTTCATGACCCCTAACTTATAAATTAATTGGCTAAAAGCACATTTGCTTGAGGACAAGCAAATACCAAGTCTAGGGATATTTGATAAGGTTTTAAAATGTACCTTTTTGAGGGGTCATTTAAGCCCTTATTTGATCACTTTTTTATCCGTTATTACTTAATATCGTTCCTTTTAACTTTTTAGGTATCTTGAAAGCAAAATGATAGAATGACACTTATTCGGACTAAAAGGCGCGAATATACGAAGAAAATGGCCAAAGTCAAGAATCGAGACACTTAAGCTGCTGGAACTGAAAGGGACGGCATCAGGTGTTATCTGCGACGCCGTCGCATCACTTTTGTGACGGCTCATTAGCCAAATTGCTTATTTACGAGTGACGGTGTCAGGTTTTAAAAGAGTAGGTCGTCGCAACTCAGACGGCCTAGATTTGATCCAGACGACGTCAGAGACTGAAGAGGACGGCGTCACAAGCATAAGGTGACACCATCGCAAGACTAACGTGGCCAAGACGAAACCCTAATGACGGCGACCCGACGGCATCACAAATCAAAGGGTGACGCCGTCGCATATGTAATCTTATATATAGAATCTGAATTTTTTAGTTTTCAGTGTGTAGTCTTTTGGAGTAAAAACCCAAACCGAACCAAGGCTGTCTTCTACAGTATTTTAGGGTTCCAAACCCTATCTTACATCAAGATAAGTGTTTTACTTCATTAATTTAATTATGTCTTCAATTACTTGTGTGTATGCTTGCATGTTCCCCATGTCCGGCTAATTTACTTGTTTGTTTGCTTAGGGAATATGAAACTTAATTATTGAATATTGATTGGTTGTCTCTTATCTTAATTGTTAATGATCTAGTAATGCGATAGCTCATCCATTGTGTAGTTAATGCTTGATTAATCATTGTGAACCTTAGTTTATAATACCTAGAGTTGTTGTAGGCTAAACCATCCGAAGAGTACCTTAGAGTTAAAGTTTATAAATCCTAGAGATTTTGTAGGCGATACCCTTTGGTAGTTTCAAAGAGTTAGGGATAAACGCATACCCTACGACTTTAGACACACAACGCAATTAATAATAAGGACGTGACAATTCAACCATCAATAGGAGATAATTAAGGAGTAATAAAACCTAAGTAAACACATCTTTAAATCATCATAAGAGCACACAGTAATTAGACATAGACTACATACACCACTAGATTAGATAATTAGATAAGTAGAGTAATCGGTAGAAATACCAACCCCCAAATCCAAACCCCGAGATTCGTACCTTTCCATTTCCTAAAAAACATAAAAAGATAAAAAATAATCTTCCTCAGCCCCAACCTTAGCGTAGTAACTTCTCACTAGCATTCCTATTCCCCTAGAGAACGATATCAATTCCCGTGGCTTACCCTAATACTACACTACAATGATTAGGTTCACTGCCTAGGGTGTTGAAAAACTTGCTCGACGAAAAGGAAGTTCCTTTGACCCCGAACGACGCGTGTAGCGTTATCAAGTTTTTGGCGCCGCTGCCGGTGAATAGAATAGCTAGTTAGGAGTCCACCTCGTTTAGGTTTCTTTGCTTGATTCCTATCAAGTAAATCTTTTCTCATTTTTAGCTTCCTCATAGTCTATCCCCCTTCTTCGTGACCTTTTTTCGTAACCCCATCACTTTTCATAATGGAAGGTGATAACCAACCACCATTCATCAACCTACCACCAAATGACCCGCCAAGAGGTCGTACTCTTGGTGAATACTCGAGACACCATTAAGCTTCCCGACCAAGCCCAAACTACGGCCCTGCGATCCGACACCATCCGGTTTGTGCAAAACGGATGTGCATTCCATGGACTTCATTCTGAAGATCCTAATCAGCATCTTAAGGACTTCCTTAAAATTGTCGATTCCATCGACCTCGATGCTACTACTCGGGAGACCATGCGTCTGCGTCCCTTCCAATTCTATCTACGAGACCAGGCTAGTAATTGGCTTGAGTGACTTCCCGCCGGCTCTATCTCAAGTTGGGATGATCTCACCTCTCGCTTCCTTGCTCAATTTTTCCCACCGGGGAGAACCACTAAGCTTAGGAATGATATCTTGATGTTCCAACAACGTCAAGGTGAATCTCTCTACGAAGCATGGACTCGATTCAAGGACTTACTTCATAAAGTCCCTCATCACGGCATTGATCTTTGGCTCCAAGTACAACTCTTCTATGATCATGTCAACTTCCCCACCAAGCGATCCGTTGACCAAGCGGCCGGTGGAAAACTTAGTGATCTCACCGCGGAAGAATCATGGGGTATAATAGAGGACCTTGCTCTCTATGACAACGAAAGTTGGAATGACCCCCGTGAGTTGCCCAAAACTGTTAAGGCAATCTCCTTGCCTCCCATTGACTCACAATCTTCCGGCCGTAGGATGCTCGAGCTTGAAGATCAAGTTAAATTCCTAATGAGATACTACGAAAATCCTAAGTCTTCACATCAAGTGAATAAAATCACTCTACCATGTGAGTTATGTAGTGGTCCCCATGACACTCGTGATTGCACAAGACTCCCCGAACAAGCTTTTGCGGACTGCGCCTCCACGCGTACCGACGGAGCGGGAGAGAAGTGGTACACTTTCAAGCCCGAACAAAACAACTTAGGAAACTCTGACAACCCCTCATAGAGAAATCACCCTAACCTTAAGTGGAACCAAAACTCAAGCATACCCCAAAGCTCATCTAGTCCACCTAATAGGTTCAATGCTCCAAGCACCTGGAACCCCACTAATCTTGAGGCAATTGCATCTAGATTCATGTCATCTCAAGAAACTCGATTGGCTAAGCTTGAAGCCGATTTTAAGCGAAGGGAAGGCGAGATGACAAACAAGCTTGATGCCCTCTTAAAAGCCTTTAATGACCGGGAAATTGGAGCACTCCCAAGTGAAACTATAAAGAACCCAAAAGTGAGTTCGATTTCATCGACTTCATGTTCTTGTTCACCATGGGAGAGTGCACATCCATGCCCTCACACCCAACGGTTCACTCGGTAAATGCTATCAACAAGGGTTCCAAGCAATCCAAAATGAGGTACCAAGGCCCCGCACCATTGGTAGAACCTACTCTTGAAAAACCCGTTAACCAAGAACCCAACCCTAATCTAGAGGAGGAGTACAAGGAACTCCATCAAGAAAAACCGGTCCTTGAAGTCTTAGCTCATGCACCTTATTATAATGCTTTAAAAGAAAATTATGAGTTAGAACTTAAACTTGGAAAACATGGGTCCGCTTTTGTGCGAAATAATCTACCTAAGAAGTTAGACGATCCCGGGCTATTTACTCTTCCGTGTAGGCTTGGAACTTCCAAACCTCTCGATGCTCTAGCCGACTTAGGATCATGCATCAATCTTGTTCCGTTGTCCCTCCATAGAAGCCTTAACTTAGGTAAGATAGAACCAACGGAAACCATCTTAGGTCTAGCAGACGGTAGTATTGCATATCCGGTAGGGATAATAAAAGTCATGGTGGTACATGTAGGAGAGTTGACTCTTTTGGCAGATTTCCATGTGCTAGACATGAATAAGGACCCGACATGCCCATTGCTAGTAGGAAGAGGATTCTTAGCTATCGCTAGTGCCATCATTGATTGTAAGATGTCCAAAATAGTGGTAGGAGAGGGGAGTGCTAGGTCAATTTACGATGTCAAAAAGCATACGTACTACAAAGAAGAGGAAATCCCACATGAGATTAGGTTGGATAGAAATCCATCTAGATATGGACCTTGGTTAGATAAGAACTTCATAGGTCCCCAATGACCTTTCTACCTAGATGAAGCCTTTGCTAGTAAAGCAACTTTCCATGAAAAAGAAATGGCTAGGGACATGGAAGTGAACCCGTTCGAGGACGCCTCAGTATTTAGGAAGATGACCGAGTTCCTAGGAAGCTTGCCCGTCAACCTTGTCATGAATAAGCGAAAAGTTGAGAGGCATAAGCCTAAACATAAATGGGATTGGGATAGACCGCCTAGTGATGGTAATGGAGAGTGGCACATTAGGATAACAATCTATGATCCAGATGGAGAGAAGTTTGAAAAGGCATATCAAACCAAACGTACTACTAGGAACTTAAATGATAAGTTTGATCCTTATGACATTGTTAAGGATAAGCTTACTTATATCGACGTAGGGCACGACTACGAGTCTAGCTACAAGACTCATAAATAAAGAAAAGCGCTTCGTGGGAGGCAACCCATGCTTAATTGTTTGCTTGTTTGTGTCATATATCTTTTATTGATTGTTTATTCTCATGTTTAAATTTGTAAAAATGCTTTATTTTGTTTTTAACCTCGTCTTAATTACATATAAAGGTATTTTACATAAAGGATAAGTGTAGGGAGGATTACACACCTTTTCAAAAGAAACGTAAACATAAGAATTTCAATTAATTAAAAGATATGCATGTGTGTTTGTTCGAGTCAAATGCTTGTATCGAGTCATAATGGATGTTTTGCAGGAAATTTTTCCAGATTCTAAAGATGTAAATTTTCCAGAAAATCGCAGACCATTTTTTGTCAGGATAACCTGACGGCGTCAGGATCGCGACCTGACGGCGTCAGGAAGGAGCAAAAACAACTGATTACTTTTTCTCGTTTTATGAGCTACTTATAATTTTTTGGAATTTTCCAGGTCTTAATTTTCCAGAAATTCTGTAAACATCCATTCCACAAGCATTATATCCTAGTTTAGTAGAGTCCTATATATATTATTACCGCCGATTTTACGCGAAGGTTTCGTTTGTTTTCTTCAAGTGTGCAAGTTTAATTTATCAAGAAGAAGATACATAAGATGAGAAGGAGCTTTTCACGCAAACGTTCTTCTTGAAGAAAGATGTAACCACCACTTTACACGGATCCTACCGAGCTAATCAGGGAGTACTAGTTTCTTTCATCTTTATTACCTTCCATTATCATAACTTTGATACTTTCGGGGAACATTGGGGACAATGTTCAATTTAAGTGTAGGGAGGGAAAATAAAACAGGAACTCTGAAACTATGCTTATCCTTGAATATTTTCTTTGTCCAATTGCATTTGTGTAATAAACCATGAGAAAATGTCGGTTAGGGTAATTTTGGCACCAAATTTAAAATTTTTCATGACATATAGGAGTGGGCCATTAGTCTTAATAAAGCGTCTCATGGATAGAAGTTATATGACTAGCACAAAAACCCTTTACCACTTAAATTCCACCCAAAATGTGAGGATCGCCCTTAGATTAGTAGGAATTAAAACATTCATCTTTAATGCTTAGTGTGTGAACCGGTAGTATAATAGATTCTAGAACTTGTTTTGTGATGCATTCCGAGGTCGCTAGTAAGACTACACTTGTGTAGTTAGGAATAACTAAATGATGAGAGGCATTAGGATAACCCTTGTTTGATACCTGTAATATAAGTACTTCTTCCACATCGGTTGAGTAATTCCCCCACACCTTTGCGTTGTACTCATCTTTAGTACACGATACCCCTAGTTAACCCCTAAGAGCCTATCCTTTTCGCGCTTCTCGTGATGTTTCGGTTTTCCGGAATATCAATGAAGAGCATTGTTTACACCCCACCCCCAAATGTACACCCAAATCGCCTTAGCCTACCTTGTATGCACTCACTTTTAGTGCATTATTGTTATCACCCTAAAACCCTTAGTTCAATTATCTAGTTGCTTGCATAAGTTGCTAAGTCGAGTCATATCCTTTGTACACAGTTTTGGGACGATTGGGACTCATGGGAAAAGTTAAAGTTTATGAAATGACGGGAAGGGAACGTTAAATTCAAATTCCCTTTATTTGCGTAATAATGTACTCCAAGTGTTTTGATCTTTTCAATTCAGGTCAAATTAGTGTTAGAGTAATAAAAACTCAAGTGTACGGATGTACCCATAAATCCTCATCATTTTGATGTTATCGTAGAGGATGGTAGAGTAAAAGTGTATGAAAAAAAAGGTAGACAAGATAAAAAGGTAGACATATGGACTTTCTAACTTACATAATATGGTAGACAAGATAAAAAGGTAGACATAGCAACTTGAATCACCCGAAACGGACAAACGAGTCAAAAGAAGTTAGCGAAACCAAAACGCCAAAACTGCCAAATGGAAGCTGTTTTGGGTCTGATAGTTTTAAAAGTGGTACTTCTGGTCCGAATCATCAAAAAGTTAAAATACGAAAGTTGTCCGGAACGACGTTTTCCTGCAGTTACACAGAAGCTCGGACCTTGAAAATGCATAAATAGGCCATTATCTTTCAAAAACAGAAACTTCCCTTTTTATAATCTCACAACTATACTTTTGTCACAACTGAAAGCAAACCAAGAGGCCTAATGGCCATAAGCCAAGACCATGGCTACGGCTAAGGTCAAAGTTGAGTCTCAAGACCATGGTAGTCAAGACCAAAGTCACGGCAAGGCCGTGGCGAAAGCCTCAAGGCTTATTTACTCAAGACCGTTAACTAAGGTGATCATATTTATGAAACGACGAGAACTTGTAAAAACATGATTAACTTATTTATATAACAATATTCACTCAAAACATATGTTGTATCTACTAAGTACTACAATAATAGGGATCTTCATGTGAGGGGTTTCATTTGAGTAAAACGTATCGACGAGTTGCTGGATTTACGATTTAAAGTGTCCTAGCTCCTCGAACGCTTACTGCATGACCTCTGAATTATGATGGCCCGAACGGTAGTACGATATTTATAAACTAAATATGTTTTCACGTATTAAAGTTCTTAGTATAAACATCAAATGATAAGTGACTACATCATGATCAACATAGAGACATATATAGGATGGTTTATGTTTTCCTAAACATTATTCCAAACCTAAGTCGCAACATTCCATTTTAGGTTGCTCGTAGAAGTTCTCACGGCATATCCGTCATTCTCATTATACATTTGATATCATTTACTCTACTTTGAGGTGTGTTCATAGCCCCACTTTTATTACTTAATTGTTTTACAAACCTTGGGGGAGATACATGCTTTATTTTAAATCGAACACATTGCTTTGAAATTATACTTGAATGTATTATTTTCACTAAGTACTACTATTGCCAAAGTCCTTATTATCATGAACGATTAATCACTTGCGAGTGAACGCGAATAATGTGGATAGATCTATCGGGAATGACAAATCCCCGTTTGTGTTGACCGGGTAGGCAAACAAAGCACTCTATTTGAAGATCCATAGGTTTAATGGCAAATTACCTATTAGGGCAACTGTTACTATTATATGACAGCTGTTAACGTTTCGATATCATGAGCTTAGTGCAATAATATCTGTTTTGTTTTCAAACTATTGGTGTGAGTCTATAGCTCACACTACCAACATTATGTGTTCAACTTATTTCCTAAACTCTGTGAATTTTACTCAACCTTTGTGTTGACAGTTTTAAGCATGTATTTCAGGTCCATATTGTATAAGGCTGGCACGGAGGAGCACGGATACTCAAGAAGGCTATAAATTTTATTATCATTCGAAAACTCATTTAATGTATTTTGTAAACAATGGAACCAACTGGGACCTCATTTTTGTAAACTCTGATATTTATATAAATCGAATGATAAATCTTTTAAAACGACTCCATTAGAGTTCGTTTTCTATTGTTATGACTGTTGTGCCATGAAGTAACACCCAGTTTGAATTCCGCTGCGTATCACGAAATTGGGGGTGTTACAACTCACATTTCCTTTCCCGGCAGCATTCTACTCTCACAATCCAGCCATCGAGGAAGAAGCCACACATATGTTTGCTGACAAAGTGGAAAAGTATGACCTTGATGCGCCGTATGGGATTCATCATTGGCATGAACGCCGACGAATCTACTACAGAAGCTGCCAGGTTCTTAAGTCTAAAAAGGAAGTGTTTAGTGAAAAACGGATCATTGCTATTAAGCATGTTTCCCTGTCGTCGAAGTGGGATTACACATTCCTCAAGAACATTGTGGTCAAACGACAAGACGAAGAGGACTATGACTTCTGTGAAGCGGATTTTCCACGACTGTCTCTAAATGACATTGAAGATATGTATCTCGCTAAGGTTCAAGGACGAATGAGACATTTCTCTACTACTATCCAACGCGAGTACATCAAGTCATTAGTAATCTTCATCAGAAGCATTGTGATCCAAGAACGTGTAAAAGACATTCAGATTGCCGTGGAATCTTATAAAAAACGGGTCAATTTCACAAAACCTCAACTAGACCTTCCCGACATCAATTGACATCCTCAATACACACTCATCAAGAAACCATTTGGGGTAGTCTACAGAAGTGAACTACACCACAACTGTTTCATGGCGTGTAAAGAACTTTACAAGTTTAGGGATCACACTTTGAAGAAAGTTAGGGACGAGCTAGCATACAGGTTGAAAGAGATTCATGACGGCATCGGGTCACCAAAGAGATGGAATTCGAGGGAGAAAAGGGATGTAAAGAAGCTCATCACGTGCATTGATGAAAGGTTGTTCAGAAGGGATCAGATCAGAAGATTGGAGAGTTTCGTTGGTGGTAGTCCAAGCATATCTCTTACAGGCTATCAACGTCCAGAACGCATTCATGGAGTTATTGTTGGACTACCGGATTCTCCTGGTAACCCTTGATTTGTTTCATTATCTATATTTGGATGTATGATTTATATATGACTATGGCTTGTGCACACATAACACTAATTGAAGTTCTCCACATGCTCATACCAACAACAACACTAATTGAAGTTCTCTCAAAAGGCAACACAGAGTCAAAATGATTCTTCGTCAAAGTCAAAGAATCCACAAAGTTTAAAGACTAAGAGAACTACATCTGTATTGAAATCCAACGTTAAAGAGCGTGTGAGCATGTTGGAGAAAGACGTGGAGACACTGGAGCAACGAAGCGGACCTGATGCAGACAACCACAACATACTATCACTACCATCACAAAGAACAAAGAACAAAAGAACAAAGACATCAAAGACGTCAAAGCAGAATACTTCAAAATAAACAAGATCCCTACACTGGGGAGATTGTTCGTATCAAGGCACTTCTTCTCACAAGAAAGAAGAATGTCAGAAGACGTCAAAGCTACTATTACATCAGCACCTACAACGTTATCACTCATATCATTAATCACCAACACTTAGGGGTAGATTGTTGGAATCACTCCTAAACTAGATTACAAGTGTTAGTAATTAATATGCAATAGTTAGCTTAATTAAGGCTTTTATGTTAGTAATCAAGGCTAGGCTCATGTAGAAAGCCCATGAGCCTATGCAAAGCCCAATAAGAAAAGGATGAAAACTTGGTGTGTTGCCCTAGTTCCCTCATATAAATAATCTTGTAAACTCCCATTTGGGAGTTGGTTGTTCATTTTATCACATCACTTAAGCATAAACCTTTCTTAATATATTCGTGTGTGTGTTAACTAGTTCATCCGATCTATCCTTCATCTCTACTTCTTATATTGATGCTTGTGTTACATAAATGGGAACCTAACAGGATCGGATTAGATCTTAAGATCCTACGGTCAAGATCGAGATCCTGTAAGATCTTAAGCTTTCTAAGATCTTACGTAGGATCCGGATCGTTTTTGCTTTATAGAATCGTAAAATCGTAAGATCCTAAGATCAGGATCTGGATCCTGACAACTATAGGGTCAAGAATGGGCTAATGAATAGTGTTTGCTACAGTACTAACCGTCGTTAGTTAACGGCCGTTTTCTACTAACGACCGTTATCTTTTTTCTTTTTCTTTTTTTTTCCTTTTTATAAATATTAAAAAAAACACATATTTTACATAGTTGGTCCTTCATGTAACAGGCCTGTTGCAGACTCAGTCCTTCATGACTAACTTTGCAACGAAACGCTAACATAAAGATAATTTATGTAACAAAATTAAAAAGAAAGTTACAAGAATAGTCCTTAAGGTTATTTACCCATTACAGATTTAGCCCTTATATTTTACGTAATTGGTCCTCCATGTAACAGGTCCATTGCAAAGACAGTTCTTCATGACTAACTTTGCAACGAAACGCTAACATAGACACAACTTTCGTAACAAAATTCCAAAAAGAATTTACAAAAACTCCTTGGGATTATCCATCTATTAGAGAGTCAGGTCCATGCGCTCTGCCGCGGCTCGCAACGAGAGTCAATAATTTTGTATTCAAAAGTCCCGCCACGAAGCGCGGGCCTTCAAACCTCGTTTGATACAATTACAACACCTAACTTCTTTAAATAAAATTACAACACAACCGGAAAAAAGAAAAAATGTTCCGCCACACGCTTCTCCACATTGTTTGACTCCCAGCTAGGAATGGCAAAAAAACTCGAACCCGACGGGGAAACCCAAAACCCGAACTAATTGGGGCGGGCCGAGGCATGCTAATCGGGTTATGGGGCGGGTTTATGGCTTAAGAGGGGGTTTTAATTGGGTTTGGAGCGGGGAGCGGGAAATACTCTCCCTGCCCTGCCCCACCCGAATAATAGATACACATATACAAATATATCTATACCTACATAGTATTTTGTTAGTATTTACTTAAACAAAAACTTACTCTAATATTATTAGTTTTTTTTATCTTTGTAAAATTGCAAAATTATGATTATAGAAACTCGTTTAGTGTCATATTTTTAAGTTTTATTTTTTTATGTAATTAATCATTATTTATGTATATTAATATCGTTGAAAACTTAATAAGGCTTGTTTGTAAATTATTAATAAGTTTTTAATTCTTCAAATTATTGCTAACGGTTTAAAATTAATAATAAATGTGGATGATGCGACTTTGGTTAAGAATTGCACCAAAAAAATACACCCGATAAGATCAACGATTAATACGGGGCGGGTTTGGGGGAGCATCGCGCCCCAATGGGGTGCCCCGATTAAATCCCCAATGGGGATCGGGGCAGATTTAAGGAAAACTTTAGTAATCGGGTTTGGGGATGGGGATGGGGACGGCCGCCCCGCCCTAAACCCGCCCCGTTGCCATCCTTACTCCCAGCCCTAGAAAGTAATTTCCCTTGATGAGTGATACTACCTCCATCTTATAAAAACTGTTCATTTTGATTTTTTTAAGTCTTTCTTTCAAGACATTAAATATTTTTTTATGCGTTATATAACACTTGATGAGTTGATGGAACATATATGAATAGATTTTGATTTAAATGTATTTTTATTGGATTAATTTTCATCAAGTATTATATAACACAAAAAAATAAATAAATAAAAAATTAAAGTGAAAGTTGAAAAATTAAAAACAATCCTTAAAAAAGTTAAAATGAACAGTTTTTATAAGATGAATGAATTATTATAAGCATAAGCATAAAGCAAGCTATTTGATTAGTTGTTACGCGTTGTTTATGGCGCAAAGTTGGACTAAATCAAAGAGGGCTTGTATTTTTTAACACAATACTCAGTACATATATCACACTTTGTTTTAATTTATTTCACTAGTCAAAACTTAAATGGTGGGAACTATAATGTTCATAGAGTATTATTTATCCTTATCAGATTAGAGCTTCATTCAATTAGAGCTCCGGGTATGGTGGGTGATGACTCTCATCACCATTGGCGGCACCTTATGACGCGAGAGACCACACCGAAGCTGGGCTGGTGGGTTTTGGCGGCGTGGCCACCAGCTCATGCTGAAGCATTTTATTTATTTATTTTTTTTTTGTTTTGAAAATGTAAAGAGACCGTGTTTACATTCGTTTGTCAATTTACTGAGTTGCCTTCATATTATCTAAGTATTTTGCTACTGTAAGAAAAGTGAGAAAAAGAGAGATCGAAGAAGAAGAAGATGGCTATGAGGGCTGAAAAAATATAACCCTATTTTTCTCGTACTTCCAAATATGCCTATTAATTCAAGTCCATTATTTGCTCAAAAACAATTAAAGCCCATTAACAGAAAAAAAATTCCAATTTTTGTAAAGTCCATTAAGCAAAAAAAAAAAAAAAAAAAAAAATTGTTATGTTTTAAAAGTTCCGTATAAATATTTTGCTATGCCATAAAAGTGTTATCCGAAAATATTGTGGTTTAATCAACGATAAAAAAAACAAATCAGGGCCTTATATTATCCTTAAAACTAGTTTAATTTTATTTTAAGTAATTTTCATTTAATGTAATTTTTTAATTTAATGTCTTTTTCTAATTATGTAATATTTTTTTTATTAGTGAAATTTTAGTTATATATATTGTTTTATTTATAAAAAAATGGTTCAACGGCATTAAAAAAAAATGGTGTTATGTTTAGAGCAGTTTCATTGATAATGCCATAACGGGCATTAGTGGGCAAATAACGCCGTTAACGGGCGTTAAGCCGTTGGACCTCCGGCGTTATTGCACCGTTAGTCCCCATGCGTTACCAAATCAACGCGCGTTAAAGGCTTACAAAAAAGAAAAAAAATTCAAAAAATTTACAAAACACCCCCTTATAACGGCTAGTGATCGTTTGTGTTTAAAAAAAATTTACAAAACAACCCCTAACGGCTAGTTTTATTAAAAAAAAAAATCAAAAATAATTTTTAACCACTATAAATACCCAACTAAAACACTATTTTTTTCACACTTCCACTACTCAATCCTCTCAATCTTCAATCTTTCATTCACTGGAAAAAAAAATGTCGGGAGGCAACGATGATACATTCTTCAATCTTCTCGGTGGTGGGTGGAATACCTCAAACCCGGGTTCATCATCTAACCCGAACGCGGGTTCATCTTCAAACCCCAACATGTCTCTTCCCAACCCACTAGGCTTCTCGAGCCAAGAAATGTGACAACAACATCAACAATATCTGTATTGGCAACAACAAAGCCAACAAAGCACCTTAAACTCCAACTTTCAAAATCTACAATTCTCACAACACTCACAACATTCACAAACTGAAACACATGATGTTCCTGAGACACCCACGTCTCCTCCAAAAAAATTCAAAGGTCGTGTTAAACGAAAGTCAAGAAAATCCAACGACCCCGAGCCCGAACCAATCGATGATGATGAAAAAGAATTAGCTATTGGGTGTTGGACTCCAGCAGAGGAAGAATTACTTGCAAGGTGTTACAAAGCTGTTACGGAGGATCCGAAAGTTGGGCGTGCACAACCCAAAGATACGTTTTGGTATCGGGTCACAAATGAGTTCAATAGACTCAACTTTCAACGGCGCAACAAGGATATGATGTCAAGCAAGTGGAAAACGTTGAACGCCTGTTGCACAAAGTTCAACTCTTTTTACAAACGTGCTCAACGGGAACAACGAAGCGGGGAAAGTCATATGGATGTGATGAAACGGGCAAAGCAATGGTATCGTGAGGAAACCAAAACAGCACCGTTTGCTCTCGATGACGCTTGGGAGGTTTTGCGTCATTCTAAGAAATGCGACACGTCGGAACCGGTTGATTTAACCGGCGATGCCCCAAGCCAAACAAACGAGGCTTTGTTTGGTCATGATGAACAACCATGCCCCATGGGAAAGAAACGTGCTACCAAGAAAGCAAGATCCGAGAGCTACTGGGGGAGCGAGCACTGGAGGAACGAGCTCGTCAACTTATTTCACCGAAACTATGGCAAACGAGTATCATATCAAACGTGAAACCGCCGCAACGGTGTATCGGGCCCAGCAGAAAAAAGATGAAACAATAACAAGGTTGGAGGAGATGAAGTTTTTGATGGTTGATACTGAAGGGAAAGATCCAAATGTCGTGGCTTGGATCAATGACGAAAAAGACCGAATCATCAAAAAATATAACTTGCAACCTCGTCAGTAGATTGTATTCTCGTCATTTCCTTTATGTTGTAACGTTTAATTTTCAGTGTCTTTTTTAATTTCGTTGTAATTTTTTTTTTTAATTTCGTATTGTAATATGTTTTCAAATTTAATGATATGTTTAGTTTAATAAATGAAGTGTTTGTTTTAGTTTAGGGGTTGAAATTGAAAATATGAAATGTTAAAATTTAACTTGGGATGTTATTGTTGTGGGTGTTTTTTGGGGATGTTAAGGTGAAATGTTAAAGCTGGTGTGGCGCTGACGTGGACGATGTTAAACTTTAACACTAAGTTATAGGGCTGAGCAAATGACCCGAAAGGACCGGACCGACCGATGGACCGACCGAGACCGCACTGGACCGGACCGGAGCGACCACATTTGGTCCGGTCCTCGGTCTTGGCTTTTGGGCTAATTCGGTCCTCGGTCCGGTCCGGACCACAAACCGACTAATTTAAGCTAATTTGTCTTTGTTGGACCGGACCGACCGAAGGACCGACCGGACCGACCACATTTGGTCCGGTCTCGATCTACGATCTTTTCCGAAATCGGTCTCGGTCCGGTCCGGTCTTGGCCGGTCTGGTCCGGTTTTTAGACCGTGCTCACCTTTACTTGATGTAAATGCTATTAGGGAGAGGGGACCAAAAGTGATATTCATGTGAAAAAGGTGTTCTTGGCACCAAACCCAGTAGCACAGTTGTAGATCCAAACTTCAAATATTCAAACACACACACACACACACACCATTTCCACTCAAATCATGGCACCTGTAAAACCCACAAAACACACAATCTCCCAACAAGCCTTCGGCGAAATGGTCCAGGAAAACATAACCGATCTGGGCATGGACCCAACCGAAGCCTTAGCAGACACAATCGAAACCCTATCTTTACAAAACGTAGATCTCTCCGGTATCATCACGTCCACACTTCCAGGCCAGCCCAACCCAGTCATCCAATCACTTGACAGAATCAAGCCTTACCCGATAAGAAAAAAGACAAAACCGCTATTTCTTTCCTTTATCAAGCCTTACCCGAGGAACAATTACTTCAAATAACAAAGCACAAAACCGCGAAGGACATTTGGAATGCTTTGAAAACTAGACACGTTGGCGAAGACAGAGTTCAACAAGCATGACTACAAACACTCAAATATGATTTTGAGATGTTACAAATGAAGGAAGACGAGACAATCGACACCTTCGCTACAAAACTAACAACACTCGTAAACAAAGCCGCTAGTCTAGGACACACAATTGAAGATAAAACCTTAGTACGGAAACTAATAAATGTTGTACCCGATAGGTATCTGCAAATAGTTGCATCAATAGAGCAATATTCTGATCTAAGTGAAATGACGATGGAAGAGGCAATTGGGAGACTCAAGGCGTACGAGGAAAGAATAAAGTTTAAGAAGAATAAGGACAATAACGATCAAGATAAGTTATTGTTTACACATCACAACAGTAACATTACTCACAGAAGACAATGTGAAAAATGTGGACAAAATTTGTTGCGAGGCCAAGAAAATAATTTCAAGGAAAAATCAAACAATAACTCAAATAAATTTACTCATGATAAGAGTAAGGTGATGTGTTTTAAATGCAAGGAGTATGAGCATTTTGCAAAAAAAATGTCCATCAAAAAAAGAAGAACAATCCAATCTCATTGAAGAAGACTTGGAACCAACATTACTTATGGCAATTGTTGAAGAAGCACCAAAAAAATATGATCATCTCGGAATAAAGGAAGATCACAACAATGAAGGTGGAAATAACCAGAAAAACATGATCAACCTGGACTCAAGGAAGATCACAACAATGAAAGTGGAAATAACCATAAAAATATGATCAACATGGACATAATGAAGATCACAGCATAAAAGGTGGAAGTAACCGAAGAAAAATTGATCTACCTGGATATAAGGATGATCACAAGCACTACATGAAATTAAAAGCTCGGATGGTGGATTTAGCCAGAAGATGAATCAAGAAGACTTAAAGACCTACGTCAAAGCGATTGTGATTGAGGGGGAGAATATTGGGTTAATCCCAATCCAATCAAAACTCAACCCAAAAGTCAACCAAGGCAAAAGTCAAACGCAGCGACATAACTGCCAAATAGCAGTTACAAAAAACATTTACACATCAAAGGGTCACACATGTTGATTCTAACGAACCAACACAACCTTTCATTGTGCCTTTTCATTTTGTATATATAGTTTAGAATCTCTAACAAACAATCGTATGCCTGATATATAGAAAACGTTTTCAGATTCAATTGTTTCTTGTATTTTTGGTATATTTTGATTATAGATTCAGAAAAACGGGCCAACAATTGAACCCTGAAAACACATTTGGAAATATGGGTGGTCCCGCATCTTTCTCTGTCTGGTACTTGTAAGTTTTCAAATATCGACTACAAAATGTGGCTTTTCCTTTAGATATACGAATAGCGTGAAGCATGCCATCACCGTCAAAGAGGTGGTAGGGACCCCGTGGTAGATACTGTGGATTTGGCCCGTTACGGAAGTATGCTCCATCAAGGCAACTAGGAAGCGTGCCCTCAATGATTTCACATTCAGTTGGAGGGAGTTCGTTAACAGGAGAAAAGTTATGTGATAAGACATGTTTTGGGTCAACCGAAACCCTAAGTGGTGGATCAATGAAGTTATTAATAAAGTCATCAAACACTTTGAAGATTACGGATGGTAAAGGCTGATCTTCCTTCACTGATTTTGTTCTGTGTTTACGAGTTGAAGATATTAGCTTTTTCGGCCATTTTCTTTTAGGCCTCCAAGTGGTTGTGACAGTTGGTTGGTTTTCTTCTATTCTGGCAGAAAAGACATGGCAAGCTGATGGCTGCGGTAATGATGGTGGCGGTGCTGGTGGTCGTCGTGGTGGTTGATGTTGAAATGGGATGGAATTTGGTCTTAAAAATGTTGACAGAAGAGATGTGGGAAAAGAGCCCATAATTTGGTAAGGGATGCCTTACTACTCTAGTGAAGAAGACTCATGCTTTTATAGCAAAACATTGAGAAAGGTATGTATGTTCCTTCACGTACTTTTGGATTATTCCTATATTATTACAGCTATTATTTCTATTTTTATCTTAAACTCTTAAAGTACGTAAATAAGCTACATAGCAAATTTACATAACCAGAAAGGTATCACACTTAAGGTTAATTACTCAACTTTTAAATACTCAACTTTGTTTTTCTTAATTTAAAAAAAATGATACTATTTTAGAATCATAATTAAGTATTTTAGTCTTATCAGAGTTACATCTATTCTAAATCACAACGATACTATTTTAGAATCATAATTATATATTAAGGACCCAATTTGCAAATCGAATCATCTCCAAATGTGACAGAAGGTATCATAAGATAACAGGGTTCAAACCTCGTTGGGTGTACATCTTGAGATAACGCGGGAAAATTCTGGAAAAGATATGGTTCAATCAAAATTTATCTGATTACCACGGTAGCCTGAACAAGGGATCCTGCTCCGTTTTACCGTTTACAATATCCAAATGGTAAACTGAACCGGATATTATCTTACAAAATTTTGGAAAAATGTTCAATCAGTTTTGAAACAAACCATAGGAATCTTGAACAAAAACTAGGTTCTGAATTAAAAAAAAAAAAAAAAAAGTGTCGTGCATGAGCGGAGTTTCGAAGTTGTGTTCATGCTCGTTGGTCGCGGGCATGAGATAATTCCTTAGGTACGAGAACCCAATTTTACTCAATAAGAACAAATCAAACAAGTAATGAAATGTAAAATGGTTTCACATATATCCGTTGTACTAAATATACTCAAAACGAAGCTGACCTAAATGCCAGTATGCCACACACAGATGCTTTATGGTTAAATGCATCGAGTCCCTTAAGGTATACCTAACAATATTGCGAGTAACAAATTAACCTAGAATTAAACTTATTTAAGATACAACTCATAATTCTAAAAAGCAAAAGTGATTTAGTTTCGTATGTGTCTCGTTCTTCTATTTTAAGTAGTTCAACATTACCTTCAACATAATCCAAATATTGTACTGATATCTTTTGCATATATCTATGTAAACTCAAGACATGAGGATGACAAATTAAATCTAAACCTAAGATACCTAAACATACATAATAGAGATATCAACCAAGAATACTTAAAGTCCTAATAACTCAAGATGTCTTTTGTTTCTTCTAGAGTTTATATAATGCTTTTACAATGAGTAATTGATGAAAATTTTTTCTTTAACTGAAGAGGTTTTTCGAAAACTTTTGCTCATTCAAGAGTTCGAGACAATATGTATCTAATTTATTTCCAAAGACCAAAACCTTCTCACACTAAGTTAATAACTTTGTATTATAAATATCCTCCTAAACATCTTCCTATTTAACTTCCTACTGAGAAAGTGGGTCATTTAAACAATCAAATGCTTAATTGACAAATAAGATGTAGGAAGATAAGATCATTCTCAATTGCAAATTTATAAGCAATTTTTCTATTATTGAAAAAAAAACCCTTTTAGAAAGCTTTTGCTTCAATGCAAATAAGTCCCTAATAGTAAAAAGCTATTGAAAAAGTCATTAAAAAGCTAGCATTTGAGATTGGGAGTTAAGTTGCATATTCAATCGTACAAGCAGATAAAACAGACTGTAGACAATGTACAACTGTAATGCGTAAATTGAGTGTGACAATCAAAAACAAGAGTGAGGAAATCAATTTTCATTGGAGATAGTCTAAGTCGAAGATGTTTATGAGGATATCTCATTTCTCTTTTAAAATCATTATTATACGGTAAATTTACTTTGTAAAAATAGTTTACCTATAAGAAAAACCTTGTGAAATAGTCTACAGTTTATTATAAGTTTGTGACTATAGCCATGATTGAGATTTTCTTACTTGTGGTGTACTGGTGTATGCTTTACATATTCGGAACACTTTTAACATTGATAGCCTCTTTTACGGAAGCAATTGACGCATACACAGACAAAGAATGTGAAAGAACATGAAATGACTATCATATGCTTATTCATTTTTCTATATATAGTTTCTTTGGATTATCTATGAACTCATTCAAATTTGAGTTCTAATAAACATCATAAATATTAAATACCCAAACAAAAACAGATTATTCATCTCTTCCACTTTTCTGGAGAGTTTATTGCCAACGAAACGATGGCATCATAAAAAATTTCATTCCAGATTGGCAGTGAAAACCGTTGCTTTCTCCACAAGCAAAGTAATATGGCTTCCATTTGTTAAGCACGAATTCAAACCCTTCTCCTGCACCTTGAGACGTATTTGCTACACGTTTTGCCCATCTTAAATCACACCTCAAAAAGCTCCATAGATTTGGTAGCAAATAAATGCTATGTGGATGTATGTTGGTATCACTTGGAGGATCAAATTTAAATACTGTAATATATTTAACATCAAAATGTGAGTAAATATAGCATGTCGAATATAAAGTGTGACAAGGTTTTGCTTGATACAATTATAAGTAGCAACTCATTTTTTTTCTACCATTTCAATGAAGAAAAGGGACTTCGAAAATGAATAATGCATGCATGATAGAGATACATACCTAGAGTATCGTTGAAGTAAAATGGGGCATTCGTACGAGCCCATTCACTGTAATTAAAGCCAAAACGCCAATTATCAGAACCACCAACAATGACTCTTCTAGAATTTTGAAAGGGATTCGGGTGTCTAAAAGGCTCATTGGTATAGTTGAACCCAAAGTTCCAATTTTGGGGACCCTGTTGGACGTCAGTTACTTGATCCAACTGCCAATATAGCGCCAATTATGGTTATCTGAATTAGTAATTGTGTGTTCATCAAAGCCATTTTACTTCACTTTGAGCTTTTGTCAAATGGAAGAAAAAGCCTTGAAAGTAATGAAATTAGCTTGGTAAGTTTGGAAAACATGTGTTTATATAGAGGTTATGTGAACAACGAATTAAACTAACAAATGGAAATGAGCCTAATTTGGCTTAGTTGGGCTGGTAAAATGTTGAAAACTTGTTGATCTTTTTTAAGTTCTTGTGTTCTCATTTGTTTGTGGCTTAGCAGAAAGTTCAAGCATATTTGGATCGTAGGTGGTATGTTTGTGTACTATCATGAAAGTCATGTACTGGTTTTCACAAACTTATAAATTTTTGTTAGAAAATTGTTTAGTTCACATTTTGCCAAGTTACACAAAATCTGAATTCATGCATTTGGATATCGCAAGCCTAATACAATCAATCCGAGTATCTCTAAAATGTAGGTTGAATAGTTAAAGTTGATGCAAGTTTTACTGTCTATGAAAATTTATTTCGCTTGTCTACAAATTTTTGCCCAAACTAGATTGGAAATAGTTAAAAAAGACCAATTTTGTAAGTATGTTTTGTGTAATTTACAGCCCTATAAATATATCAATGTGTTCTTTAATTAAATAGTGGAGTAGTATATTATTTACACATTATTTTTCTCATGTTGTATTACACTATAAAAGTATGTATAAATTTGTTAGCAGTGAGTCAATGTCAACGCAATGATCACATAAGAGAATATACTATGGAATTACATGGTCAAACAAAGCTGTGTGGATAATAGCTCCACTAAGAGCTTTTTTCTTGCAGGCTTATGACCATAAAATGATGTAATGAATATGAAATCATTTATCACACAGTCATTTTAGTTATTAACTTGTTTTCGTTTGCTCCACTTATACGTAATGTGTTAGCCCAATGACCCAATAATGGTTGACCTTATGTAGTTATGTACATGCTTATTAACAAAACTACGATTTACCAGTATAGCAACGGGATTTTATAACGGTAGATATTATGAGATTTTGGTTACATAAAACACTTAACCAAAATATCATTATAACTATATGCCGCTATAAAAATCTTTTGCTGTTATGTTTAATGCAGTACTCTCATCTAGTATATTATAGAAAAGATACTAGTATGATTTTTTGAAACTATATTAATAAATAGCAGAATTAGTCCTTGAGGTTAATACCAGAAATCAGATTAATCCTTATTTTTCAAAAATAATTACGAAACAACAAACCAAATAAGCAGCACAAAATCCATCGATCATCAACTTTAAAAATAACATTTTCAGCTCTTCCAACCAAAGGAAACAATTGATCAGTGCAACTAGCTAGGAGCTTCATTATTTTTATAAATTTAAAAGCTAGAACTCTAAACTATGACGTATTAAACATCAAACTAAATAAACCAAAATATCTCAAAATCAAAGCCTACTTTAATCTCGAATGAAACTTAAAACTCTAAGGAATAACGATATATTCCCAATCTATGTGCTTGTGTGCCAAGTGGCAAATTAGAACATATTGAAGAGGGGGTCTGGCTGAGATATAAAGATAAAGACCAACCAATTATCAATCCACCACGCGCTACTAGGGGCCATATGTTTCTTGCTTTTGTATTGAAGTTGGTGCGTATCGACTCCTAAATGGTATTAAAACTACAACTGTTGACCTCATACCTCTGGTGTTTGAGGGTTAAAATCTATGTGGCATCAACATGTCCACAATCTAATATAACAACCACATAAGCAGCACTACTACGATCATCACCTTCTTGATTATGAACACTTTTTGATACGCGGGTTTTTTTGGTTCATCGTTGTGATCAGAGCCGTATTCAAGGGTGTGAGGTGACAAGATCTCAAAATATTAGTGGCCTCATAATTTACGTTTTAGTATATATATTTGGAGCCCAAAAATCTATCGCACCGATGAAAAGCTTTGAATACTTAACTATCAAGTTTGATTAAGATTTATTAAAATCTATTTGAATGGATTTTAAGGGTACACTTAAAAGAAAATGGACATAATGTAATTTTCGCACAGGGCTTTCTAAAACTCAGCAACGGCTCTGGCTGTGATTTTAGTAAATAATCTAATTTAGTTTTCTGAATTTAGCTATATAAGTCAAGATCTATAAATACACAAGGACAAAAAGTTAGTCCGTGCAAGAAGATGTTGGAATTTTATACTCATAACAATTATACATAAAACAATTAACATCATCAAAGCAAGCAGCGGAAGACAATAGGAATAATATATGTAATAAATTAACCAAACAAGAAAGTGCGTACCTTTTAGCAATTCAAATAATCAAACGATGATGTGATCAAGTAACAAAACCCAAAACCCTAAACTAGGGTTTCACAAAATCGTCCCACCCAAAAATCGACCACCAAGGAATACAAGCTCAAGTGTGCTTGCTCTTCGTTCTTGTACCCACGTACTAATAGCGATTTGATGTGGAAAAGCTAGTTCCTTGAATCACAAATAAACCAAACACTAGTTTCTTTCACTTGGAAAAATCGATCCCTTTGTGGAGGGGGGTTAACGATCGGCCAAGAGAAAGAGGGAGGAGAGGAGAAAAGAAATTAGGTTATCAAAGTGATCCAAGGTTAGTCAATAATGAATACATTGATTTGTATTTATAGTTAACATATCTTGGAGTACAAGTTTGAGTGGGTTTGGGTTTGGGAACCCTCCACCGATCGGCCAAAGCATCCCAAAGGGGATTCTAGAACTTTCCCGACATCTAATTTCATTCTTAGTCCTTATAGTTAATATTTAACGACCGTTAACCAAACCTCGTTAATCATTTAACTATTGTTATGTTTTATTTAGTGATTAATAATTAATAATAACGTTTTATTTATATTAATTATGTACATCAATTCTCATAACGCATG
Source organism: Chrysanthemum makinoi (assembly GCA_910596185.1). Lineage (NCBI taxonomy): Eukaryota > Viridiplantae > Streptophyta > Magnoliopsida > Asterales > Asteraceae > Chrysanthemum > Chrysanthemum makinoi. The sequence continues at coordinate 306,103,385 of OU343223.1, read as the reverse complement.
TGTGCAATCCCGAAGTCTCGAGTTAATCCGACATACTATTATTTAAATATCCATTAAAACCTTTCGCTCCCACTTGGATATTACTTAATATAGTAATGACATTGGTTAGTCTAGCTTTTACACGCCAACGCCCCCAGATCAAATCGAGCATGGTCTCTGGAAAACCATTTAATGATTCATCATTTTTACTTATCGCTTTGTTACTAATACTACATTAACTATGAATATGGATCAAGTCATTTCATAAGTTAATATTCGTTTTCGTTGTATATGATTGAACAAGATTACCAAATCATCGAACGTATTCGGATAGATTGGGTATAGCCATACAAACATCTTGTCAACCCTACGAGGGGCCCAAATATAGTATTATGCTTTGAAACAAATTCAAATGAACAAATTCTCTTGACTACAAACATAACTCATGAATTTTGCAACACTTCCGAAAAGTAGCCCTTATAACTACCGCCACGATAGCGTTAGACTATCTTACACAAATGCACTACATTCATATCGTTATCACGTATCTCAAGTCTGAGGATAAACACTTCATGATATACTTAATGATAAAATCCTAAAGTATCATCATGTAAAGTTGGGATGAGTCCAATATTCAATTCATTGAATATCATGTGAATCTGGTATGTCCCACGCATCAATATACTTTAAAAGTATATTCTACCAAAACTCAGATTTGTCTTAATTCAATGACATTCCCGTATCATTGATCGACAACGGACTATTTAGAATAACATAAGTTATTCACTGGATTAAACATGCAAATATAGGATATAATATTAAGAAAATGAAAAATAAACATAACAACTATTTTATTTCATTAAAGTAATATTTGTTCATAACATCCTTTATCCAAATACTAATCACGGATCTGCATGAAACTACTAGCTAAGCGAAGACCTATCCCATCGCATGGTCATAAGTTTTTCTTTGGCAAAGGTTCGGTAAAGGGACTAGATTATCATCTGATGAACTTTGAGTAGATTGATTTCACCTATGTCGACTTGTTCTCGAACATAGTGATATCGACGAGGAAAATGTCTGGCACCCTTCATGACTCCAGGGCTCATTGGCAAATGTTATTGCAGCAGAGTTGTCACAATACACATTTAAAGGTAATTCGATTGAGGGCATTACTCCGAGTCCCGAAATGTATTTCCTAATCCAAACGACTTCCATCGCAGCCTTCTCGGCAAGCGGCTATGTACTAAACCAGTAATAGACACATTGCAACCGTTGTTTGCTTCTTGCTCTGCCAGTCAACTGCTCCTCCATTAATGACAAAGACATAACCGGCTTTGAGACTTCGTATCATCTTTATCGGTTTGGAAAGACGCATCGCATAAAACCAGTGAACATCAAGTAAATCTCATCTGATTTCCTCCATACACTAGAAACATTTCTTTAGTAGCCCTTAGATACTTAAGAATGTTCTTAACGACTGCAGTGTTTCACACGGTTCTGTTGATACCATTGGTAATGTTCTGCGTGCAAACGCCACATCGCCTTGTACATCTTACAAAGATACATGATAGATCCTATGGCCGAAGCATAAGGAACTTTCTTCATGTATTCCACCTCGGCAGGTGTTGGCGGCATAGTTTATTACTTAAGCCATGTTCAACTTGCATAAATATCCTTCTTGGAATTTTGCATACTAAATCTCTTCAAGATTTTATCAATGTAATCACTTTGGCTTAGTCCAATTAACCGCCTTGATCTATCTCGGTAGATCTTGATTTCCAGAATAAATGCCTTGCTCCCTAAGTCCTTCATAGAAAAGCACTCTCCAAGATAAGACTTTACATCTTGCATACTTGGAATGTCTTTTCCCATGATCAATATGTCATCGACATATAAGACAAGGAAAATAACATTACTCCCACTAGCTTTGGGATACACACATGGCTCATCAAGATTTTGAGTGAAACCAAATTTCTTGATTTCTTCATCAAACTTCTTGTTCCATTGCCTTGATGCTTGCTTCAATCCATAAATGGATCTTTGAAGTTTGCATACACGCTTCGAATACTTCGGATTCACAAACCCTTCAGTGCGCGCCATATAGATGTCCTCATCTAGGCGACCGTTTAAGAAGGCAGCTTTGACATCCATTTGCCATATCTCATAGTCATAGTACGCAGCTATGGCTATAAGAATCCTAATAGCTCTAATGTCAGCTACAGGAGAAAATGTCTCCTCGTAGTCTACCCCATAGGTTTGAGTATACCCTTGGGCTACAAGACGAGCTTTATAGGTGCGTGCATTGCCATCCATGTCTGTCTTTATCTTAAAGAGCCACTTACTTCCAACTACCTTAGCATTTGGAGGTCAGTCAACCTCTATCCGGACTCAAGTTATCTTTCATGGATTGCATTTCCCATTCATTGCAACTTCGCCATTTTCTCCTTTTCGGGACTCATCATGGCAGCTTTATAGTTAGCAGGTTCACCAAGATCCCCTAACATATATTCCTCAGCTTCTACTTTGAGACATAGACGCCAGTGCACGCGTAGTCCTTGCGGATCTCTACGAATGGGAACCACTTCAATCTCGTGGAACGCCTGACTTTCGGTTCTACTTGAGGTTGGCTAGTGTTTTCAGAAGGTGTTGTATCTTCTATATCATCTTCCAGATCATAAACTCTCCCATTGAATTCATGAGATATGAGATCCCTTTCAAGGAATTCTCCATACCTAGCAACAATTACTTTGTTTTCAGGTGGAAAGTAAAAGTAGTAACCCATAGTTTCCTTTGGGTATCCTACGAAGACACATTTAACAGATCTAGGTTAACTTATCGCCAGAGTCACGCTTTAACAAACGCTCACAACCCGAGACCTTTAAGTAAGACAAGTTGGGAGGTTTCCCATACCACACTTCATAAGGAGTCTTATCAACCTTCTTAGTTTGAACCATATTCAATATGACGTAGCAGCTTCTAAAGCATAATCCCAAAAGGATAAGGGAAGAGTTGTAAGATTAAACATAGATCGCACCATGTCTAGCAATGTGATTCCTTCTCTCTCGATACACCATTTTGTTGTGGAGTATATGGAGATGTGAGTTTTGGACAATACCACACTGCCTAGATAATCTTTAAACTCTTGGCTTAAATATTCACCACCTCTATCGGATCGAAGAGCTTTAATCTTCTTTCCTAGTTGCAGTTCTACTTCACTCTTAAAACCTTAAATGTTTCAAAGACTTCATGTTTATGTTTAAGTAAATAAACATAACCATAACATTGAAATCATCAAGAAGGTTAAGAAGTAGCTAGCACCCTTTCTTGACACATGTCTTAGTGGTCCACATACGCCAAGATGTATCACACCAAGAAGATCAGAAGCCCTTTCTAAACTATTTGTAAAAGGTTTCTTGGTCATCTTCCCAGATATACAAGATTCGCATTTATCAAATGATTCATCATTGATGTCTTGCAAAAGCCCATCGTGTTGCAGATGTTGCATGCGTTTCTTGCCTATATGAGCAAGTCTACAATGCCAAAGAAATGAAGAATCCAAATCACCTTTGATTCTTTTATTATTGATGCTAAAGACCGAATTATTTTTATCAACAACATTATCATGCAAATCAATTTCAAACACACCATTTATTGGAATAACATTAAAGTAAAAAACATCATTTAAAGAAATCGAAATTCCATAATCGCGTAAATGTATGAACGAAACCAATATCTTTTAACAAGGAAACAGAAACGACACCCCTAACAATGGAAGGTGCGTAATGACAATCGTTTAATGACATTACTAAACCCGAAGGTAAAACTAAATCAAACGTGCCTATAGCTTCAACGACGCATGTGCTCCATTACCCACGTGCGTGTATTGTCAGTCCATAGGCAAGCTTCCTTGCTCCTCTAAGTCCTGCGGGTATTACATATATGTGAATACCACATCCAGTATCATATACCTAGGAATTTATTTTATGAGGAAAAGCAAATAATTCTATCATCAAAAGAGTACCGGAAGTATCGCCACAAGTGCGATTTTTATACCTCTTATTGCGCAACTCATCAAGGTACAGTGGACAATTCCTCTTCAAGTGTCCAACCTCGGTGCAGTGATGACAAGCCATATCCTTCTTCGGATTTTCACGCTTCTTGGGAGGGTACTTCTTGGGTTCTTGCTGATAAGTCAAAACTTGTTTTCCTTTATCGCCTTTACCCTTACCTTTCCCTTTCTTGTTCGCTAGCGGCTTATTAGGCTTAGAAATTCTACCCTTTTGGATGGTCAAAACCGCAGGTGTAGAAGCCTTCTTGGGCAAACCTTTTCGTAATCAATGAGCATTGCATGTACCTCATCCGTCTTCCCGTGCAATGCATATTATAATTGCGCACGAAACCATCAAACTCCTTATTAAGGGATTTGTTGATAAGGCCAATTTGTATGTCATTAGGGTAGACATAGTTCAAACGCCCAACTGGTCCATGTAACTCATCATTTCCGTGCAAGGTACGCTACGGTTTCCGTCTCCTTGCTTGCAACTATGAAGAGCATCTATCAAATCATACACTCTCTACGAGGCTTTTCAAACAACCTTTGCAATTCTTCAAGCATGAGATTAGGGAAGTAATTCTCAAACTACTTTTGCAAGCTTGAGTTCATACTCCCGAGCATAATGCAGGCGACCTCATTATACTTGTCATACTCAGATTGCCATGTAGCTTCAGCAGGCGCATGCAGTTCGAGAGGACAAAGGCGTAGTCAAATAATTGAGTCTTTTGGCAACCCTCAAGACAATTCTGAGTTGCCGACACCAATCATTGAAATTACTACCAATTATTCAATTTCTCTCGATCAAACATAGATTTGAACGACGAGGCTAGTGCAGAGATTCACTTGAGCCATTTCTACTGTAAATAAAAGTTCAAAAGTTAGTATTTTGATAAGTAAACATTCAAGAAAATAAAATACCCTTTGGTCAATATTCATATTAACCATAGAATTTTCCTTGAATTTTGGATCCTCATTATCATAGTTTCACCACATCAGTTGATCCGCTAGTGGTGAAAGTATAGAATAGGTAATCGTTGAAAAACGATAATTGACAAACAAGTTTTCAATTCCAAAAGTTATGGGATTTACAATTTTGCCAAAACAATTAATGCAAAACGTAAGCATGTTTCATCCCATCTCATGCCTTAAGCCTTAGGTCTCACTAACAACTTAATTAAGTTATCTAATTTAGAAACCGCAAATCATAAAGTCGAGGTCTCACACAACAAAATAATTCACCTCGTTATTGTAATCTAGATCAAGGTCTCACATAACTAAATTACAACTTCAAGTGTTTCATATCATTAGATGGCATAAACTTAAATTTAAAGGGTACAATTTTGATGTGTAATCAAAACTTATGTATAAAGAAGCATGCATACAACTTTATAACATAATATTTTTCGAAAAAACTTACATTAGATTTTTAATTGCTAAGATTGAATTCTACAAAGTTTTAATCGATGCGTTGAGAAACTTACAACTTTGCACTAAGATGCTTTGTACATTGAATGGTTATACTAGGTAGCTCCAATCGAACTCACAGAGGGCGTAGGACCGAGTAAGCGCATAGCATAACCTTAGACATCCTTTCGGCTGAGACTGTGCTCACTTCTTAAATAACCCTTTATAGTTTGTTCTAGTGGGTGAGCCGTTCTAACCATTTAGTACAATCGCATCAATCGATTAAAAGTTCAAGAATAATTCTTAGATAACAAATCGGTTTAAGCCATTATTTAGTCTATTTAATTTTCTATTCCAAAAACCCTTTTTGCTTACTAACATGTCAAACAATATATAAACAAAAAAGCATTTTAATAAAATTAAACACACTCAAATAATATAAACATATAACTAAACAATTTAACATATGTAAAACAATTAGCCACATGCATAATTATTTCAATAAACTCTAATAACAATTCTAGTCGTAAATTAATGCATACATTAACTAGGACTTTCATCTCAAGAAGGTAGATGAGCCACATACATCGACAAGTCGATCATCGTAGCCGAAGTTAATAGTATACCAATTAGCACATAACGAATTTTATTAGTTATAATTGAGGTCTTCCCCAATTCGATAATTATTAAATAAATAAAACATGTGTGTATCACTTAACAATTAATCAATCATACAATAAACAATACTCCATGGCAAAACATGCATGTTCCACCATGGATTCCGTATAACAATTATCACCCAAGATACGCATATTACATGGCACATACCAATTATTCATTAATTAACCACATAAAATAAGCATGCAATCCTAGGGTTTCTACAAGTTTTACAAAATTAAAACCTAATTATATAAATATTAGGGTAATCGACCCATATATATAAAAAATTAGGGTTTCGAATTCAAAACCCTAGAAACCATCAAAAGCATGCAAATAACCATAAAGATTCAATTTTTATGTGTTTCGGTAATTAATTACATCATATTAACATTTCATTGATGCCACCTTTGTTGGAATTTTATACTCATAACAATTATACATAAAACAATTAACATCATCAAAGCAAGCAGCGGAAGACAATAGGAATAATATATGTAATATATTAACCAAACAAGAAAGTCGCATTACCTTTTAGCAATTCAAGTAATCAAACGATGATGTGATCAAGTAACAAAACCCAAAACCCTAAACTAGGGTTTCACAAAATCGCCCCACCCAAAAATCGACCACCAAGGAATACAAGCTCAAGTGTGCTTGCTCTTCGTTCTTGTACACGCGTACTAATAGCGATTTGATGTGGAAAAGCTAGTTCCTTGAATCACAAATAAACCAAACACTAGTTTCTTTCACTTGGAAAAATCGATCCCTTTGTGGAGGGGGTTAACGATCGGCCAAGAGAAAGAGGGAGGAGAGGAGAAAAGAAATTAGGTTATCAAAGTGATCCAAGGTTAGTCAATAATGAATACATTGATTTGTATTTATAGTTAACATATCTTGGAGTACAAGTTTGAGTGGGTTTGGGTTTGGGAACCCTCCACCGATCGGCCAAAGCATCCCAAAGGGGATTCTAGAACTTTCCCGACATCTAATTTCATTCTTAGTCCTTATAGTTAATATTTAACGACCGTTAACCAAACCTCGTTAATCATTTAACTATTGTTATGTTTTATTTAGTGATTAATAATTAATAATAATAACCTTTTATTTATATTAATTATGTACATCAATTCTCATACGTAATGTGTGCAATCCCGAAGTCTCGAGTTCGAATCCGGACATACTATTATTTAAATATCCATTAAAACCTTTCAGAAGAGATGGAAGAAAAAACCATGGAGATGTAGTAATCTTAAACAACTAAAACCGGATCTCCTTGAAGACCAATGAACTAGGATGATGCACTTAGATTGTTATACGCTATGTCATTCCTAGCTCTCCACAAAGATCACACATTGTTCTTGGTACCTACAAAATATGGGGTGTTGAAAAATGGCGGATCCAGTAAACCGGATCGGATCTCCTTGAAGACCAATGAACTAGGATGACGGCATCACTTGTACACCCGTTGAGCCCCCTTTGAACTTTTATTCTTAGTTGTTCATTAATTAGATAAAAACTTTAGGATCTGTCAGGTTGTGTTAATTAATATGTTTTAAATGGATCTTTATTTTTGGGTAAAGGGGAGTAATCCTGCACCCTGGTAAATATATTAACCAAAAGAAAAGTTTAAGAACAATGGATATGAGTGAAATCTCATATCTCAGCCCGTTACATAGGCATAAAGCTTACATAACAAGATACTACCTATTTTCTAAACAAGAAAACAAACCACTACTCAAATGATAACATAGGACATAACGAAAGAAAATTACTTCCTAGGACCTTGTAGCTTGGTGCCATACATGGTATTAAAGGCATCCAAATTCCCTGGAAGATCATAAACCTGCTTCGCATAGTCATCGTCGTCATAGTCATCATACTCATCTTCAAACTCTTGGCCACCACCACCGAATAGATTAGCAGACTCATCAAATGGGTCAGCAACCACCTCATCATCAGAATCAGAAACCACGATATCTCCCACTTTAGAAAAAGGATTAACTCTCTTAGTAGAAGAGTAGAATAACTCTACAAACAAAATGAGATCTTCTCGTTCTTTTGCATATCACCATCTTCTAGACTTATAATCTTTCTCTTTGTGTTACATTTGGGGTAGTTGAAAACGCATAAAGAACCCAAATTGCCAAAAATACTATTAGTGTGCATTTTAAAAAAACAGCTATTTTTTCTAGATTTTTTACATTTCATGTGTTAAATCGGGTGTAGCCCATCATCATGTTATGTTCAACACTGGTGTTAAATATCTTATAAAATTAACAGGGAAGAAAATGCATAAGTTTTATGGAATCTTACAGACAAAAACGTACTGTTATAAAGGTTTAAGTTGATAAAGATATGAGTTTAATTATACGGAGCTTTAAGTTTGATGTCAATAGACAATAGTCGTGGAGATCAACCACAACCAAATTATTTAAATGTTAATATAAAATCCTTCTGATCTTCACGTATAGACTTTTAAATCTTAAGTTTTGTTTTGAACGGAACCACAAGGGTGGCCTAGTGGTAAAAGGGGTTGTGTCTATCACTCTAAAATGTGTGAGGTCTCAAGTTCAATTCCTGCTAGGTGCAAACAACTTTAAGTGGCCACGCCAACCTCCTGAAAAGGGAGGGCTTTAGAGCACTACTAGTGCCGGTTGACATTGAAGACACCGGTCTAAAAACTTTTGGGAGGGATTTTATTTCATTTTAGGTCATCAAAATTTTCAATCTTCCGCCATAAAGACAGTGACCAACTCACCATCCATCTCTCTAGACCCGTTTCGAAACCCTTAACCACTTCACCGTTGACGCAGCTCCACTTAACCAAAGGAGTGATCTTGATGTCATCATTAAGTTTATGTATGTTGCAAGTCAAATTAATAGTAGAATATTTGTGAGTTTTTGTTGGATTAAGCACTAATTTATAATATAGATGTGTATGTGTGAATGATTTCCTTGAGGCAACTCTTGATTGTTGACCTTTGAATGTGTGATTGCTGGAATTAGGGATAAGATCAAATTAAAACATATAAACTAATTTGCCTCCGTTTTCTTATTATTGTTGCCAAATACTCTGTGATGATTAACCGCAGAAATAGATCTCGATGAGACCTGATTCACCAGTTTGTATCGGTTTCAAAGGGTCCTCTCTGGTTCGTTTTCGGATGGCTTTAATTGGATAGCCAAACCTGTGGCGACACCGGTCCCCGGTTGAACACGTTGGTCCGGTTTTCAAAACTATATGTAACATCAACTTGTTAACTTGTATGAAGTTTTGTGTGTTTTATTAATTTGTATAATGTGTATAATAACATGTATTTTTCATTTTAGAGTGTTTTAAAAATATCATTAATTAGTGAGTTTAATTATTTTATATTTTTGATTATGTTGTAGCTTCTTTAAATTGTACGTTATGAAAATTTTATTGTACTTTTTAGTAAGGGGTGTTTTAATTGGTTGTTTTTAATTTGGTAGATGTGCTTTTAATTGGTTGTACAATGTGAATAAATTATTGTACTTTTAAGTAATGAGGTGTTTAAATAAGAGTATTAATTACACTATGCATTTCTCTCTCATTTGACCAATTTCAACAATTCAACTTTTTAACTTTTCACCTTTGACTGTTTTTCTATTATATGTAGTATAGATTGTTGCCAAATAATTCGTAGGTTAATTGAAACAATTAATGGAATACTTTAATTGAATGCTTTTTTGCATAATATACAAAGTTATATATGCTTTAGACTTATTAATAAGTTGGCTAACTGCAACATCTTAAAATGGATAAGATTTCAGCTGTTGTATAACATAATTCCATTTGGTCTTTCACAGGTTTTAATTGTTGACTACAAATTTGTATTTCCAAGTGGGATGACGACTGCAGTACTTATTAACGTGTTTCATAGGCAGGGAGACAATATGTCAAGGTACTTGAACCGTATTTCTTGCTGAAATATGGGATTATGAGAAATGAGCTGAACAAATAAGCTTATAAGCCCAAATATAAACTAAAACAAACGGCCATGTAAACTTTTAAATATATGCTAGTTAGTCAGAGATCTTAATATGGTTATTATTAGCAGTTTAATAACATACTATTTGGTGATGATGTTATAGGGGCGTAATGTGGTAATTGCTAAGGCTATGGAAAGAGTTGGGAAAGATGGTGTCATCACTATTCAAGTAAGCTTGATTTTACGTTACTCTTATTATCATGATCATGAATGGCGGATAATTTGATAAGCTCTATGAACGGATGTAGGACGGAAAGACATTGTATAATGAACTAGAAGTTGTTGAGGGAATGAAGTTGGACAGGGGATATATATCTCCACATTTTATCACGAACACCAAGAATCAGAAATGTGTAAGTCCATGCGCTTATTAGTCTAGTAATTGTATTATGTGGATCTATTCAAACTTGTATGCATGTTGAAAATGGTTAACTTTTTGATGATTCACAGGAACTGGATGACCCTATTGTTCTAATCTACAAGAAGAAGATTTCAAACATTAATTCCGTGATCAAAGTGTTAGAGTTGCCACTGAAGGTAGATTCCTTATTCAGAAACAAAGGCCACTATTAATCGTTCTGTCAAGATGTGGAAAGTGAAGCGTTGGCTACCTTAATTCTTAACAAGCTCCGTCTTCGCATTAAGGTTTTTATTGTTTCCATAAATGTTGAAATACTTCTCTCTGAATAACAAAGTATATCTTAGCTTACTTAAGCTTGTCAAGTTTCTGCTTAGGTTTGTGCCATAAAAGCTCGGTTTTGGTGAGAACAAAAGATCAACTTGCAAGATCTTGCCACTCTCACCGGAGGCCGTCGCTTTTGCTTTTTTAGTTATGTGGACGTTTCCTAGTTTTAATGGCGTAAAACGGGTTATTCTTGAATACTGATAGGTTGTGTAACGGTCTAAAAAAGGGTTATTCTTTGAGACGGCCGGGTACTCCAAGAGACATTTTTAGTAAAAATCTTTTAGATGATTAATGTAAGAAAAGGTTATAAAATCTATATCGTCATATTAATAATGTAACTTTCATGAATAAAGTGATTTTGGAGGTGGTAAGCATATGAAATACACACTTGACCTTGTATGACCTGTCTATAGTTCACTAAGTTTTCAGATTGTGATAATATGACCCAAAGGCGACCCGTTATTAAGTAAATGAGTTGAAATTGCCATATTAATTATGTGTCGATTCGTAGATCCTTTACGAGGGGCCTTTTGTTTGACCTGCAGTTATAATGTAAGAACTTGGTATGAACCTTGACAACGTGGAGTTGGAAATGCTTGGCTCATATAAAAAGGTTTGTTGCACGATATCAATCATTAATAACAAGTAGTGACTTGATGTTTGTTTTCGGTGTAAAATGAGTGTTCTTGTTGCAGTTCTTGTATCAGACGAAAGATGACACAGTTGTGCTTGACAGTGCTGGTGATAAGAAGTCGATAGAAGAACGATGTGAACAGGTACATGTCTTTTAATGTTTCATTTACAAGTTCACGGAAATTACATATTTGATATGATGTTAAGACGGTGTTGTGTTCTGTTATCGTTGAAAATGACGATCGTGTCAAGAATCGAGTCTAGCACATCTGATTATGATAGAGAGAAGTTCCAAGAGAGGCTGGCTAAGCTTTCTGGTGGCGTCGCTGTACTAAAGGTTCATGCTTGTTACAGTTAATCCGACTTCCTTATATCTGAAAGTTTTCACGTGTACATTGATATAATACGTAGTAAAAAATTGTTATTGTGTTCAGACTTGAGGAGCCAGTGATTATGGGCTTTGGCTATTAGTAACTACTTTCTCTTTCATATTCTTCATTTTGCCAACACGTCTTTACAATCCGTCATTTTACCAGTAACTACAAATCTCTAGAAAACATGGATCTAACAAAACATGTTAGGAACTTCAATTATTAGCATGCAAGGAGGTAAAGTACACGTGTCAAGCAAAGATTAATTAACAAATTTGAAAATCCATGAAGTATGAAGAGTATAATTGTAATTACTATATGCTACTATTAACAGTAAGTTTGTTTACTCCTTTCCAGTTCATCAAGATGGTCTTCTCTTATTTTTGTTCTTTTTGTGCTTCTAGTGTTTACTTTCTGGTTCTTGCAGCTGTATACGAGAGTCTCGAATGCAGGGTACTTTTAAGCAATAACTTGGGGGACTAACTAACAAGAGGAAAAAGAAGAATGTTACCAGTCAAGCTATAAAGTTATGTTTGTGATATGATCGAGTCTTAGTGATTTAGGTATATATATTCAAGTTAAGAGATGTTTGAAGCTCCTTATAAAGGATGTTTTGTATTCTTTATTTGCTAATTGCAAATGCAGTATAAGATGTTTGAGATTGCCTATTTAGATTACTTTAAATAATCAATTGCCTATTTAGCTCATACGGGCTGTTTGGGAATGCTTAATTAAATGCCGCTATAATGGGAATTAGAGTGTTTTGATTACCTGTTGAGTCTCCTACAACATGTAGTGGGTTTGTTTGGGATTGCTTATGAAAACTGCTTAGAAAGTTTATAAGCGGTTTAGAAAGGCAATCTTAAACAAACCCACTACATGCGGTAGTCTCAAGGGGTAATCACAAACACTCTCATTCCCATTATAGCAGCAGTATAATTAAGCATTCTCAAACAGCCCAAACTTTTTTTTTTAAAAATCACATAAAGACCGGTTTATATAATAACAACCGGTCTTATAGATATCTTTTAGACCGGTGCATGAACCGGTCTTTATATATAAACGAACCGGTCTTAAAACTAATTTTTTAGACCGGTGCCTAGACCGGTCTTTATGTTCAAAACCTTTTAGACCTCCCCCCATTTAGACCCCCCGATAAACCGGTTTAAAAGACCTTTTCAACCGGTCTAAAAGACATTTTTTTGTAGTAGTGGAGTCTGTGTGGCGGTGGGTTCAAACCCCGTGAATTAGTCGGCCAAAAGGTCGGAAATCATGGTTACCAAAAAAAAAATTGTTTTGAATGGCAATACTTTTACATCTTATGTTGCTATAAGAAAAATCCTAATATGCAGCAAATATTTGTCATTGACAAGATAAGCTGGTCATTCATGTCATTTAGCGACTAGAATTCGTATGGTTAATGTCAGTCCCAAAGTTCGATAAGAGACAAATATAAAATAGTCGTCACTACTTAGTGAACAACATATGTTCGTTAATAAAAGTGGTCACAAACAATACAAGCTAGTCACTCATACTCTGTAATTGATTGCTCAGTTATATGAACAGTTATTTAGCAATGATTTAGAGAACTTCATGCATGTTATGATGCACAATATGACCTGGAAATGAAGTGAAATGCAATAAGATAGAAGAAATAAAAGTACGAAAATTCTTAACTTAACTTTCCGTCACAGACATATAAGATGTGTTATAGTGCGCCACCAAGTTCCAGCCACATAATCAAACCGTATGGTGGCACGGTGAAATGACACTCCTAAAATATGCCAATAGCAATGAAATTTTGCAACCACTAGTAAGTCGTTGCTAAATTCACATATTAGTAATGAATATAGCAACGAAAATTAACAAACTTGGATTCTTCCATTAGCAACAATTTTTACTTGCCAAATTAGCTGCTATCTTTTCAAATTTGGTGGGAATATTCCCTCTCTTTTTTAGCAACGGCTCTTTTTAAAATTGTTGTTGCAAAAAATTTAGCAACGAAGTTTTAATATTTGTCAACAAACCATAAATTATTAGCAACGAAATAGTAAATATAGCGGCAAATCATTTGTTGCAAATTTATTGGTCAAAACTTTTGAACACTTTTGTTGTTAAATCTTTGAAAAAATGTGGGAAAATTCCCAACTTCTTTTATGAACAAGTTAACAAATTCTGATTTAAAATCTTTTTCTAACTACTATATTGATGAAGAAATTGAGGAAAACTTCTCACCTTTTTGTTGGAAATGTATATATTTACAAACATGTGAATGTCCGGATTCGAACTCGTGACCACGGGATTGCACAAATTAGCGAATGAGAATTAAAGTTAAATAATTAATGTTTATGTTTACGATTAATTATTGCACATTAAGTCCGATTAACGATCGTTAAGTATTTAACGGAAAAATGACTAACGACCGTTAAATGAAAAGAGAAAGGACTAGAAATGGAAAACTTGGAAAAGTTATGGGTTTTTCCCTTGGGCTTTCTACATGGCCGGCCAAGGGGGGCTTCCCAAGCCCTAAATCATAACTTGTTCCCAAAGTTTCCCTACTAGTATATAAAGAGGGTTAGGTTCTAGGGTTTCATACACTTGTGCATTGAATTAACCCTAGATCTCTCCTCTCCTCTCTCTAGTCTATATTTCGGCCGAACACCCTAATAGTAAGGGAGTTTGGTTTCTTTTTGCTTAAACGAGGACTTGTGTTAGATCTAGCAATTGCTTGATTCGTTGGTTAATTCGTGTGTACAAGAACGTGGTTGTAAGACATTATTCTTACACCAATTAGTACTTTGTTTTGCTCGCTCAAGGGATTTGTAATTCGCAAGAGGTACGTTACGCATACTTTCAGTTAATTAATTTATTTGTTATGATCTTTAAGTCTTCCGCTGTGTACTCTTGATGTCTATATGTTTATTGTATGTTTTATATATTATAAACTCAATAGTGGCATCACGAGCCTTGTATAACAAGTAATTAATTACTGAAACACATAATTAAAATAAACATGAATGTGTTATTATTTGTATGCTTAGATCTAGGGTTTGCAAAACCTAAACCCTAATTTTGAGGGGGGGCGTTTTTATGGTGCCCTAATTAGGGTTTTGTAAACTATTGTTTTAATTGGATTAGAAACCCTAAGATGCATGCAACTTTATGTGTATATGCGTAACTTTGATTTAATTGCATTAATTGTTAAGTGTAATTTTATGTCCATGATAATTATCTGCATGTTTTATCATGGATCTGCTTTTATTGTATGTCTTTCTTGTTTAAGTGATATACACTAATTTTTGATAGATCTAAAATTGGGGAAGACCTCAATAATTATTAATTTAATCAATTATGTGCTATGTGGTATTTATTTAATTTTGACTTCTGCAATCGATGAATCGATGCATGTGGTTCACCTTGTACATAGATGAAAACGGGTGAAAGTCTTAATTAAATATATACATATTGACAGATCTAGAATTGGTTATTAATAGGATTTATCAAAACGTTTGCATGTGGCTATTTGATATGCATGACTTTTATTTGTTATGCATTCATTGTTTATTTGTTTATTTTTATAAATACTTGCTTGTTTATGTGTAACAAAGGTATTTTTACAAGAAAAATAAACTGACCTAAACAATGGTGAAACATGTATTTTAAGAATAGTAATCATAATCGTTTAATTTATTGATGACTTTGGTACAAATGGTCCGAAAGGCTCACCCATGAGAATGAACTAATAAAAGGGGTTTAAAGAAGTGCGCATACAGTCACCGAAAGGATGTCTAAGGTTGTGCTTTAGCGCACGGTCCTCGCCCTCTGTAAGTTCGAGTGGAGCTACATAGTAAGCCATTAAATGTGCAAGCTCATCTTAAGGGCGAATTAGTTTTAATTCCATGCGCCACTTCGGTGGTAATTATCCGAAACACTAAGTGTTTACACTTATGCAAAAGTACGGTATAATGGATGATAATTAACACTAAATTCCTTGATTGGTGAACCCAATACCTCAATTAAAGTTTGATGATGAAAAGCTTATACATTAAAACAAGATATAAATGTTTTAATAAAACTATGCTACAAAGATGAATGCATGACATCTTTGTACATATTTGATTTAACATCAAAACTATTACCCTTTAATTTAAGTTATATGCCATCCAACGAAATGGAAACACCTAAGATTACTTTTTATTTGCGTGAGATCGTGACTTAGATCGTAATCAAAGGGTAAAATGTCCACGTGTCGTGAGAGCGGGCATGGACGATTTTGCAGTTTCTTAAGTTGGACAACTTAATTGAGTTTTGTAGTGAGAGCTGGCAACTCAAGGCATAAGATGGGATAAAACATGTTTACATGGCAATTGAAATTGGCTATATGTAAATCCCATAAATCTAGGAATTGCAATTGAAATTGGCAATTGAGCAAAAGCTCTACCATTTTGTATAAGGTTCATTACTAGCAGATCAACTGACGTAATGAAATTATGACAATTTGGATCCTAGTTTTCAATGAAAATTAAATGGTTATATATTTATGAACCATGGGTATTTAATTTTCTTGAAAAGGTTAATTATCGAAAATACTAAAATTGAATTTTGTAATTCTTTTGAATGTATAACTGCAACATTTAACAGAACGTGGTTTGTCTTGGATTAGTAAATTGATCCATTCTAGCTTTCAAACAAATGTTTGATCGAGAATAATTTACTGATAAGACAAACGAAGTCTCTTTTCCATGGGAGAAGCATGAGACTCAATCATATTCCTTTTCATGAATGAGAAAGGTATAATAGGAACATTTGAATTGTCTAAGTTCTAATGTAACTCTTAGCAATGAATTGCACATCTTATTTTCCATAAAGATTTCATTACCCTCATTTGGTGAATGAATCCTTTGTAACAACATGAATGTTGGTTAACTGGAAAACATGTATATGAGTTACTAGATTAGAAGCTAGACTAATTACCGCAAAAATTGGTAAAAGGCAAACTAGCATATTTTTATCTAGTTGTTTTGCTTTAGCCTTTAAAGGTACTACATACCAGTATGTGGATGGTAGGCCTGTTGAGGAAGAAATTGCATACCCAATTTTTCGAGTTAATAACATTGATGGATAACCTATCATTCATATAGTAGAATACACCTTTTAGTACCTTAGTAATGATTACGTATGGTTCTTCAAAGGTGTAGGAAAGTAAAAGCAAGCAAGTTGTTTTCACTGGTTATGCAACACTTACAATGTTGTCGATTCATGGGAGCATTTGTGTTGCATTTCTGAATAAGAAGTTGTTTTAATGATTTCTAATTCAGTGGGAGCTACAAGCCTTATTTCCTGTGTAGTAACCAGATTATCTTCAAAGATAATTACTTTCCAATTGTAGACACTTATGTTTTTAAGGATAGTCGTGAACGTTTCCTTACTAAACAATATAGTTCTACATCTACTTGTTATATCTATGACACAAATCATATTAATCAAATAAACGAACGTGTATCGTGTTGTTTATATGCTACATGATGTTGTTCCATGCACAAGTGGGAGAAATCTTATTGTGTGCAAGGTACAACACATATTAATATGATTTAAAAGAATTCTCTTGACTGTAAAGTAAGAGAATAACGTTCTAATAGGAAGTATACATTTATATATGTATGATTGCCCTATTAAGAACATGTGTCAAGATGATAACAAAGACTACTTTATTTTAAATATTTATGTCATTCAATATTTAAGAAACACTTGTAGTTACAATTTATGTTACGTGAGAACGTGAACTAGATTGTAGCCCAAGGTAAAATATCCACGTGTCGTGAGAACGAGCATGGATGATTCTGCAGTTTCTTACATGGAACATTTCATGGAATGACATAATTAAATGAAGTAATCTAATACTACCTTGAATTTGAGTATTCGTTGAATGACTTAAATATATGTAGTAAATATTAACTTGAAATATGAATTGAAACCCGAGGTGGTGTTCATAATTACTTTAATTATAAATGTTTATGATTTTGTAAAGTCACAAACATGAAGTCTTTTAATACAAGACTTACAATATAAAGTAAGACGTTAACTTGCTATGTTTTAAGACATATGCATGAAGTCAATGAGTTGATCAATGACTTATAACGTATAGTGGGATTATAACTAATATGTCTTTTGACTTGGTCAAAAATATTTATGTTATAATACATGCAATTGACTTGGTAATTCTATTGTACCATTAAGTTTTACTTTGTTGGTAAATAGGTAAGCCAAAAGAGTAGATGGTTATCTAAAATATTGTTAGATTTTCTTACAATATTAATTCTAAGGAAATACCATAGTTTTATGGTATGTTTTGTTAGAAGAATCAAAATCCATTGGCATTATTTGATTCAAGATAACTATAGTTTCTTCCAAAAGTTATCAAGGTTAGTAGATTGAGTATAGATTGAATATACTCAATAAGACTCCAACCTAGAAGATTAATAAGACACCATTTGTTTATGGAATGTGATGAATCACATTGAGTCTTATAAATGAAGTTATGAATTTGTTAAACTACTTATAGAGTGAGTTGTAACAAACTAATGTTAGGAACTGTCAATGTTTTTTTTTGTAATATCCCAAAAGAGAACAATATATTGTTGCTCTACTTGCTAAAGTATTTAAAGGTAATCTTTAAATTTTTAAAGGCAAGTGGGAGTTTTGTTTAGATCTTGAAAGATTGAATTACAAAATACATAATCTTCTAAAATGCACTAGCAAATATCATGATGAGGCTAAACATGAAAATGATAGACCTTAATATGATGGAATTGTCATTCAAAGATCCGTAAGGATATCTCACATATTTAATATGCTGAGGAATATGAGTTACAGGATCATGGTAAGCCTGTTAATCATAATGATAAATTTACCAAATGTTGAATTGTGGAAAATCAATCATACTATGAATGTAGAGATGGTGTCCATAAAGATAATCAACTTTAGATACTTGGTTTATCTTAATAATGAAAATGAGTTTCTTCAAAGGATGGAAACCCTAGTGGTTTAAATCTTTGTGTAGAAATCATATGGACAATATTGTACATGTATTTAATGTATGTCTAGTGATAATAATATCAATCATACTTAAGCAATTAACTATGATTGAATATTCTTTCCTATATACATTAAATAGAAGTATAAAGATTATAATTGTCATACTTAGTTTCATTGATATGAAATTTTGTCAATGAATGTCATAACTCTTTGTTGTAAAATTACTTTTGCGAGGACGATGAGTAATACAAAGAAGTTTTATGAATTCAAATAGTCCTTGGATATGTACAAACTGCAAGAATCCATGAATGGATATATGCAAGCATCTAGGAGATGTTTCTTATGTTTAATATTAAATCCATGTTTGATTTAATAATTAAAATAAGATAACTCATAAGTATTCCAAAGCTAGTGGGAGTATTATTTATTTTTTCTTAAATCTTATATGTTGTATGTGCAACTACATTCCACTTAAATTAAGTTTTAGTTGGGAATGAAACTTCGTTTGTAAGATTTGGAAATAATATATACAACTTTGGAATATATGTTTATTATTATAAACATATGCGGTAAATAAATGAGTCAAATAGAACATGATGAATACATATCTTTGACAAGATAGATGAGATCTTAAAGTTTAACTTGAAGATTCATCATGAACATCATGTTGTGTATAAAGTTGTTGTGTCATGCTTGATTACAATATGATTTGACAACATTGAAAGTTGTTAGTGTAATAAATATTTTAAAGGAATATGTTTGGATTTAGAATCACATTCCACAATCTGGAGATGCTCCTAGATTCTATGGATGATTATATGACAATTGGTTCATAATTGTCATTGCCAACAAACTTGAGTTTTGGTAGGCACCAACATTACACTAGAACTGTTCAAAAGTTTACGGATATTTAAAGAGCATATTGTTGTACACAATGATGCTAGTATAATTGAGATGACACTCAATTCTAGTCATGGTATCCTTGATAATGAACATGTTGACTAGTTATGCTCAAGTAAGAGCATAGTTGCATTATACATTAAAGAATAAAGAATACTTTAAAACTTTAAAGTTTTGAAAGATAATTGTCATAAAAAGGTGGTTCAGGTTATCACGCACCTTATGGAATGATATGACAATATCAAGATATGTGTAAACATATACAAGAAATTCACTTATTGAATTCTTGAAATAAGTATTCTCAAAATTCCTAAAGATCAAAGTTAATTGAAATTATGCCTTGTCAACAAGTATGATTTTCATGACTTGTGGCAAAATTCATTAACTAGTATTATCATGCATTGATCTATTTAGTATTTGGATAAAGGATGTTAAACAATTATTATTTATAATGAATTAAAGTACGGTATACGTTTAATTTCATTTATAATATTGTGTCCTGTATTTGCATGTTTAAATCCTTGAATAACTTAAGTTATTCTAAATAGTCCGTTGTCAATCAATAACAGGGAATGATATTGAATTAAGACAAATCTGAGTATTAGTTAGAATATACTTGAAAGTATATTGATGCGTAGCATGACTAATTTCAGATGATATTCAATGAATTGAGTATAGGACTTATCCCACCCACATGATGATACTTTATGGATCTTAGTCATTAAGTATATCATGGATATTTATCCTCTGACTTGAGATACAAGAGATATGTCATGGATGTAGTGCATTTTTTGAAGCAATCTAACGCTATACGAATGGTAGTTATAAGGGTTGTTTTCGAAGTGTTGCGAAATTTGTGAATCCGCTTGTAGTCAAAATGGGATTTGTTTCCTTCAAATTTATTTTGAAGTATAATACTAATGGGCCCCTCGTAGGATTGTTAAGATGTTTGTATGGCCATACCCAAGGTCTTCTCGGAATATGTTCGAAGGATTGGTAATCTTAATCAATCACATAAAGCGAGAAACATAATAGTTAATTAAGAAATGAGTGAGATCCATATTCTTATTAACATGGTATTAGAAACAAAATGATGAATATGATGATGAATCATCAAACTTGGTTTTCTCCAGAAAACCATACACGAGTTGTACCGGGGGCATTGGCGTGTTGCTAGACGCTAACCAATGTCATTTCACGTTTTGTAAACATATCCAAGTGGGAGCTGTTGGAAATGTATATATTTACAAACATGTGAATGTCCGGATTCGAACTCGTGACCACGGGATTGCACACATTAGCGAATGAGAATTAAAGTTAAATAATTAATGTTTATGTTTACGATTAATTATTGCACATTAAGTCCGATTAACGATCGTTAAGTATTTAACGGAAAAATGACTAACGACCGTTAAATGAAAAGAGAAAGGACTAGAAATGGAAAACTTGGAAAAGTTATGGGTTTTTCCCTTGGGCTTTCTACATGGCTGGCCAAGGGGGGCTTCCCAAGCCCTAAATCATATCTTGTTCCCAAAGTTTCCCTACTAGTATATAAAGAGGGTTAGGTTCTAGGGTTTCATACACTTGTGCATTGAATTAACCCTAGATCTCTCCTCTCCTCTCTCTAGTCTATATTTCGGCCGAACACCCCAATAGTAAGGGAGTTTGGTTTCGTTTTGCTTAAACGAGGACTTGTGTTAGATCTAGCAATTGCTTGATTCGTTGGTTAATTCGTGTGTACAAGAACGTGGTTGTAAGACATTATTCTTACACCAATTAGTACTTCTTTGTTTTGCTCGCTCAAGGGATTTGTAATTCGCAAGAGGTACGTTACGCATACTTTCAGTTAATTAATTTATTTGTTATGATCTTTAAGTCTTCCGCTGTGTACTCTTGATGTCTATATGTTTATTGTATGTTTTATATATTATAAACTCAATACTTTTTGCTAACCTTACGAACTAATTCGATTTTAGGGGATAGGAATCGAAGGCCAAGGTTTAGGGTATCAAGATATGTATTTATAAGGCCTCATAATACATTTAGGTCGGTTGGGAATGCCGCTACCCGCGTCGTGAGTGTTTTAATCACGTCAAAAACTAGATTCTTTTGTGACTTGACTCGTGATGCGAACAAGGTAAAGTTCAGCTTCAGCTCTATAACAATAGTTCTAGATCTTCCTCTCCTGGTTATGTGGCCTCTTGAATCATGAAAAGTGAAGTTCGTATGAAAGAGTTACGGCCAAAACAATGCAAGTATGTCAACATATTGTGTTATCATTATTTCTTCATTAGTTCTTTGTTTCTTCACTTGATTCTTTCTCGGTCCATTTTTTATCATAGTTTAATCTTCGTTTTTTCAGCATTTCTCCGTATGTAACCTCCAATGGAGCTATGCTTATATTTATGTAGCTATATGTGTCGCGAGTGTTTGATTTGCATCAAATAACTTAATTTTTCCGTGACTTGACTCAAGATGCAAACCTGGTGAAATTTTAGCTTTGAGCTCCAAAACCAAAGTTGTATAACTCTCTCTCCCAGTCTCGTGGCTTCTTGAATCATCAAAAGCGGAGTTCGTATAAGAAAATTGTGACCAAGACAATGCAACTATGTTAGCGTATGATGCGTTATCATAAAATCTTATTTTTTATTCGGACAATCGACGATATAATTAATTTTCTTCCAACAGTCGATGATATACTTAAACACAAGTGGTGCTTTCTTTGCTTAAGTGGGAATAAAACGTCTAAAATTTTGATATATAAAAGGATGGTAAGAAAAAACTTAACAATTCCAAACATGTTCATATAAACGGAGATACAGTACTAATGGTACAAGATAGTACATAGCTTCAGAATCATGTTTTTTTCTTTTAGTAAAAGAACATATATAGTTTTATTGCCTTAAAGATTAAGTTTGGACCACCTTGTTTCATATTTTATGCATCTAGCATAATTAATACAGTATCTCATAAATGATGTGTCTATAGCTAGTAGGAGTCGTTTGAAGCTGTTTCACGAACGCCAAATCATCGAGTTTAGAAAGCGTGTACTCAACGTCAATAATCAAAGCGTTGTTAGGTCATTTTCCCTAACGAAGAGACCATGGAAGCCATAGGGCACCCGGTGGGGCAGTTTCACAGCAGCGAATATCTCAAGTGTTGGTGACTTGGCGTCCATCACCACAAACCTGGACTCACCAGTGATCTCACTATGCACATACGAAACTATGTAACCATCATCCTCGTCCGCATATGGATTTTTGGGTTCCTTAGCCACAAAGAATGGCTCACCGCCAAAACAACCATGCCCAAACATTCGGCTAGCCACAATACACTCGCGACGGTCAACTTCAGATAATGAAATGTCTAGCTTTACGACCCCCGAGATTTTAGGCATTGGATCCCCGACTCCACAATAAATATACCTGCATGCAATGTATGAGATCTCAATATCGTAAAAAGATACAACCTAAAACTTCTATGACCTTTTGTTTGCAAATAAATAGCATAAGTTAGAGAACCTGTTTTTTACAGTGACGAAAGCCGGGTTGATGACTGCAAAATCAAGATTCATCGTTGAAAGAGGGTGCCGTGAAACCATCCCACTTTTCAGATCCATTGTCACTTTCTCTACGGATGCATGGACCAAATCCATCCTCTCCAAAGCGTGCTCTACAGATAATATATTAGGCGCCACCATCACAATAGTATCTCCGTTATCCTCTTCCCATGCGTTAATGCAATGTACAATGTTAAGCCCTGGAACTTCGAACCACTTCATCTCTGAATCATCCTTGGCATACCTTGGGATCACCCCAAGTCGCGCAACCTTCCTGGGGTCTGCCCTAACTGGTGATCCACCTCCAATCATCCCCATTAGACTCATTTCAATTTGATTCTCAGGGAAAATTGCATAGTTTTTAGTGATGGCAAAGTCGTGAATAAAAGAGGGGCTTATCACTGAAAAGATTGGAACATCATCCTGTTTTTTTCCATTTTCATTGAACCAGAAAAATGTTAAGAAAGGAGGCCCGGGACAGTACCGGAAAGCAAAAGTTTTTTTAGTTACTGGATCTATTTTTGGGTGAGCAGTCATATTGGTTAATAGCTTACCATCAAAGTCATCACGTCCAATGGTGATTATATCACCGTTGGCTGCAAGTTTGATGGCATAGGGGAGATCTGACTCCCCTAATGCATAAAGTTTATTACCAAAATAGGCTATGCTAGTATTTCCAACACCAATACCTTTCGTTGGGTCAAACTGGCCCATCAAAATCCGTCCTGTACTAACTGCCAATCGAGCAATAGAGGCAGTCATACCATTGAACCCTGAAAACACATTTGGAAAGATGGGTGATCCCGCATCTTTCTCTGTCTGGTACTTGTAAGTTTTCACATATCGACTACAAAATGTGGCTTTTCCTTTAGATATACGAATAGCGTGAAGCATGCCATCACCTTCAAAGAGATGGTAGGGACCCCTTGGTAGATACTGTGGATTTGGCCCGTTACGGAAGTATGCTCCATCAAGGCAACTAGGAAGCGTGCCCTCAATGATTTCACATTCAGTTGGAGGGAGTTCGTTAACAGGAGAAAAGTTATGTGATAAGACATGTTTTGGGTCGACCGAAACCCTAAGTGGTGGATCAATGAAGTTATTAATGATGTCATCAAAAACTTTAAAGATTACGGATGGTAAAGGCTGATCTTCCTTCACTGATTTTGTTCGGTGTTTACGAGTTGAAGATATTAGCTTTTTCGGCCATTTTCTTTTAGGCCTCCTAGTGGTTGTGACAGTTGGTTGGTTTTCTTCTATTCTGGCAGAAAAGACACGGCAAGCTGATGGCTGGGGTAATGACGGTGACGATGCTGGTGGTCGTCGTGGTGGCTGATGTTGAAATGGTGGCTGATGTTGAAATGGGATGGAATTTGGTCTTAAAAATGTTGACAGAAGAGATGTGGGAAAAGAGCCCATAATTTGGTAAGGGATGCCTTACTACACTAGTGAAGAAGACTCATGCTTTTATAGCAAAACATTGAGAAAGGTATGTATGTTCCTTCACGTACTTTTGGATTATTCCTATATTATTACAGCTATTATTTCTACTTTTATCAGCAGCAAGAGAGTTTAAGTTATCTTTGTTGAGTTTATGATATATAAAATACAATAAAACATAAAGACATCAAGAGTACACAGCGGAAGACTTAAGATCATAACAAATAAATTAATTAACTGAAAGTATGCGTAACGTACCTCTTGCGAATGTCAAATCTCTCGAGCAAAGCAAAACAACCCTCGAGCAAAGCAAAACAAAGAAGTACTTATTGGTGTAAGAATAATGTCTTACAACCACATTCTTGTACACACGAATTAACCAACGAATCAAGCGATTGCTAGATCTAACACAAGTCCTCGTTTAAGCAAAACGAAACCAAACTCCCTTACAAATGGGGTGCTTGGCCGAATATTAGACTTGAGAGAGGAGAGGAGAGATCTAGGGTTAATTCAATGCACAAGTGTATGAAACCCTAGACCATAACCCTCTTTATATACTAGTAGGTAAACTTTAGGAACAAGTTAATGAATTAGGCCTTGGAGAGGCCCCTATGGCCGGCCACTATTGAAAGCCCAAAGCCAAACCCATAACTTTTCCAAGTTTTCCATTTCTAGTCCTTTCTCTTTTCATTTAACGGTCGTTAGTCATTTTTCCGTTAAATACTTAACGATCGTTAACCGGACTTAATGTGCAATAATTAATCGTAAACATAAACATTAATTATTAACTTTAATTCTCATTCGCTAATGTGTGCAATCCCGTGGTCACGAGTTCCAATCCGGACATTCACATGTTTGTAAATATATACATTTCCAACAGCTCCCACTTGGATATGTTTACAAACGTGAAATGACATTGGTTAGCGTCTAGCAACACGCCAATGCCCCGGTACAACTCGTGTATGGTTTTCCGGAGAAAAACCAAGTTTGATGATTCATCATCATATTCATCCTTTTGTTTCTAATACCATGTTAATAAGAATATGGATCTCACTCATTTCTTAATTAACTATTTGTTTCTCGCTTTATGTGATTGATTAAGATTACCAACTCTTCAACATATTCCGAAGACCTTGGGTATGGCCATACAAACATCTTAACAATCCTACGAGGGGCCCAGTATTATTATACTTCAAAATAAATTTGAAAGAAACAAATCCCATTTTGACTACAAGCGGGATTCATGATTTCGCAACACTTCTAAAACAACCCTTATAACTACCAGTTACGTATAGCGTTAGATTGCTTCACAAAAATGCACTACATCCATGACATATCTCTTGTATCTCAAGTCAGAGGATAAATATCCATGATATACTTAATGACTAAGATCCATAAAGTATCATCATGTGGGTGGGATAAGTCCTATACTCAATTCATTGAATATCATCTGAAAGTAGTCATGCTACGCATCAATATACTTTCAAGTATATTCTAACTAATACTCAGATTTGTCTTAATTCAATATCATTCCCATGTTATTGATCGACAATAGACTATTTAGAATAACTTAAGTTATTCAAGGATTTAAACATGCAAATATAGGATAACATCATAATAAATGAACAATAAACATAACAAAATATTTTATTTCATTTCAATAATAATGTTTAGAATATCCTTTTATCCAAATACTAAATAGATCAATGCATGATAATTCTTAGTTAATGAATTTTGCCACAAGTCATGCAACTCATACTTGTTGACAAGGCATAATTTCAACTAACTTTGATCTATAGGAAGTTTGAGAATACTTATTTCAAGAATTCAATAAGTGAATTTCTTGTATATGTTTACACATATCTTGATATTGTCATATCATTCCATAAGGTGCGTGATAACCTGAACCACCCTTTTATGACAATTATCTTTCAAAACCTTAAAGTTTTAAAGTATTCTTTATTCTTTAATGTATAATGCAACTATGCTCTTAGTTGAGCATAACTAATCAACATGGTCATCATCAAGGATACCATTACTAGAATTGAGTGTCATCTCAATTATACTAGCATCATTGTATACAACAATATGCTCTTTAAACATCCGTAAACATTTGAACAGTTATAGTGTAATGTTGGTGCCTACTAAAACTCAAGTTTTGTTGGCAATGACAATTATGAAACAATTGTCATATAATCATCTATAGAATCTAGGAGCATCTCCAGATTGTGGAATGTGATTCTAAATCCAAACATATTCCTTTAAAATATTTATTACACTAACAACTTTCAATGTTGTCAAATCATCTTGTAATGACACAACAACTTTATACACAACATGATGTTCATGATGAATCTTCAAGTTAAACTTTAAGATCTCATCTATCTTGTCAAAGATATGTATTCATCATGTTCTTTTTGACTCATTTATTTACTGCATATGTTTATAATAATAAACATATATTCCAAGGTTGTATATATTATTTCCAAATCTTACAAATGAAGTTTCATTCCCAACTAAAACTTAATTTAAGTGGAATGTAGTTGCCCATACAACATATAAGATTTAAGATAAATAAATAATACTCCCACTAGCTTTCAGGAATACTTATGAGCAATCTTATTTTAATTATTAAATCAAACATTGATTTAATATTAAACATAAGAAACATCTCCTAGATGCTTGCATATATCCATTCATGAATTCTTGCAGTTTGTACATATTCAAAGATTATTTGAAATCATAAAACTACTTTGTATTACTTATCGTCCTCGCAAAAGTAATTTCACAACAAAGAGTTTTGACATTCATTGTCAAAATTTCATATCAATGAAACTAAGTATGACAATTATAATCTTTATACTTTTATTTAATGTATCTAGAAAAGAATATTCAATCATAGTTAATTGCTTAAATATGATTAATATTATTATCACTAGACATGCATTAAATATGTGTACAATATTGTCCATATGATTTCTACATAAAGATTTAAACCACTAGGGTTTCCATCCTTTGAAGAAAATCATCTTCATTTAGATAAACCAAGTATCTAAAATTGATTATATTTATGGACAGCATCTCAACATTCATAGTATGATTGATTTTCCACAATTCAACATTTGGTAAATTTATCATTATGATTAACAGGCTTACCATGATCCTGTAACTCATATTCCTCAGCATATTAAATATCTGAGATATCCTTACGGATCTATGAATGACAATTCCATCATATTAAGGTATATCATTTTCATGTTTAGCCTCATCATGATATTTTCTAGTGCATTTTAGAAGATTATGTATTTTGTAATTCAATCTTTCAAGATCTAAACAAAACTCCCACTTGCCTTTAAAAATTTAAAGATTACCTTTAAATAGTTTAGCAAGTAGAGCAACAATACATTGTTCTCTTTTGGGATATTACAAAAAACATTGACAGTTTCTAACATTAGTTTGTTACAACTCACTCTATAAGTAGTTTAACAAATTCAGAACTTCATTTATAAGACTTAATGTGATTCATCATATTCCATAAACAAATGGTGTCTTATCAATCTTCTAGGTTGGAGTCTTATTGAGTATATTCAATCTATACTCAATCTACTAACCTTGATAACTTTTGGAAGAAACTATAGTTATCTTGAATCAAACAATGCCAATAGATTTTGATTCTTCTAACTGAACATACCATAAAACTATGGTATTTCCTTAGAATTTAATATTGTAAGATTAATCTAACAATATTTAAGATAACCATCTATTCTTTGGTTTATCATATTTACCAACAAAGTAAAACTTAATGGTACAATAGAATTACCAAGTCAATTGCATGTATTATAACACAAGTATTCTTGACCAAGTCAAAAGATATAACAGTTATAATCCCACTATACGTTATAAGTCTTTGATCAACTCATTGACTTCATGCATATGTCTTAAAACATAGCAAGTTAACGTCTTACTTTATATTCTAAGTCTTGTATAAAAAGACTTCATGTTTGTGACTTTACAAAATCATAAACATTTATAATTAAAGTAATTATGAACACCACCTCAGGTTTCAATTCATATTTCAAGTTAATATTTACTACATATATTTAAGTCATTCAACGAATACTCAAAGTCAAGGTAGTATTAGATTACTTCATTTAATTATGTCATTCCATGAAATGTTCCATGTAAGAAACTGCAGAATCATCCATGCTCGTTCTCACGACACGTGGATATTTTACCTTGGGCTACAATCTAGTTCACGTTCTCACGTAACATAAATTGTAACTACAAGTGTTTCTTAAATATTGAATGACATAAATATTTAAAATAAAGTAGTATTTGTTATCATCTTGACACATGTTCTTAATAGGGCAATCATACATATTTAAATGTATACTTCCTATTAATAGGGCAATCATACATATTTAAATGTATACTTCCTATTAGAACGTTATTCTCTTACTTTTCTGTCAAGAGAATTCATTTAAATCATATTAATATGTGTTGTACCTTGCACACAATAAAGATTTCTCCCACTTGTGCATGGAACAACATCATGTAACATAAAAACAACACGATACACGTTCGTTTATTTGATTAATATGATTTGTGTCATAGATATAACTAGTAGATATAGGACTATATTGATTTGTAAGGAAACGCATATGACAATCCTTAAAAAACATAAGTGCCTACAATTTGAAAGTAATTATCTTTGAAGATAATATGGGTTACTACTACGAGGAAATAAGGCTTGTAGCTCCCATTGAATTAGAAATCATTAAAACAACTTCTTATTCAAGAATGCAACACAAATGCTCTCACTGAATCTGACAACATTGTAAGTGTTGCATAACCAGTGAAAACAACTTGCTTGCTTTTACTTTCCTACACCTTTGAAGAACCATACGTAATCATTACTAAGGTACTAAAAGGTGTATTCTACTATATGAATGATAGGTTATCCATCAATGTTATTAACTCGAAAAATTGGGTATGCAATTTCTTCCTCAACAAGCCTACCATCCCCATACTGGTATGTAGTACCTTTAAAGGCTAAAGCAAAACAACTAGATAAAAATATGCTAGTTTGCCTTTTACCAATTTTTGCGGTAATTAGTCTAGCTTCTAATCTAGTAACTCATATACATGTTTTCCAGTTAACCAACATTCATGTTGTTACAAAGGATTCATTCACCAAATGAGGCTAATGAAATCTTTATGGAAAATAAGATGTGCAATTCATTGCTAAGAGTTACATTAGAATTTAGACAATTCAAATGTTCCTATTATACCTTTCTCATTCATGAAAAGGAATATGATTGAGTCTCATGCTTCTCCCATGGAAAAGAGACTTCGTTTGTCTTATCAGTAAATTATTCTTGATCAAACATTTGTTTGAATGCTAGAATGGATCAATTTACTAATCAAAGACTAAACTACGTTTACGGTTAAATGTTGCATTTATACATTCAAAAGAATTACAAAATTCAATTTTAGTATTTTCGATAATTAACCTTTTCAATAAACAATTAAATACCCAAGGTTCATATTCATATAACCAATTAATTATTATTGAAAACTAGGATCCAAGTTGTCATAATTTCATCCGCATCGGTTGATCTGCTAGTAATGAACCTTATACAAAATGGTAGAGCTATTGCTCAATTGCCAATTTCAATTGCAATTCCTAGATTTATGGGATTTACATATAGCCAATATCAATCGCCATGTAAACATGTTTTATCCCATCTTATGCCTTGAGTTGCCAGTTCTCACTACAAAACTCAATTAAGTTGTCCAACTTAAGAAACTGCAAAATCGTCCATGCCCGCTCTCACGACACGTGGACATTTTACCCTTTGATTACGATCTAAGTCACGATCTCATGCAAATAAAAAGTAATCTTAGGTGTTTCCGTATCGTTGGATGGCATATAACTTAATTTAAAGGGTAATAGTTTTGATGTTAAATCAAATATGAACAAAGATGTCATGCATTCATCTTTGTAGCATAGTTTTTATTAAAACATTTATATCTTGTTTTAATGTATAAGCTTTTCATCATCAAACTTTATTGAGGTATTGGGTTCACCAATCAAGGAATTAGTATTAATTATCATCCATTATACCGTACTTTTGCATAAGTGTAAACACTTAGTGTTTCGGATAATTACCACCGAAGTGGCGCATGGAATTAAAACTAATTCGCCCTTAAGATGAGCTTGCACATTTAATGGCTTACTAAGTAGCTCCATTCGAATTTACAGGGGGCAGAGGACGTGCACGCGCTAAAGCACAACCTTAGACATCCTTTCATTGTGACTGTGCGCACTTCTTTAAACCCCTTTTATTAGTTCATTCTCGTGGGTGAGCCGTTCAGACCATTTGTACCAAATTCATCAATCAATTAAACGATTATGATTACTAGGCTTAAAAATGCATGTTTCACCATTGTTTAGGTCAGTTTATTTTTCTTGTAAAAATACCCTTGTTACACATATCAATCAAGCAAGTATTTGTAAAAAAATAAACAAGTAAACAATGAATGCATAACTAATAAAAAATCATGCATATCAAATAGCCACATGCAAACGGTTTTGATAAATCCTATTAAAAACCAATTCTAGATTTGACAATATGCATATATTTAATTAAGACTTTCACCCGTTTTCATCTATGTACAAGGTGAACCACATGCATCGATTCATCGATTGCGCAAGTCAAAATTAAATACATACCACATAGCACATAATTGATTAAATTAATAATTATTGAGGTCTTCCCCAATTTTAGATCTATCAAAAATTAGTGTATATCACTTAAACATGAAAGACATACAATAAAGCAAATCCATGATAAAACATGCAGATAATTATCAAAGTTACGCATATACACATAAAGTTGCATGCATCTTAGGGTTTTTAATCCAATTAAAACAATAGTTTACAAAACACTAATTAGGGCACCAAAAAGCGCCCCCCCTCAAAATTAGGGTTTAGGTTTTGCAAACCCTAGATCTAAGCATACAAATAATAACACATTCATGTTTATTTTAATTATGTGTTTCATTAATTAATTACTTGTTATACAAGGCTCGTGATGCCACTGTTGAGTTTATGATATATAAAATACAATAAAACATAAAGACATCAAGAGTACACAATGGAAGACTTAAGATCATAACAAATAAATTAATTAACTGAAAGTATGCGTAACGTACCTCTTGCGAATGTCAAATCCCTCGAGCAAAGCAAAACAACCCTCGAGCAAAGCAAAACAAAGAAGTACTTATTGGTGTAAGAATAATGTCTTACAACCACGTTCTTGTACACACGAATTAACCAACGAATCAAGCGATTGCTAGATCTAACACAAGTCCTCGTTTAAGCAAAACGAAACCAAACTCCCTTACAAATGGGGTGTTCGGCCGAATATTAGACTAAAGAGAGGAGAGAGAGATCTAGGGTTAATTCAATGCACAAGTGTATGAAACCCTAGACCATAACCCTCTTTTATATACTAGTAGGTAAACTTTGGGAACAAGTTAATGAATTAGGCCTTGGAGAGGCCCCTATGGCCGGCCACTATTGAAAGCCCAAAGCCAAACCCATAACTTTTCCAAGTTTTCCATTTCTAGTCCTTTCTCTTTTCATTTAACGGTCGTTAGTCATTTTTCCGTTAAATACTTAACGATCGTTAACCGGACTTAATGTGCAATAATTAATCGTAAACATAAACATTAATTATTAACTTTAATTCTCATTCGCTAATGTGTGCAATCCCGTGGTCACGAGTTCAAATCCGGACATTCACATGTTTGTAAATATATACATTTCCAACAATCTTAAACTCTTAAAGTACGGAAATAAGCTACATAGCAAATTTACATAACCATAAAGGTATCACACTTAAGGTTAATTTGAATTTTAGGAACTCAAGATACTATTTTAGAATCATAATTATATATTAATGACCCAATTTGCAAATCGAATCCTCTCTAATGTGGTAGACCAAAGGTATCTATCATAAGATACCAGGGTTCAAACCTCGTTGGGTGTACATCTTGAGATAACGAGGGAAAATTCTGGAAA
Source organism: Chrysanthemum makinoi (assembly GCA_910596185.1). Lineage (NCBI taxonomy): Eukaryota > Viridiplantae > Streptophyta > Magnoliopsida > Asterales > Asteraceae > Chrysanthemum > Chrysanthemum makinoi. The sequence goes on along the minus strand of OU343223.1, from coordinate 306,070,560 downwards.
ATATATGGTTCAATCAAAATTTATTTGATTACCACGGTAGCCTGAACAAGGGATCCTGCTCCGTTTAACCGTTTACAACATCCAAATGGAAAACTGAAGTGGATATTATCTTACAAACATTTTGGGAAAATGTTTAGGGGGTGTTTGGCTTTGATTATCACGTTTAGAAACGTGGGTACAAAATGACGTTTTGCAAAAGTAATCTCCCACCTCCAGTTGTAAAACCTCGTTTTGTGCCAAAAAAATCAGATTATCATGTTTTGAACCAAACACCAAAAGTTGATTATTCACGTTTTGAAAATGTGATAATCAAATAATCACATTTTGAAAGCTTTGCCAAACACCCTCTTAATCAGTTTTGAAAAAAACCATAGGAATCTTGAACAAAAAGTAGGTTATGAATTGAATGAAAAAAAATTGTCGTGCATGAGCGGAGTTTCGAAGTTGTGTTGATGTTCGTTGGTCGCGGGCATGAAATGATTCCTTAGCTAGGTGAACTCCCAATTTTACACGATAAGAACAAATCAAACAAGTATTGAAATGTGACAATATTTAGAAGTTAATATAATTCACCTTTGAACCAAAAACAATGGTTTCTCATATATCTGTTGTACTAAATATGCTCAAAACGAAACTGACCTAAATGCCACACACTGATGCTTTAATTTAAGGTTAAATGTGTCGAGTTTAAGGTATACCAAACATATATTATTGCGAGTAACAAACCTAAAATTAAACTTGTTTAAGATACAACTCATAATTCTAAAAAGCAGAAGTGATTTAGTTTCGTATGTGTCTCGTTCTTCTATTTTAAGTAGTTCAACATTACCTTCAACATAATCCAAATATTGTACTGATATCTTTAATTTGCATATATCTATTTAAACTCAAGACATGAGGATGACAAATTAAATCTAAACCTAAGATACCTAAACATACATAATAGAGATATCAACCAAGAATACTTAAAGCCCTAATAACTCAAGATGTCTTTTGTTTCTTCTAGAGTTTATATAATGCTTTTACAATGAGTAATTGATGAAAGTTTTTTTCTTTAACTAAAAGGGTTTCTCGAAAACTTTTGCTCATTCAAAAGGTTTCTCGAAAACTTTTACAATGGTAGGTGCTTAAAAGGTAAATTGATGAAAAAGTATGGCTGCTTGAATGGTAAGGTGAAGATGAGCTTTGCTCTGGTTTGGCTGGCAAAGTTTAGTCTGTCTGATATAGATATTGTTTTATCCAATGTCAGATAATGTAGTATTGGTCAGTTAGAGTATGTTTAGTGTATGGTCTAGTATGTTTTGAGATTTGGGAGTTGTCCAAATCTTGTTTCTTATTCTTATGTTGTAAAGATTTTGGAAGTTAATATAATATTTTCACCTTTGCACCCAAAAAAAGACAATATCTTTCTTTCCAAAGACCAAAACCTTTCTCACACTGCTCTGTTCTTGATTTTTTTTATTTTTTTTTTAAGTAATGGAAGGGGAGGGGAAGGGAAATCAAAAAAAGATGCATTCTTGAGTTTTTTTAAGATTGAAAGGTAGGAGACGGGAAGGTGGGAGGGAGGGAAGGGATGGCCTTTTGAGTGTTATTTTGTTCCGTCCAATTTTAGACGGATTGGAATGGGAAACATGAATTAAACATTACAGGCCTTTGTAAAATTACAACATTATCCTCAATGTTCATGCGCACCACCAACAATAAGATCAAATCACTTTCTGAACTAAGTTGAATAACTAGCGTGACATGTCTACTTGTCGGTTATCACCGTATGATGTATTATTGTATGGAATTGGTGAATCTTTATTACCATTCTATTTTATTATAATTGTGTGTGTTGAATAAATTAATCTATAGATTATTCACAAAGTCAATATATCTTTGGATATCTAAGTTCTTGGTTTTTGTATATCTCTATCTTATTCGATCCCTAGTGACGACACTACAAAACAGTAATGTCGCATGATGCCTGATTGTATAAGCAAAGACTAAAAGTACTCGATCAATGTGTTTGAATTAATATGTATAATCTGTGATAGCTACTTTAATATGGAGCCATCTTCAATGGCAATATTGTTATACGATTCTTTAATCATACACTTGCACACCTACTAAACTGCTTCATTTAAAAAGTGAGGTTGTCAAATTAAAAATATAGCTTTGACAATCATATTAAAAGCAATTCAGTATTTTTACAACTCAAAAGAGTGGACAATAGCCTCTTGTCTTTGTGAAGTAGCATATTGGTAATACGAGGGTATATTGGTAATTTGTGTAGCTTCATTTCCTTTCCTTGTTACTTTAAAAAAACCTCAAGAACACAAAGATAAATAACTACTTTCTTCACTATGTCATCCCCTACTTTGCCCTTCCCATCTCATCCCCTTTCATTCTTTAAATTTTGGACTTGAGAACAGAGTATATAACTTTGTAGTATAATTATTATTCTAAACATCCTCCTACTTAACTTCCTATAATGCCACATATCAGTCATTATTTATTGGCAAGTGAGAAAGTGGGTCCTTTAAACAATCCAATGCATCAAGGTTTCCAAGATCCGAATGTTACTCAGGATAGTTTTCGTTTTTGCAAGATCGTAAGATCAGATCGGGATCCTAAGATCCTACTATAATGTCATTTTTTTAATAGTCATTGTAATATTATTCAAATCTATAAATTAATATATATCATAAATACAAAAGTATATGAATGTTTCATGGAAATGTCTAAATTATAAATATGGAATGTTTAAAAAGATTAACATGTTGTTCTTTAAATTCTAGAAAACATAATACATTACTTTGTAGTTTTTTAGTTTGTGTTTCTCGAAAAGTAAAATGATATCGGATTAGATCTAAAGATCTTATGATCAAGATCGGGATCTTATAAGATCTTAAGCTTGCTAAGATCCTACGTAGATACGCTATCGTTTTTGCTTTGTAGTAACGTAAAATAATAAGATTATAATTTAGGAGGATCGAGATTTTAACAATCATGCAATGCATAATTGACACATAATATGTTGGAAGATAAAGCTCAATGCAAACTTTTTATAATAGCTTTTTTCTAAATTAAATGAAAAATTGACACTTAAAAAGTCATTAAAGGTACAAAATGAATTAATATGGTATAAAATAATGATGACAGAGATGGTTAAATTAGACAAAAGTTTGAGAATCCTCAAGTCATTGGCTAAAAAGTCTTTGTCTTCAATGGTGAAAAACTTTTCCTATAACTTTTTTATAGTAAAAAGCTATTGAAAAAGTCTTTAAAAAGCTTGCATAGAGGATGTTCTGAGCATCCACAATACAAAAAGTCATTAATAACTTTTTGATTGTTACACACAACAAATTTAACTAGATTTCATAAATGAAAAAGTCATTGTAAAACTTTGATCCAATGCAAAAGTCATTATCAAAAGCTCTACAACACAAAAGCTTAAATAGATCACTTCTAATAGAGTGGTTTTCTTAAAAACCGATCTAACAAATGGAAAAGAGGATGAAGTGTAAAGATCGGTTATTTGGATAAAGACTGATCTTACTAACTTCTAGTTGTACACAAGATTAAATAGATCGGTTTTTTCTAAAACAAACGATATATTTAACTCCAATAGTTTTAGAGGGATACAACTTTCCATTTGTCCGCTTCACCAAAATTATAACTTTTCATTTGCGAGCTTCACCAAAATTTAGACACACAAAACCCTACACCATTTCTCCAAAATCACATACCAGCGCCTCACCACTATCACCAAACAAATCCTAACCTCCATCACCCTCTTCAATAGTCCGTTTCTCACCTCATCACCACACCTTCAATTTACCAAACAACTACAAAACTCTAGCCGCCATACCACCACACCTCAAGTACCACAAACCACATCACCATCACGACATCACAAATTCAAAACCCAACGACCACTGTCACCACTGTACATGGACAGTACGACTCTTCTTAGGTTATCAATCTTATTTTTTATTTTATGGATTATTATTTATTTAGGTTAATTTGTTGTTTATATGTAATTTTTAGTTTTATTATGCTCAAGTATGGTCCATTTGTTCCTGATTTACTTTACTAAGTTTGTACTTATGTTTTATTAGGAAAGTTGGGGTGAAATCAAGATTAAGGTTATAAATTGATAAAATTTAGGAGATAGTAATCTGATGCTTGTGTAATTGGTTATCTGTTTACTTGAGGATGAAAGAATAATATACTCGTTTCAAGAACACAATGTGACATATAGCCTGATATTGTAAATAGCACTACTTTGTTTGATAGTAGTATGGAGGGGGGCGTTGCGCATAAATTAGGATATCGGGTAAAATAGGGATATGAAAGGAATGACGCCTTTAATGGTGGCTTCGAATTTTGATGAATCCACAACTATATGATGTTGCGGAAACGTTGATTGAGTTGGGTGCTCGGGTGAATGCTTTAAGTATGGGTGCGATTTGCGTCTAAATGTGTATGGCTGCTTAAACTTTATAATGTTCTCATTTTCGGAAATAAATTATTCGAGGCTTTCAATCTTGAACTCCTCTGCATCATGCTACAAAAAGAGGCTTAGAGTAGACGGTTAAGCTACTCATTTCAAAAGGCGGTGAGTTGTTGCTACTTAAAGAAAACAATTACTTTTGTTACCTGCCACTTGCTTGCTTATTTGATATTAACTATCTTGATTTTCAGCTAATGTGTTGGTGATGAATTTTGACAATCAAACTGCACTTGATCTTACAAGACTCATAGGATATAGAATTTTTGTCCGTGCAATCGAGGTACATATATACTTGCAGGCTTCTTTTTCAACATATAAGTTTTAAGTTTAACGTTAGATAGGTTCGTGATCTAATATGTTACACAATTATTGTAGAACCATATATGCTTATTTTCTGGCTGGATCAAACAGCTTTATGGCCCAGGGTGTCTACTTTCTAGAAAAGTGTAAGTATGGCATTTTACTGCTTTATACTAACATATTTGGAATTCCGATCTATGTCTTTGGTATGTCTCACTCTCGACCCGTCCATTTTGCTGATGAACTTACAGGTGGGTAGTTATACTACCATCTGGATCTCGCAGACTTACAAAGCCTTACGAGTTGGAATTTGCCATATATTCTGAAGCACATGTATATTTGTTTGCATCTGCCACTTTAACTAAAACTTAAGAATTCGAGAAGTTTTCACTTCTATTGCTCCATACAGAAACATGATAATGCCAATACTTAGAATTATAAACATCATCACTGGCTAAACTTATTGTAAAAAAGAATGGCATGTATAAAGGTTGCATTACTTCAATTTTATGCTTGAAACTATTGTCGTTATATGTTTTCATTTGAGAAGTCGAACTTCACATCTAATCTTGCACTATTTTTTATGAACAAACAGGATGCCAGACCTCGCACAATTATTCCACTTGGGAAGGCTCACATAGATAAACCAAATTTCAACCGCCCTGAGCTTGCAATGATAACTTCTAGATTCAACGGTAATTTCTCGTCCCATCGTACAAGCAAGTAGTAGACGTTATGCTTCCTGCATTAAATACGGAGGACCCTGCTGATCTATCTGAGACTATACCTCCTGCTACAACAGGCTAGAAGGAGAAAAAGGACGTTTGAGGGTGTTGTATTATGTTGCAATTGTCGTTTATCAGTTGAAGTTGTTTGGAACTTAAATGTTGATATTTATCTAAGTTATTTGTAATAGAATATTATTGTGTATGGTAATGAATTGCAATTCTAGAAAAACATGCACTTTTGTATACGATTAAATTATGGGAAAATCAATTTTTATATACCATTTTTTTTAAATCATAGCTATTAACTAGATCGGTTTAAAACCGATCTAACTACATCCGAGCAAACCACAAAAACCAACATTAGATAAATCGGTTATTCTTTATTAACTAATCTTTATGTAATGTTAAAAATATCGGTTCTCAACCGATCTATATATGTATCTGCTCATAAAGATCACCCTTAGATAGAGTGGTTGGTTACCGATTTATATGTGGCTTTCTAACCGATCTAACTAGCTTTTTTAGTAGTAGTGGTATACATTTAATACATCAAGTTAGAGCATCAATAATGCAAAAAGTCTTTATGACTTTTTGCATTTAATGTATAAAACATTTAATGAATAAGACTTTAAGGAAAGATTTGAAGTTTTTTATCAAGTCTTTTTAAAAGGCTTTTGGAAAAGCTTTTAATACAATGCAAAAAACCTCTTTCAAAAAACTTTTTAAATAGTAAAAAGTTATTGTTAGTTTATGCATTCAAGATGCTCTTAAAATCGAAAATGTGTTTTAAAAGATGGAAAAGCTTTTGTCAAAAGACTAGTTGTTTATCAAATCTTTGTATAACAAGCTTTTCATCAAGCTATTCATGCAATGCAAAATGCAAGATAAATGGCTTTTTCAAATAGTGTCAAGTCTGTCGCGGATGCTCAAGTAGGAAGATTACAAGGATATAGCATTTCTCTTTTAAAGTCATTATTATGCGTTAAAGTTAGTTTGTAAAAATAGTTTAGCTATAAGAATAAACTTTTGAAATAGTCTGCAGTTTATTATAGCCATGATTGAGATTTTCTCACTTGTGGTGTACTGGGGCATGCTTTACATATTCGTAACACTTTTTACATTGACGCCCTCTATATCATCTATTAGTGGGGATTGGTATTTCACAGACAAAAGAATGAGAAAGAACATGAAATTACTATCATATACTTATTCATTTATCTATGAACTCATTCAAATTTGAGTTCTAATAAACAACACAAATATTAAATACCAGAATTTGGCGTATTAATGCTGACTTTAAAAATAAAGTAGATTATAGGCTATTAAACACAAACCAAAACAGAATATTAATCTCTTCGACTTTTCCGGAGAGTTTATTGCCAACGAAACGATGGCATCACAAAAAATTTCATTCCAGATTGGCAATGAAAACCGTTGCTTTCTCCACAAGCAAAGTAATATGGCTTCCATTTGTTAAGCATTTAATTCAAACCCTTCTCCTGCACCTTGAGACGTTTTTGCTACACGTTTTGCCCATCTTAAATCACACCTCAAAAAGCTCCATAGATTTGGTAGCAAATAAATGCTATGTGGATGTATGTTGGTATCGCTTGGCGGATCATATTTAAAAACTGTTACATATTTAACATCAAAATGTGAGTAAATAGGGCATGTCGCTTGTAAAGTGTGTCAAGGTTTCGCTTGATACAATTATAAGTCGAACTCATTTTTTTCTACCATTTCAATGAAGAAAAGGGACTTCAAAAATAAATATATGGTGCATGCATGATAGAGATACATACCTAGAGTATCGTTAAAGTAAAACGGGGCATTCGTACGAGCCCATTCAGTGTAGTTAAAGCCAAAACGCCAATTATCAGAACCACCAACAATGACTCTTCTAGAATTCTGAAAGGGATTCGGGTGTCTAAATGGCTCATTGGTATAATTGAACCCAAAGTTCCAATTTTGGGGACCCTGTTGGACGTTCGGGTTACTTGATCCAACTGCCAATATAGCGCCAATTATGGTTATCTGAATTCGTAATTGTGTGTTCTTCAAGGCCATTTTATATACTTCACTTTGAGCTTTCGTCAAATGGAAGAAAAAGGCTTGAAAGTAATGAAATTAGCTTGGATTGGTAATTGTGAAATTTGGAAAACATGTGTTTATATAGAGGTTAACTGAACAACGAATTAAACTAACAAATGGAAATCAGCCTAATTTGGCATTGTTGGGTTGGTAAAATGTTGAAAACTTGTTAATCTTTTTTAAGTTCTTGTGTTCTCATTTGTATGTAGCTTAGCAGAAATTCAAGTAAATCTTAGTGGAACTCTTTAGGTAAATTAATGTTAAAGACGAATACTCAACTTCTTTCAAGAAAATCTAACATTTTATGTAGTTTTTTTTTTTTTTTTTTTTTTTTCCTTTTAGTTGTAGATAGTTAATGTAGACTAGGAATAGTGATTATGATTTTCCAACAGGAAGTAAGGTTTCTTATGAAAGTTGAATTGGTCTTATTACAAGTTTACAACACATAAATTCTTGTTAGAAAATTGTTTGGTTCACATTTTGCGAGCTTACACAAAATCTGAATTCATGCATTTGGATATCGCAAGCCTAAAACAATCAAGCCGAGTATCTCTAACAATGTATGTTGAATAGTTAAAGTTGATGCAAGTTTTACTGTCGATGAAATTTATTCGGCTAGCTTGTCTCCAAATTTTTGCCCAAACTAGATTGGAAATAAGTTATTAAAAAAATACCTACCTTTTAAGTATGTTCTTTAATTAAATAGTAGTATATTAGTATATTATTTACACATTATTTTTCTCATGTTGTATTACACTATAAATAAAAGCTTATAATAGTGAGTCAATGTCAACGGCAATGATCACATAATAGAACATATAATATGGAATTACATGGTCAAACAAAGCTGTGCGGATAATAGCTTCCACTAAGAGCAGTTTTTCTTTCAGGAATATGACCAACAAAATGATGTAATGAATATGAAATCATTTATCATTAACAGGTTATTAACTTGTTTTCGTTTGCTTAAGCCCAATAAGATGGTCCAAAACTCCACGGGGTTATATTGTAATGTTTGAGCCCAGTAGCCCAATAATGGCGTTATTGGGCTGATGTTGTAAGCATTGTGGTTATTTGAAGTTTTGAACATGTGGGGATACTTTGCGTGATTATATTGGAGATGTTTGGACGAAGGTTTTCAATATCGGGATTCTACTCATGATCATTTTTGTTTTTGCAAGATCGTGATTATAAGATCGGATCGGAATCTTTAAAATTCTACTCTAATGTTATTTATTAATAATTTTTGTAATATCATACAAATCTACAATATATTATACATTATAAATACAAAATACTATGAACGTTTCATAAAAATGTTGTCCTATATTATTATGATTATGAAATGTTTAAAAAGATTAACACGTTGTTTTTTGAATTCTAAAAAGACAACTCATAAATTTGTAGTTTTTTAATTTGTAATCCGAGAAAAGTAAAATCGGATCAGATTAGATCTTAAGATCATATGGTCAAAATTGAGATCCTATAAGATCTTAAAAGAACTTTACGAAAATCCTACGGATCGTTTTTTCTTGCAGTATCGTGAAATTAAAGATCAAAAATCGAATCCGATCACGACAACTATGGTTTGGACTTTTTGTTTAAAGAGCTTATGTATATCCTTATTTTAGGGGTGTTTGTCTTAGCTTATTTAGATGGCTTGCGAGTTTATTAGCTTATATAACACAAACACCGAGTGAAATGTTCATTCCATGTCTGAGTTGGTCCGGTTCATTGGTCTAATCCAACAAAACATAATATCTGATTATGCCTAAAATCAAACCCGACCGTAAACCAAAAATAATTAAAAATAAATCAAAAACCAGACTAAAAATATCGTATCGACCAAATCATTCACCATTTATAATTGCCCTATTTGGGCTTATATAAGAATACACCAATGTTAAAACCTTAAAATTGCAGATCCAAATATTCAAACACTCTCCTCCATTTCCACTGGAATCATCATGGCACCTGTAAAACCCACAATCTCCCAACAAGCCTTCGACGAAATGGTCCAGGAAAACATAACCGATCTGGGCATGGACCCAACCGAAGCCTTAGCAGACGCCATCGAAACCCTGACTTTACAAAACGTAGATCTCTCCGGTATCATCACTTCCACACTTCCAGGACAGCCCAACCCAGTCATCCAGTCACTTGACAGAATCAAGGATGAGGTTCTGAAAAAAACCCATGATGTTGATGAGTTGGTTTTGAGTGAAATGGTGGATGAGTTGGTGGGTTTGTGTGATGGGGAGGGGGAGGGAAATGTGGCGGTTTGTGGGAGGAATGGGGTGGTTGAGTTGATGTGTGAGATTTGTGGGGGGATGGGGGTGGGGGTGGGGGTGCGGGTTTCAGCGTTGAATGCCTTGGCTTTGTTTGTTTGTGGTATGATTTGTGAACTTACTTGATATGTTTATATTGTTATTATATAGGCGTTACTATTACTAGACGAATATCTGTGCATAGGGACAGTGTTAGCGGCAAATAATTATACCCTATACTTGTTAGAGTTAGATCAAACGAGAAAAAAACTTAAAATGAGAAGGATAAGAAGTAATTACTTGATATATTTATATTATTTTATAGGCATTACTAGTACTAGACGAATATCTGCGCATAGGGAGAGTGTTAGCGAGAAATAATTATACTTAGTGAACTTGTTAGAGTTAGATCAAATGAGAAGAAAACTTGAAATGAGAAGGATCTCAAGTAAGCATAAACACACTTCTCGATGCATCTTAATGTATTTTCTAGTATTAGATGCATATCAAGGTTTTTAAGATCGGGATCCTACCTGCATGACAAATTTTCTGAGGGGCACATTTTGATAATTTTTAGAAACTAGATTACAAAATGGTAATTAAAGGAGGCAAATTACAAAAAAATATAGATATTTTAGAAAATTACACCTACATTTTGCTAAGGCACGGGATGGGACCTCCCTATCTCCCGCGTCATATAATTCATGGATGTTTTCGTTTGCAAGATTGTGATCGTAAGATTGGATAGATCGGGGTCTTAAAATCCTACAAATGTTATTTTCTTAATGTGCGTTGTAAAATTATGCAAATCTACATATTATTATATATCATATATCACGAAAATGTATGTCAAAATTATGATTATGAAGTGTTTAAGATCCTATGGTCAAGATCGAGAAAAATAAGACCGGATCAATCGAGATCTTAAGATCCTATGGTCAAGATCGGGATCCTATCTCGCAAAGATCCTACGTAGGATTGGGATATTTTTTGCTTTGTGGTATCGTAAAATCGTAAGACTCTAAGATTTGGGATGATGGGATCTTAACAACCATGATGCATATACATATATTAGATGCATTTCATCAAATTAGGTGAATCGTATGTATTTTTCGTCCTCCAAACGTCAAATGTGGCTCTAGTGATACCGTGCATCTTTTTCGCTTCAAAATCACTTCGCAACGATAGGAGATGTATCTAAATGAATAGTTACTTCTCATCTTTCTTATTTTAAGTTTTGTTGTCACTGGAACCGTACCCTTGATGCAGCATTTAAGGGTTTTCAATTTTTAGTTATTGCGAGAAAAAAGTCTATGGGTTAGAAATGAAAAATGATAGAAGTTTGAGGATTAAAAAATATTTAAACTATTAATTTAATGGTGGATGTTGTTAGTTGTTACCATTTTTAACCAAGGGTATATTAGTAATTGCACTTTACTCTTTTTTTTTTTTTTTTTTTTAAGAAATGAGGTTTTCTTGTTGTATATAGTAAAGATAGAGATATGTCTATTAGAAGTGGTCTAACTGATGCATCTGTGATCTGTGTGACTGTCTCTGACCCTTTCTTTAGCCACCTCAAATGGCATGATTTGTAAAATTAATATGTTTACGAGAAAATTGACATATGTAAGGGATGTCCTTGAGTGTGTGCAAGAGGTGTGAAAACTTATATGAGTATATATATGGGGTGTTTGGCTAAGCTTATTCGATGGGCTTATGAGCTTACTAAAAGTTTGATAAAACTCATAAGCTCATAGTTTTGTGCTTATGAGCTTATAAATTTCATAAGATCAAAGGAATAAGCTCAGAAGCTCAAAAAGTTGACCTTATCAAGTTTTTTATAAGCTCCTCAAGTAAGCTTACACTAAACACCCGTATAGGCATTACTAGTATATGTCTATAAGAATGCTATCTATACTAATCAATAAAATATATGCGAGGGTATCCTTGAGGGTCTGCGACTGTATAGGAATTTGAACTTTTAGGGACTCTAATACAAAAATGTGGATTACGTATTAAGGGTGTGCGAGAGGTGCTACTGCACATATTAGAGCCTCAGCGTTTATATATCTAAAACAAATGCGGATATCTATACAAAACATTTTTAAGTAGTATGCATTTGAATATTATGTGTTGCCGTTAGGTCGATTTGTCTTGGTGTATGGTTTTGCATTTTTTTTCCCTTCTTTTTTTTGGTTAGGGCCTCCAAATTTAGTATCTCTGCACCAAAAAGTCGAGGACGACACTGTTATAGGGTTACATGCCAATTGTTATTGTTATTTTGATCAAGATATAGGAACTATTATGAATAGAGTATGTGTTGCAATGTAGTTGATAATGTAGTAATGTTAGTTTGAGGTGACTTATGAGTACAACTTATTAATGCAGATATCCAAAGTACGGAAATATTTCGGCAGAGAGGAGGGCCGAAAATGGTGGTCGGTATTTTGAATGATGGAATTGAAAATGTGAATGTATTGGATAGTGGTTTTGCGGTTGTTGCTGCGGCTGCAACTGGTAATGAAGTTATTAAGGAATCTTTTGTCGAGTTACATATACATGAGTTAATGGTTAACGTGATGAGGAAGCATGGTAAAGGGAGCATCCCAAGTCTATATGATGCTATTCGAGTGCTTTTGGCAGCTGATGATAACCGAGTAGTGGCTTCACAAGTAAGTGACTTACAGAAATATATCTGTCAACAGCTTAATACTTAATGCTAAAAAGAAGTATTTAAGTATTCCTTATGTATTTTTAGGTTTTTGGCTATGCTCGACAATTTGCGAAAATTGGAATTGCGGACGCTCTTGTGGAGTCACTTAAAGATGGCCTTAGCTCGCCAAGTTTGGTATCTGCAACTATTGCACTAAAGGCCATTTCAGTGAATGTGAGTGCTAGTTTTTCAGTTGCTAGCTCAATAGGAAGATATGTGTCATATAACTCTGAATTTTCTTTTCTGCATAAGTCCCTTATTGAGGTTTTTATGTAGAAGCTTTCCTTTATAGTTCGTTGCAGCTCAAACTGTTGTTTTTATTTAACTATACAATTGTTAACTGATCAAAGCGACTGTTTAGGGAAGCATGAGGAATAGTATTGAAACTTTTGAAGTTGGTAGCAGTAGCAGCTTAATTTCTGAATAATATATACTGAATCCTTTAAGCTGTGCTTACTGTGAATAAGAATCTAGGCGTTAACTATCTTAATGCAGTTTTGACTAAAATCTTATCTTATTTGATGATGCACGATTGTGGAACACAATGCTTCTGTCTTTACTCTGATTAGAGATGCTTCTCTTTATTCCTTGGTCTTTTAGTAAACCTACTTTCTACTGGGTTGTTGATTTTGCCTATTTCTGGTTTCAGGATGACATATGCAGATCAGTTGCTGAAAATGGTGGTATAGATTCATTGCTTGTTTGTATTGATGACGCTGGTGTACAGGGGAACAGCATTGTGGCTAAAGCTTGTTGCTCCCTGTTATCGAAGGTTTGTCTAAATTTCCTAAAGCCTTGCCTGATATTTTGTCGTCTGATATGAACAACTCGCAACTATTTTTTTCTCATTCAGAGTCAAAGCGATCTAATAAGACGTGTAGAAAGGTAGGAATCTAATTAGCAATTAATTATATCTCGACATCTGAATTTCAACAAATTATCAGTTGGACCCAATTTATAATTATAGGAAGCAGCTTCAATGTTCCTGAATCCCTGCTTAGGCACTTAAGCTTGGTAAAGTTACTGCACATGGCTTGTCGCTAGTTTCTTGCTTGCCCATTTCTATGCAGAGTTTTATGCTTAATTCTATACATTGTATATTCGAATCCCTCTGATACATATTAAATTTGGTTAGTTGGCAGGAAGTGACTTTAATAAGAGCGCTATTGTTGAAAGGGGAGGGTTGAATAGGCTCATCACACTTTGTAGCAGACTTGCTGACGATCCTTCTGTCATCCAAGAGGTAAACTATTATAAATTCTCATTTCACTTTCGTTAGTATTTTTGTGCTAATAATTGCTGCATAGGTTTTTCCTAGAACCTATTAAAAAAATTACCACCATGGTGAATATGTTAATCGTAGGATGTTTTAGGGTCAATTAGTAAGATAGGCAACACTAGTATATCTGTAATCAAAATATAAGTGTGCTAATAGGGATCTGGTGACATAGAGCCTAGAGGGTTTAGAAGGGTATATAACTACTTCTTTAACATGCAAAGGTTTTAAAATACAAATCAAAAACTTCAAAAATTGTTTAAATTTATAATATGCGCCTAGGATCAGTCTTTTTGGGATTGGGACCGTCCTGTTAATGCGTCTTGCTATATCCAGATTTTTTTATGGCCCTGGGTCTTAATAAAAGGACTTTAACTGGGTCCTGGATCAGAACCAGGTGTAGGACCGCCAGGTCTGATTGGAACCAGTCTCGGGCTTTTCGGGCCAGTCTAGGACTGGTCGTAGGATTTACATGTTTTGTTCTCAACCACATCTGTTGCAATACAGGTGATGACTATCATATGTACACTCTGCCTGCGCTTGCCAGGAAATGCAACCTTAGCCATAGAAGCAGGAGCAGGAGATCTTGCAATCCAATCTATGCAGAACTTCCCTGAGGCATATCAGCTGCAGAAGAACTCTTGTCTCATGATCCGTAATCTTGTTGCCAGGAATCCAGAGAACAGGTCGATTTTTCATTACATATTAAAGGCATTGTTGATTATTTCCTACGGTTTTTAAAACATGTCTTTATCGTTGCACAGGACTCTTTTGTTAGGTAATGGTATTGAGAAGATCATACGTAAGGCCAAAGAAAACCACAAAAGCTGCAAAGACGCAGCTACCGCTGCTCTTAGGGACTTGGGGCTTGATAACTACAACTCATAACCATGTTATCAGATCAAGCATTATTGCCCAAACAGAGATGTATTGGTTTTACTTGGAACAATGATGTGATGATGTACAATTTTGTTACAGTAAACTGTAGACAATGGCCTTGTTGAGCCGTGATGTACAATTTTGTTAATGGCCTTGTTGAGCTGCACTACATGTATAGGGAAAGCAACATGCGTTGCTGAAGAAGGTGCAACCTTGGCCTTGAGGAACGCAATATTGTTGGGGGTGACATCTTCCATCAAAAATACCATCGCATTAAAGCCCTTCACAACACCAATCTACGGTCACCATAAATGCAATTCCTACTCGGGGATGATTTCCGTGCAAGTGTAAATACCTTCCCATGTTCTAAAAGGAATTTTCCAATTTGAAAGTGTCGATACCGTACAGTTCAAATTGGAAAATTCCCTTTAGAAGACGTGAAGGTATTGACACTTTCATGGAAATCATCCCCGAGTAGGAATTGCATTTATGGTGACCAGGTGTGTGGGGCGCTTGATTGGTGTTGTGAAGGGCTTTATTACGATGGTATACATGCAATGCAGCTCGACAAGGCCATTGTCGGTAAGTCTTAAATAATAAGCGATGATACGAATGTTGATTACATGAACCATTCAATCACCAGTTCATATTATTCTGGTTTAACCAGCATATGTATGTTCATTAAGAATGTTTGAGGTTCCCGTTGCTGAGGTTTATAAAAAAGAAAGTTATTTATTTTATTTTTCTTGTTGAATCAACATAAAACTATGAATCATGCGAGCAAGTATGTTAATGATTAGCACCGGTTAATAGCTTAGCATCATGTGCGTGGTATCACAGCAAACATGAACTGATGAAAGTCGACGTAGGCTAGACTATCCATTCACAGCTTTCATCTAAATTAGAAAACACAATCATTTTTCGAAACCATTCTAAGATACTGGCTTTGCAAAATGTTCATTCTACATATTACAAAAATGGCATACAGTTGGTTTACAAATTCAATATAAAAGCAAATATAAAGTATCTGATTCAAGGGGTTCGACTTAATGTCATTGATGGCTCAAGTACACTCTGCACATGGCTAATCTGAGGTTTGTAAAGCACAAATCCTTTGTTTGTGCAACTTTATGGATCCACTCAGACCAATGAAAAACTCGACGACAAGAAAAAAAGACTTTACATGTTCTGATTCAGTTAGATACCAAATGAGCTGTATAGCTTGCGCATTGCTTTACATCTACGAACAGGTCTGTGGTTTGGGAATTAGAAATGCCCAGGTATAAAAGGGAGGATATGAAATTTACGAGCCCTGCAAATAAGCATAGAAATTAGAATCATATACTAACAATATCTTAAATAGGGTATAATCGAGTGAACCAGCTTACCTCATTGGTGAAAAAATTGTTCCCCTTCAAAAATATCTTGGCGTACGCCTTCTTTTCTTTGTCAAGTCTATCTGCAACCTGCATCGTCTCATTATATAAACGACTGAACATAAAGCGGTAAAAATCAATACCAATTTCATAACAGATGTTGCTAATAGTAAACATACCTTCTTCATCGCAATCTTGAGCTCTCTTTTTATGCCAGCTGCAAATACATATGATTTATCAGGTCAAAATAAAACCATAGTCACCGTTATGAACGAAAATAAAAGAGTGTCTAACCATCGTTCGGTTCCAACTCTTTTGCCTTCTTGAAACTCTCTATTGCAGCATCTACCTCATTGAGTGCCATATGTGCCTGGATTAAGGCGTTTAAGAATCTTACAATAATTACAATAGTTGTTTTTAGTCATATTGATGAATGTCACCTACCTGACCCTGACGAAACCAAGCTTTTGCATTATTATCACCATCGCGCAATGCAAATTCTATGTCTATCAATGCCCCTTTTGCATCCCCGAGTTTCAGTTTACAAGCCTGGTAAACATTAAATATGCAAATGTGATGTAAACAAAAATGACGGGGTCCTTTCAATATCTACATGTTGACAATGTATCGGTACTTTATACTTACCGCACTATTTGTGAATATTTGTGCCTTCTTCTTTCCCATAGAAATACTTTGACCTGCATTTTTATAATAAGTACGCAGGAAACGTCAAAATGTATACAAATAAAAAGCAAAAGTACGTGGCTAAAGAAAGTCGGTCAAGTAGTCTACCATCATCAATGCCTTCTTTCTCCCAGCATACATCCAAATACCGCACGGCTTTTTTATACTTTCTGAGAGCCATTTTATGGTCTTCCTTCTGCGGATAATAGTAGTTAACATCGTATATCCATAAATTTGAACTTCAAGAGCAAAAAAAGGTAAACTAGTTTTCTTTAAAGCAAGGGAGTATAGCTTTATTATAACTACCTTAAAAGCTTCATTCCCAGAAGCCCGGATTGAATCAACAGCATCCAACCACCACGAAAGTTGACTAGGCCCGTTGTCAATGTCAGCAGGCCAATCAGGAAACATATCTCCATCCTTAAAAAAGTTCCCAATTCCATCATCTTCACCTTCTTTAATTTCACCACAATCCGCAATCATAACATCAAGAATCGGGCAATCATTATCATCAATAGCAACATGTTCAATCGACTTAACAACTCCCATGCCTTTAACAACTTTTCCAAACACAACGTTTTTACCATCTAGATGAGGAGCACGGGTCGTGGTGATAAGAAACTTTGACCCATTAGTGTCCGGGCCAGAGTTGGCCATTGATAACATTCCTTTTCTTTCATGTTTCATTTCAAAATTCTCGTCTTTGAAAGTTAAACCATAGACAGATTCTCCACCACTACCGTCACCAGCAGATATGTCGCCACCTTCAATCTTGAAACTTTTAACCAGCCGGTGGAAACGAACTCCCTGAAGGGATTGAAATAGTTTTAGAAGAACGGTAAACAGTTTTTCGTCCATTTTGAGTGATTATATAAGAAATTAAGAGGTAAAATGATCATAAATAAATAATCAGTTTGAATAAGCCACTCTCAAAATACTAATCCAAAACTGTTTATTTCACCTTCAATAAGCATATATAATCTTAAGCAGTCTGCTTCTATACAAATATTAAAAGCTATTTATTCGCTTTACAATAAGCAATCCCAAACACCCATTTGTCATATTAGTCATTCCAATATCAGTCAACTATCTGCCTTTGAACATTAAATTCTCCAACCAAATGATATATCACATCAAACTGTCCACATTTATGAATACAATCGAATTCCGTATCACCCTTACAATCAAGCACAGCAAATAATCTACTATATGATGAACATCAAGAACTTTTTCTATATTTCTGGAGAGACAAACTAACACAGACTTGACTTAAACTCACAACCATTTGGCCGGTAAGCATTCTCACACCACAAAGCCGAAAGCAATGAACTACTCGGGTATCCTTCTGATTTCAGCTAAATACGACGTGAAAAATACTAGCAAACCACAACTTCAAGCTTATAAGGGACTCAAATATCTTATCTCCTACCGATGTGGGACAGATTGTCACATCATAAAAGTTGCAAATAATGAGAATGATGATAACATAAGTCATACAATCAAGCACAACAAATAATCTACTATATGATGAACATCAAGAATCTTTTTTTTTTTTGGATAGGGAAACTAACACAAACATGACTTAAACTCACAACCATTTGGCTGCTAAGCCGAAAGCAATGAACTACTCGGGTATCCTTCTGATTTCAGCTAAATACGACGTGGAAAATAACTAGCAAACCACAACTTCAGGCTTATAAGGGACTCAAATATCTTATCTCCTACCTATGTGGGACATATTGTTACATCATAAAAGTTGCAAATAATGAGCATGATGATAACATAAGTCATACCTTTTTTTTCTTTCTGAAAGCATATATTTTATATAGATGTAACAGCAAGATGCTAAAATTACATGGACACAAACATAACACCTACACTAGGATCAAACACGAACATAAGTCATACCTTATAGTGTAAAGGAACACCCGTAACAGGACCAATACCATATTCTCCAGTACAAAGTGCCATGAAGTTGTGACATGTCTTAGGAACAATATCATTAAACAGCTCAACTATGATCCTGCCTTCAAGTTCACCTCCTATACTAATATCCAAAAAACACCTATCTCTCCTCATACCGGTTTATAAACTTTACGTCGAATATACTGTTTTATTCAAACCTGATTATTTCACCTGTATATAATCAGATATAACATGTCCACATATCGGATATATATGTGAATATATTTGTGTATGTACTAAGAAGAGAGCAGCTAAGACTAAAAACAGATATATGTTTAGATGTAACAAGGTTTAGGTCATATAATAGCCATGAATGTTTTCAAAGTTTCGTCCGGATACATGAACTATAAAAAGTATCAATAAATGCGATGAATTTTTATAAAGTGTTTCAATACGTATATTTTGATGTGTTGTCATACCAGAAAAAATCCGATACTGTTACTATTATTAACGTAACAAGTAACAACACATCAAAATGTAATATTTGAACACTTTATCAAAGTTTATTGTATTTAATGATTTTTTTTATAGTTTACGTACCAAAAGTAAACTTTGAAAAAATTCGTTGATATATTGTGGCCTTAAAATATATGTTGAAATGGTGGGAATAGCACATGAGTATTTAATAAACATGGTGACACTCTTGTCTCCTGCTGCCCCCTTTTATTTCTTATTTCAGATTTGTCTACCCCATTTTTGATTTCTTAAATGTAGTATCTTCTCTATTATTACTCCCTCCGTCCTATATTAAATGTCAATTTTTGACTTTTGAAGTATTTTTTTTTTCAATTTTGACTCTAAATATTTTTGTTTGTATTATATAATACTTGATGAAAATTATATCAACGAAAATACATTTAAAACCCAATACATTTATATATTTTGCATCAAGTGTTACATAACACAAAGATGAATATTTAAGGTCAAAGTTAATGATAAAAGACTTTGAAAGTTCAAAGTGAACATTTAATATGAGACGGAGGTAGTAATAATTTAAACTCTGTATTTTTGTAAGTAGGTTAATAGATAAATATTAGAGGTGGCAAAACTGGCGGGCACGGGCTACGAGTCAAACGGGCTATGGGCCAAACGGATGCGGCTAAATGCGAGTAAACGGGCCATGTTATCAATCGCTTTTAAAAAGACTCAAAACGATGAAACAAATTCCTCTAACGTAACACCTTATTTATATTTAAAAAATTAAATATAATTTTTTTTTTAAAATAATCTAATATTCGAGAAAAACATGTGCCAATTATGCCGATTTAACTTTTAAATGGGCAATACATGCCCATTTCATAAAAATGAGGGGGCCCAAATGTGCCCAAATCTTTTAAAAGTTTGCCCATTTAATCAATTTTTTTCATTTTGGGCACAAATTACCACCTCTAATAAATATGTTATTAAAGTTTGCCAAAATGTTCACTTAAGTTTCTAAAGTTTAAAACGTTACAAAGAGGTTACTCAAGTTAACGAGTTTATTATATGGGTTACTCAACGTTTAAAAAAGTGACATTCTTGTTACTACGAGGGTGGGCAACCGGATGATATACCGGTTCCCATGTCCACGTCAACGCTTTAGTTTAAAATATGTTACAAGGAAGTTACCATAGTTCACGAGTTTATTAAATAGGTTACTGAACTTCAAAAAAAATCACTATACGTTGTTACAAGTTTATGTATGTTTTCTTTTTTTTTTTTTCTTTTTTTTTTGTTCTTTTTTACGTTTTTGTACGCTTTTCTTCATTTTCGTACATTTTTTTGTATTTTTGTCCGTTTTCGTCCGTTTTGTACGTTTCTATCCGTTTTTATACGTTTATTTATGTATTTTTGTCCGTTTTGTACGTTTCTATCCGTTTTTATACATTTGTGTACGTTTTTCTCTGTTACCATACTTTTTTTACATTTTTTAAAGGTTTTTCTCCACTTTCGTACGCTTTTGTTTATTCTCTTTATGCATTATCTTTTACGTTTTTGTACATTTTTCTAGATTTTCGTACGTTTTTGTATATATTTTCGTCCATTTTCATACGTTTGGTACGTTTTTATCCGTTTTATACGTTTGTGTACGTTTTTCTCTGTATTTTTTACGTTTTTCTACGTTATTGTATGGTTTCGTCCGTTTTCATACATTTTCGTACGTTTTTGTATGTTTCATAATTTGTTTACGTTTGTGTGCGCTTTTATACATTTGTGTACGTTTTATACGTCTTTTTACAATTTTGTACGTTTTCATACTAGTTTTACGTTTTTCTACACCTTTGTATGTTTTATACGTTTGTATGTCATATACATTTTTATGATTTATACGTTTGTATGTCATATACATTTTTATGATTTATACGTTTTATACGTATGTATGTTTTATACATTTTTATGTTTTATACGTTTTATCCGCTTTTATACGTTCGTATGTTTTATACGTTTTTACGTATAAAAACGTAAGAAAATGTAAGAAAGCGTATGAAAACGTATAATAACGTCCAAAAACGTATAAAATGTATGAAAACATAAACTTACATCCAAGAACGTATTAAAAAAATGTGTGCAAAATTGTAAAAAGAAATTACTTAAACAGACAAAAACGTTAAAAAATACTCCGTATTAAACATATGAAACGGATGAAAGCGTATAATAACATCCAAAAAATTGTCGTTAAAAAAAAAAAAAAAAACGTAGTAGAAGGTTAAAACTTTGACAATAACTTATGTAACCGGTGACAAAATGTTGAGTAACCTCTTTGAAACGTTTTAAACTTTAGTAACTCAGGTGAACATTTTGGCAAACTTTAGTAACTTATTTGTCTATTAACCCTTTTGTAAGTTTTAATAGAATACAGCAAACGCGTACTTTTAACGTATTTCACTCTGTTATGTGTAAGTAAAATATCACTCTTTTGTTATATGAACATGTAGTTTTGTAGTAATATGCTCATTATAACCATATTGGTGCCGTAGGGGCGTTATCCGGTCAAATTCAAGTCCAACAATGGCCGTTTTCCGTTTAAATTTTATTTATTTATTTTTTGAAATCCGAATGTTGGCCAACGATAGGGTAACAGGCAAAAACGAAAACCTCTTGTAACATATTGGATTTCACAAACACATCAAATCATGTTCAAATGGGGCGTATACAATTAGGTTTTAGAGAGAGAAATAGTTAGAGGTTTGGGAACTTAGTGAGAGAAAATGAAAGTATTATTATGAGCTCCAACCCTCTACCTTGGGAGGTAGAGGGTAGAGGGTATTTATAGTCTTACATAAAACGGCACCTACGGGCTGTAGATCAGGCATACAGTGGGTAAAGACTCGTCCGTCCTCCATGGTATTACTTAACTAAATACTACTTGACATTAAATAACTACGACTATGAGCTTTCTAGCGATTACATATACTTGAGGTGACCGACACTTTAACAACTGGATTTACTAAATCCTAACAATCTCCCCCTAAGGAGGTCACCTCAAATTACATTGAATACAAACAGATATTACATTAATATTGTTCTTGGATTCTTGATAATGCTCTTTGCTCTGTAGCCCGTAGTCATTGAGTCTTCATTTTTGCATGTTTGGTTAATCCAAGTGGATGTCTTTAAGCGATCCACGTGATAATGAGTTTTGAGCCAGCATTGAGATCATCTACCTTAAATCTCGACTCTTCCATTGTGGTGTTGACATTATGTGAAGTTGTGACTTTTGGACCGACATGCTCACATTATGGATCATGAAATCTTTTATCGAGTAGCGGAAGCTTTAGTTGATTCATGATATTTGCGGCGTAGCGAAGCATGGAGTGAAAATATCAGAGTCATTGATGCATTTATCATGATTTCTTTAGAAGTGAATGTGATGTGTGAGCATGCGGTTATGGATTGACCTCTCAATTACGATCAAGCGAAAGCGTCGGACGTGCACTGCATACAACGGATTAGCAATAAAGCGCCGCGAAAGTGTCTTTGATCACTTTCGTTGAATTGAGGTACACGCCCACGGTTCCCGTTGATCGATTTACAAGCATCTTTGTGATCGGTATAATTCGAAGAATTTCCTTGAGGGTTTCGCATGCTCTAGCCGTTCTCAAACCGGAACGTCTCAAAGAAGACAACACGGAATGAGTGAACCAGCGAATTGAGATTCACTGATTGATGAAAATGATTTGAAAACAATCGTGTATTAAATACTCCCTCCGTCCCAAAATAATTGTCCCCCGACAAAAAACACATAGTTTAAGAAAAGTGCATTTATTACAGCTTTCTCTTCCTTACTTTTTGACAGAACGACAGTTTTACCCTTAAATAATTAATTAAGGTATTCTTTAAAGTTTGTAATAATAATTTCAAACAAGAGCAATATAGTAAACTTGATCAAACATTCCTTTCTATATTTAGCATGGACAATTATTTTGGGACATACAAAAAAGGAAAGGTGGACAATAAAATTGGGACGGAGGGAGTATAAAGGTTTTGGCAATACAACGAATGTTTTTTGGAAAATAAATTATCAATCATAAATATCCTTTTTGATTTTGAAAAACATAATACACAGTCGACGTGCTAAAGAAAAGAATTTTTGAGCACACCGACTGGTTTTTCAAAGGAATCCGTCAATCCATTTTCCTGGACAAGGAACAATTCAATTTTGAATCGCTCCATTGATGAAGTCCAGATGACACAACAAGTCTTGGCAATACCACAAGGATAATGCGTAGGACACTCAAAATATATTCTCACATTCCACATTGTGTGAAACTGTGAGTCTTCAAGGATGATGTGTCATAATGAGATTTATAGATGATCTCGTGGCTCTAGACTCAATAGTGCACATTTGGTTTCCTATATCGGAGACTAGGGAGAGGGTCTCATTCTTCAATATCAACAATCTCTAAAAGAAAGTCGATAGATTATGTGGGTTCCCCGTGAGAATGAAACAAGCCCTTTTAAGAGGAACTTGAGTAGCTTGGGAAGTTTAGTGCAGTGCGTCACTGGGTCCATGACGTCTTGTCTTCAATATCAGTGTTACCTTAGTAACCACCAGTAGCATATGTATTGAACCCGGTTTCTGCCCTAAGGTTGAACTATTGGAGGGCTATTTCTTTTCACCCTTTTCTCGTTTCATTTCTTTTTCATTCTTCAACCCCTTCAGTGCTTACCGAGACTTCATAACTAGTACCTTGTTGGGTTTATTCCAGTACTAGCTCTGTCTCAGTCCGCACTCTTCCCATATCTCACGTTTCTCCTTTTTTCATCATACCTACGGACTTCTACACTATCTAGTGGATTGTCCCTGGGTAGATCCCTCCGGTTCTGGCGGATCATGGGAACTAATACCTAACCTTATCATCCTTATATCACCATACATAAAGTAAATTTGGTCGTTCTATTTGGTATTGTTCATCTGCCATTGGAACCAATTGAAAACCATTTGAAAATCAATCCAGATACTTGTGATATATTATCAAAGCATTTTGTACACGAATTGTTTTTGATATTTTTAGAAAAGAGTTCCCCTCAACATGTGCATCATGTATTTGAAATCGTTTTGCACGAGGAGGCAAGAGGAAGGATTAACTTCTTTGATTACCATTTTCTAAAAGATATCAACATCACTTCCCTGATCAAATCAAGTAGATAAAGCATATTGGGGAAGGATGAGGTTTTCATAAGTTTACTCCCCCTCAATATGTGCCTCGAGGTTTGAAAGAGTTTTGCACATATTAGAAGGAACCTGCACTTAGAGACAAATCAATCACGTTTCAATTCTTTACGGTTTAAAAAGATGCTCCCCCTCAACATGTGCATGGAAAATTTGAAATCGTTTAGCACATGTGGGGAGGAAAGCTTGCTAAACACTTATGAAACCATTTATCGAATTATCAGTTTAAATCCAATTTAAATCACAAATTCTCCCCCGATCACAATTTTTAAATCATTTGAGATTTGTGATCTCTATAGATATAAATTGATTTTGAAAGCTTTTGAGAGGAGATGTGACTTGATTATGAGAAACATTTAACCGATAAGGATCAAGTTTGAGACTTTAGACTCCAAAGATTAAACATTCTTGAGTATCTTTTGAAAACATAATAATAACAAAGGTCTTGTACCAATTGTATACAATATTGTAAAACATTGTTCTTTTTGAATATTCAAGAGTAGACATTTCGATTCGTGCCAATTGTTTGAAAAATACTCTTTTTGATTGAAATCATTCTCCCCCTCGATCAATGACATATATTGTTGATTGAAGGATAGAGATTTTGACAAATGAAAAGCCCAGATGATTTTCAAAAGTAGAGTCCGAAGTATTTTCAAAGCAATTTTGTTTTCATTAGATGACAAATATTTTTCGGAAGAATCATTTGAAGGAAAAATATTTGAAAAGAAACATTTGTCTTTTTAACGACAAACATTTATTTTTAGAATCAGAGCATGAGGTTTGAAGATTTAAAATAAAGCATGGCTCTGTTCTTTCTTTGAAAAATGGGTTGCTGCCTGAAATGACAATAAACCATTGTTTCATTTTCTCTCAATTTTTTTTAAACAAATTATGTACATTCGAAGAACATCTAAAAACCCGTGACATTCTTTGAATGTCAACACAAAGTCCGTAGATGATATCGAACAAGGAAAACATGACAAAATAACAATATTTTTTTGGGATTTTCAAGATTTTCTAATTTTTATGGATTTTGAAAATTTTATATTTTTCTATTTGCTTTTTGTTGGTTTTGAAATTTTGTATTTTGCTTTTTGAATACCTATTTACAAGAGATGGATGAAGAAAAACTTTTACTCCTCTTCTTCCTCTTGAAGACGTTTAAGTGTTTCGGTACAGACTCTTTAGACCAAGTCGGGGAAGGATAAACTCAAAACGTTCTCTAGGAAGAGCTTTGGTGAAGATGTCGCTAACGGTATTTAGTCCTCACAAAATAAAGTTCCACCACACCGTTTTCTACTTGCTCCCTGATGAAATGATGTCGAATGTCGATGTGCTTTGCTCTTGAGTGTTGTACGTTGTTGCATGAGATAGCAATGGCACTTTTGTTATCACAATACAGAGGATTTTGTTGAATTCAAAGCCATAGTCGGATAATTGGGATCTCATCCATAGGATTTGAGCACAACAAGATGACATGGCTATGTATTCAGCCTCTGTAGAGGATATCGAAGTACTCATTTGTTTCTTAGAATACCAGCTCACAAGTTTATCACCTAAAAACTGAGCACCTCCAGGGCGATCGCCGGCGTGTATCTTGACATCCTGCATGATCAGCATCTGTATAGGCTGTTAGTGACATACCGGTGTCCTTCACAGCTTTCATTGAAATTAGAAAACACAATCATTTTTCGAAACCATTCTAAGATACTGGCTTTGCAAAATGTTCATTCTACATTTTACAAAAATGGCATACAGTTGGTTTACAAATTAAATATAAAAGCAAATATAAAGTATCTGAAGGATTGATGGCTCGAGTACACTCTGCACATGGCTAATCTGAGGTTTGTAAAGCACAAATTCTTTGTTTGTGCAACTTTATGGATCCACTCAGACCAATGAAAAACTCGACGACAAGAAAAAAAGACTTTACATGTTCTGATTCAGTTAGATACCAAATGAGCTGTATAGCTTGCGCATTGCTTTACATCTACGAACAGGTCTGTGGTTTGGGAATTAGAAATGCCCAGGTATAAAAGGGAGGATATGAAATTTACGAGCCCTGCAAATAAGCATAGAAATTAGAATCATATACTAACAATATCTTAAATAGGGTATAATCGAGTGAACCAGCTTACCTCATTGGTGAAAAAATTGTTCCCCTTCAAAAATATCTTGGCGTACGCCTTCTTTTCTTTGTCAAGTCTATCTGCAACCTGCATCGTCTCATTATATAAACGACTGAACATAAAGCGGTAAAAATCAATACCAATTTCATAACAGATGTTGCTAATAGTAAACATACCTTCTTCATCGCAATCTTGAGCTCTCTTTTTATGCCAGCTGCAAATACATATGATTTATCAGGTCAAAATAAAACCATAGTCACCGTTATGAACGAAAATAAAAGAGTGTCTAACCATCGTTCGGTTCCAACTCTTTTGCCTTCTTGAAACTCTCTATTGCAGCATCTACCTCATTGAGTGCCATATGTGCCTGGATTAAGGCGTTTAAGAATCTTACAATAATTACAATAGTTGTTTTTAGTCATATTGATGAATGTCACCTACCTGACCCTGACGAAACCAAGCTTTTGCATTATTATCACCATCGCGCAATGCAAATTCTATGTCTATCAATGCCCCTTTTGCATCCCCGAGTTTCAGTTTACAAGCCTGGTATACATTAAATATGCAAATGTGATGTAACTAAGAATGACGGGATACTTTCAATACTTACATGTTGACAATGTATCGGTACTTTATACTTACAGCACTATTTGTGAATATCTGCGCCTTCTTCTTTCCCATAGAAATACTTTGACCTGCATTTTTATAATAAGTACGCAGGAAACGTCAAAATGTATACAAATAAAAAGCAAAAGTACGTGGCTAAAGTAAATCGGTCAAGTAGTCTACCATCATCAATTCCTTCTTTCTCCCAGCATACATCCAAATACCGCACGGCTTTCTTATACTTTCTGAGAGCCATTTTATGGTCTTGTTTCTGCAGATAATACGAGTTAACATCGTATCTCCATAAATATGAACCTCGAGAGCAAAAAAAGGTAAACTAGTTTTCTTTAAAGCAAGCGAGAATAGCTTTATTATAACTACCTTAAAAGCTTCATTCCCAGAAGCCCGGATTGAATCAACAGCGTCCAACCACCACGAAAGTTGACTAGGCCCGTTGTCAATGTCAGCGGGCCAATCAGGAAACATATCTCCATCCTTAAAAAAGTTCCCAATTCCATCATCTTCCCCTTCTTTAATTTCACCACAATCCGCAATCATAACATCAAGAATCGGGCAATCATTATCATCAATAGCAACATGTTCAATCGACTTAACAACTCCCATGCCTTTAACAACTTTTCCAAACACAACGTTTTTACCATCTAGATGAGGAGCACGGGTCGTGGTGATAAGAAACTTTGACCCATTAGTGTCCGGGCCAGAGTTGGCCATTGATAACATTCCTTTTCTTTCGTGTTTCATTTCAAAATTCTCGTCTTTGAAAGTTAAACCATAGACAGATTCTCCACCACTACCGTCACCAGCAGATATGTCGCCACCTTCAATCTTGAAACTTTTAACCAGCCGGTGGAAACGAACTCCCTGAAGGGATTGAAATAGTTTTAGAAGAACGGTAAACAGTTTTTCGTCCATTTTGAGTGATTATATAAGAAATTAAGAGGTAAAATGATCATAAATAGATAATCAGTTTGAATAAGCCACTCTCAAAATACTAATCCAAAACTGTTTATTTCACCTTCAATAAGCATATATAATCTTAAGCAGTCTGCTTCTATACAAATATTAAAAGCTATTTATTCCCTTTACAATAAGCAATCCCAAACACCCATTTGTCATATGAGTCATTCCAATATCAGTCAACTATCTGCCTTTGAACATTAAATTCTCCAACCAAATGATATATCACATCAAACTGTCCACATTTATGAATACAATCGAATTCCGTATCACCCTTACAATCAAGCACAGCAAATAATCTACTATATGATGAACATCAAGAACTTTTTCTATATTTCTGGAGAGACAAACTAACACAGACTTGACTTAAACTCACAACCATTTGGCCGGTAAGCATTCTCACACCACAAAGCCGAAAGCAATGAACTACTCGGGTATCCTTCTGATTTCAGCAAAAAAACGACGTGAAAAATACTAGCAAACCACAACTTCAAGCTTATAAGGGACTCAAATATCTTATCTCCTACCGATGTGGGACAGATTGTCACATCATAAAAGTTGCAAATAATGAGAATGATGATAACATAAGTCATACAATCAAGCACAACAAATAATCAACTATATGATGAACATCAAGAATCTTTTTTTTTTTTTGGATAGGCAAACTAACACAAACATGACTTAAACTCACAACCATTTGGCTGCTAAGCCGAAAGCAATGAACTACTCGGGTATCCTTCTGATTTCAGCTAAATACGACGTGGAAAATAAATAGCAAATCACAACTTCAAACTTATAAGGGACTCAAATATCTTATCTCCTACCGATGTGGGACAGATTGTTACATCATAAAAGTTACAAATAATGAGCATGATGATAACATAAGTCATACCTTTTTTTTCTTTCTGAAAGCATATATTTTATATAGATGTAACAGCAAGATGCTAAAATTACATGGACACAAACATAACACCTACACTAGGATCAAACACGAACATAAGTCATACCTTATAGTGTAAAGGAACACCCGTAACAGGACCAATACCATATTCTCCAGTACAAAGTGCCATGAAGTTGTGACATGTCTTAGGAACAATATCATTAAACAGCTCAACTATGATCCTGCCTTCAAGTTCACCTCCTATACTAATATCCAAAAAACACCTATCTCTCCTCATACCTGTTTATAAACTTTACGTCGAATATACTGTTTTATTCAAACCTGATTATTTCACCCGTATATAATCAGATATAACATGTCCACATATCGGATATATATATGTGAATATATTTGTGTATGTACTAAGAAGAGAGCAGCTAAGACTAAAAACAGATATATATGTTTAGATGTAACATACAGGGTTTAGGTCATATAATAGCCATGAATGTTTTCAAAGTTTCGTCTTGGTACATGAACTATAAAAAATATCAATAAATGCGATGAGCTTTTATAAAGTGTTTCGTTATACATATTTTTGATGTGTTGTCATATCAAAGAAAAAAAACTGACGCGTGTCATTATTTTAACGTGACAACACATTAAGATGTGTATAAATATTGAAACACTTTATGAAATTCGTTGCATTTAATGATATTTTTTATAGTTCACGTACCAAAAGTAAACTTTGAAAAATTCGTTGATATATTGTGGCCTTAAAATATATGTTGAAATGGTGGAATAAGCACATGAGTATTTAATAAACATGGTGACACTCTTGTCTCCTGCTGCCCCCTTTGTTTCTTATTTCAGATTTGTCTACCCCATTTTTGATTTCTTAAATGTTAGCATCTTCACTCTTATTAATAACGAGTCGTTCAGATCTGTGGATTGTATATAATTGTTCATTGCGTAACGTTTGTGTGAATTGTTCAAGTACGTCTAATTGAAACGTGGCTCGTAATGTGTAGTTAAATAGTTTAAAAGTAAGTTGAGTTAATATCCGTGCGATGCACCTAGGTTGTATATAATTGTTCATTGCCTAATGTTTGTGTAAATTGTTGAAGTACGTGTAATTGAAACGTGGCTTGTAATATGCAGTTAAATAGTTTAAAAGTAAGTTGAGTTAATATACAAACTAGTCCATGTTTAGTCTTTTCGGGTTAAATTAGCACATTTATTTAGCTTTAAATATTCGAGACAAATTAATTCGGTTAAAAATATGTATAAATCCATTTTATTTTGTAAGCATTTTCTGGTTATAAAGTTAAACCATTCTTTCTACCCTTGCAAATATTCCCGTGCAGATAATGAAGAAAAGCTAATAATCTTAAGGGGTCATTGTAAAACATATTATTCTAACCCACATGGAGCACCTCTTGTCACGGAAAAACTATACTAACAAACATGAAGTTACGTTTGTCACTTTTAAGAATTTGTAGTTATAAATCTCCTATTAACATTGTTAACAAAATATTTGAGCATATGGAAATAACACAAAGACAGTCAATTCAGTGCAAGTCAACAAAGTCAATGGACACATCACCTCTCCTCACTACTTACGTCATCAAAGACATTTGACCAAGTTTGACTAGTAGTTACAGTTTGTAGTTAGTTAGTTCTCTGTTGTATAAATACCCTGTTCTTCTTCATTTCAATGCATTGTAACTCATTTTAACATTTCTCATTCAATGGAATTACTCTCCCATTTCATTTCATGTTATGGTATCAGAGCATTAGCTCTCTCAAGTCACCACCACAACTAACCACCGTAACAAACTTTCTCCCACCACTAAAACAATCATAACAACTTTCCACCAGCACTCCTTCCACCTTAACAAACTTTTCCCAAATTCAAGAATCACCTTCACATTTAACAATCAATCTCAATCACTATAATTCCCATCAATTTACATCAATAATCAATCATCATCAAGTCAATTTCTCGTCAATCATGGTTACACCACCGTCAACCACCACCGGAGAAGCAAGCTCACAGTTACAATCAGAAGACACAAATTCAGTCAACCATCCCTTATTCCTCCATCAGAATGACCATCCAGGACTGATCTTGATTTCAAAGAAGCTTCTTGGATCGGAAAACTACAGTTCTTGGAGACGATCAATGACCATTGCGCTCAATGCGAAGAACAAACTCAAACTTATCACTGGTCAATATCCAGAACCTGATACTGAGTCACCACAAAGAGCACTATGGGAACGCAACAACGATATGATCATCTCCTGGATCCTCAATACAGTTTCAGAGCAGATAAGTAATAATCTTAGTTTTGTTAATTCTGCTTCATTACTATGGTTAGAACTACAAGAACATTATTCCCAACTTGATGGCCATATGATTTATCAACTTAGCAATGATGTAGCACAATTAAAACAATCAAACTGCTTTGTTGAAATCTTTTATCAAAAGTTGAAGGGATATTGGCATGAAATGGATGCCTTAGAAGCACCTTATATTTGTACATGTAACTATACTTGTGAGAATGGTAGGCTCAAAGGAGCTAGGGAGAGTAGGAAAAGGCTTATTCAGTTCCTCATGGGGTTAGATGAGAGCTTTGCAAACCTAAGAGGCCAGATCCTTCTGATGCAGCCTTTACCTAATGCTACTAAAGCTTATGGAATGCTTAGACAAGAAGAAAAACAAAGGGAATCTGCCACTCCCAAACACTTGACCCCTGCTATCCTATCCACTTTCACTCACAACAATCACTCATCACAACAAAACTACTCTAGACAGAACAGAACATCAACTAACAACACCAATCATAGGGGTGACACAACCACTAGAAAAAGTCCTTTTAGGAAAGGGGTGTTTTGTGGTAATTGCCAAAAGGAAGGACACTATAAGAATGAATGATACCAACTTGTTGGGTACCCCATTGGTCATCCTCTTCATGGAAAAGTGACACCAGGCAACAAAACACCAAATACCAGAACTAGGACAGTTAACATGGCAGTTGGTCCAGATGTTGCTTCAACAAGTGGAACACATGGCAAGGACAACAATGAAGATACTGCAGTGTTTGCCAAAATGGACAGCTTGCAAAACCAACTAAACCAAGTCATGATGATGCTGCAGAATTCACAAGGCATGTGTGACCCAAAGATCATGACTGTAGGTAGATATCTAGTTATTGCTTCCTGCATATCTCACTTTAAGGATGCTTGGGTTTGTGATAGTGGTGCCACTGATCACATACGTATCACTCTCACTCTCATGTTTAATATCAAACACTGCACCTCACCAATACTTGTTTCACTCCCAAATGGATATCAAACCATTGTCACAATCACTGGTTCTGTTAGAATAAGACCACACCTCACCTTACACAATGTTCTTTTCATCCCATCCTTTGCTTACAACTTACTCTCCATAAGCCAAATCACAAAAACAACAACTCTCTCAGTTCTTTTCACTCACTCCACTTGCATATTTCAGGGAAGCAACCAGAAGATAGCCCATGGGATTCAATCTGATGGCCTTTACATCATCACTTTTGAGAATGCACCATCAACACCATCTACATCACCTTCTACATCATCTTCTTCTATAAATACCATCTGTAAGGACACACATCTGTGGCATCTTAGATTAGGCCATCCTTCTGTAAATGTTCAAAAGAAAATAAAGTCCTTACCTTCTATTCCCAATGATGTTAATACTTTTCAGTGCACTATTTGTCCTTTAGCTAAACAAATTGCTTTACCTTTCAAATCTAGTCATTCACATGCACAAGCCAAGTTTGATTTGATTCACACAGACACTTGGGGACCTTACAAACACACTACACTCAACCATTGTAAATATTTCCTTACCATAGTTGATGATTTTTCTAGAACCACATGGATTTACCTCCTTCCCACAAAACAACATGTACCTTCAACTCTCAAAAATTTTTATCATTGTGTTCAAAATCAATTTCAAACAACCATCAAAACCATTAGGAGTGACAATGGAACATAATTTGTCAATCACTCTCTCACAGAATTTTTTCAAAAGAAAGGAATCATTCACCAGACCTCATGCCTCAACACCCCTCAACAAAATGGCAGAGCTGAAAGAAAACATAAACACATGTTGGAAGTAGCAAGATCTATCCACTTTCAAGCTAACTTTCCAATTCATTTATGGGGATAAAGTTTACTAGCTGCCACATACCTAATCAACAGACTTCCCTCATTCACCATTCATAACAAAAGCCCCTATGAGATGCTCTTTCAAAAACCACCAGACCTCTCCAATATCAAAACTATAGGATGCCTAACTTATGCCTCACTTCACACCCCAAATAAATTTGCTCCAAGAGCTATACCTTCAATCCTACTTGGCTATCCTCAAAATCAAAAAGGTTATCTCCTATTATCCCAAGACACCAACAAAGTTTTTGTAAGCAGACATGTTACCTTCTATGAAAACATTTTCCCATTTCACAAATCCCCTAACATCCCCACCACCACAGATACCACTACAACCCCACCACCAGTCTTTTTCCCTCAACCAGTACCATCACCAATCATCATTACCCCTCCACCTGACCCTTTCACTTCTCCTACAAACCCAAACACCTCTGCAAACACATCAGAACCCACTCATTCTACAACAAATTCAGCACATCCTTCAACTTCCACTACATCTCCACACCCTACAACATCAGAAACCTCCAACTTCTCCA
Source organism: Chrysanthemum makinoi (assembly GCA_910596185.1). Taxonomy (NCBI): domain Eukaryota; kingdom Viridiplantae; phylum Streptophyta; class Magnoliopsida; order Asterales; family Asteraceae; genus Chrysanthemum; species Chrysanthemum makinoi. The sequence continues at coordinate 306,036,780 of OU343223.1, read as the reverse complement.
CCTCAGAACCCATCTTAACAACACCTACACCACCTCCAACAACACACTCAATTCCCTCAGAACCCATTCTAACAGAACCAACACCACATACATTACCACCTACATCAGCACCCACTATCACACCACCTACATCAGCACCCACTATCACAGAACCAACACCACCTATATCCACAACCACATCAGAACCTACACATCCACCTCTCAGGACTTCCACCAGACCCAAAAACATTCCCACCAAGCTCAAATATTATCTTCATTACAAACCATCACACTCACTTCACTCAGTCTAGTCAAAACATCACACTTCTCACTACATTAATTATAACAACATCTCAAATCCTTCTACTCTACATCTTATCAATCTCATTCACCAAGAACCAGAACCCACTTCATATACTCAAGCATCAAAACACCCTAAATGGAGAGAAGCAATGGACATAGAACTCTCTGCTTTAGAAGCAAACAACACTTGGGAAGTTGTTCTCTTACCACCATCCAAACAACCCATTGGCTCCAAATGGGTATTTAGAATAAAATACCATGCCAATGGGACAGTGGAAAAGTACAAGGCCATATTAGTAGCAAAAGGGTACAACCAAAAGGAGGGTATAGATTACACAGAAACCTTTGCCCCAGTGGCAAAAATGGTTACAGTAAGAACCATCCTTGCAATTGCTTCCACTTCTAATTGGCATATTCATCAACTAGACATTAACAATGCATTCCTACATGGGGATCTTCATGAGCTTACCAAGTGGCTACAACAAGGCCTATTCTCCAAACTCTGTATGCAGATTAAAGAAGTCCCTCTATGGACTTAAACAGGCAAACATGCAGTGGTCAATCAAACTTACCACTTTTCTTCTTTCACATGGGTTCAAACAAAGTCATGCTGATACATCTCTTTTCACCTATTTTACTGACACAATTTCCTTGGTTCTCTTAATCTATGTGGATGATATCCTCATTTCTGGCAACTCACTCTCTTTCATTAAAGATATCAAAGCCAAACTTCATCAACAGTTTAGCATCAAGGATCTTGGTCAACTACACTACTACTTGGGGATTGAGTTTATCAGAAAACCAAAAGGCATTGCCATGACACAAAGAAAGTATGCCCTTGATTTGATAGAAACTGCTGGTTTGATGGATGCAAAGCATGCCAAAACTCCTTTGGATCTTACTAAGAAATTAACCCCTGAAGATGGTGAACCCTTACCTGATCCTTCTCACTATAGAACTCTTGTGGGGAAACTCATATATCTTACCATCAGCAGGCCTGACATTGCCTTTGCAGCTCAACTTTTGAGTCAATTCTCTCAATCACCTTACACACCTCATTTGGAAGCCTTATACAGAGTTATCAAATACATTTCAGTCCTGGACAAGGCTTACTATTTCCAAGCTCAAACACTCTGGTTTTACAAGCATATTGTGAGAGTTACTAGGACACTTGTCCTACTTCCAGAAGATCAGTTACAGGTTTTGGTGTTTTTCTGGGAAACAGTTTAATATCCTAGCAATCTAAAAAGCAAATTGTGGTCTCCAGATCTTCAATAGAAGCTGAGTATAGGGCCTTGGCTGATTGCTCTTGTGAAATAACATGGCTGAATTCTCTTCTCAAAGATCTGCACATCCATCCAACTACACCAGTCAGGATTTATTGTGACAACACTTCAACAATAGCTTTAGCCTCCAATCCAGTGCAACATGCCAGGACAAAACACATTGAAATTGATTGCCATTTTGTGAGAGATAAAGTCAAAGCAGGTCAAATTCTTCCTACCTACATTCCTACCACTTCTCAAACAGCAGACCTCTTCACCAAACCTCTCACCACTTATCCTTTCCATAAGTGTTTGTCCAAGTTAGGCATGTGTGAACCTTACACACTGCCAACTTGTTTGGGGGGGTATTGGAGCATATGGAAATAACACAAAGATAGTCAATTCAGTGCAAGTCAACAAAGTCAATGGACACATCACCTCTCCTCACTGCTTACGTCATCAAAGACATTTGACCAAGTTTGACTAGTAGTTACAGTTTGTAGTTAGTTAGTTCTCTGTTGTATAAATACCCTATTCTTCTTCATTTCAATGCATTGTAACTCATTTTAACATTTCTCATTCAATGGAATTACTCTCCCATTTCATTTCATGTTACAAAACAATAGAGGATGTTTGATACTTTGATCCGTTGAATGACATCACACTTGCTGCATATTTTGACATCGATCGTTACAAATTAATATTTAAAACAAACCGATAACAATATTTTTATAATCATGAAGAGTTATAGAGCTCAACATTCTTGTCTACCCTCGCAAACATTTATGTGCAAATAGAAAACTATAGTCTAAAAGTAAGATTAAGTTGGCGCCTTCTTTACATATTTCTCATTTGTTTTACGCGGACGACGCTATTTTCATGGGCCAGTGGAGTCAAAGTAATATTGATACTATTACGCGGGTGTTGGATGTTTTTTATCAGGCGTCGGGTCTTCGGATTAATATGAATAAAAGCAAACTTACGGGTATATATGTGGATAGTTGTAAGGTGAATCAGGCTGCTACGCAGATTGGTTGCTTGGTGCTCAAGATGCCGTTTAGTTATTTGGGATCAAGAGTGGGTGACTTCATGTCTCGAATTCAGGCTTGGAATGACGTTACTGACGGAATGAAGTCTCGGCTATCGAGATGGAAATTAAAAACTCTTTCCATCGGAGGGCGCCTAACGCTTCTCAAATCTGTTTTAGGTGCAATTCCAATATATCATATGTCCATTTTTAAAGTGCCTATGAAGGTGCTCCATGATATGGAAGCCATTCGTTCACGTTTCTTTAATGGCGCGGAGTTAAATTCTAAGAAACAAAGTTGGGTTGGATGGAACAAGGTCTTGGCTTCTAAAGATTCTGGCGGCCTTGGGGTGTCTAGTCTCTTCGCGTTAAATAGAGCGTTAATGTTTAAGTGGGTGTGGAGGTTTATTTCTCAAAAGACTTCTTTATGGGCGAGAGTGATTAAATCTTTGCATGGTGAAGACGGCAAAATTGGTAAACAGTTTCAAGCTAGCTTTCCGTCTATATGGCTTAGTATTATTAAAGAAATTGAGGCGTTGAAGATGCATGGTATTGATTTGTATAGTTTTATTACCCCGAAGGTTGGTAACGGGGTAAATACTTCATTTTGGGATGTTGCGTGGTGTGGGGAAGTGGCTTTTAAAAGGTTAGTTCCTCGTTTGTACGCGCTTGAAACGATGAAAAGTATAGAGGTTTCATCAAAGCTGTCATATGGAGGTTTGGATCTTTCGTTTAGACGTAAGCCGAGAGGAGGAGTGGAGCAGGCTCAATTTGAGTTATTAAAGGAAAAGGTAGAGGGAGTATTCTCAATAATTCTCAAGATAGGTGGAACTGGTCTTTAGTTGGTTCGGGTGAATTCTCCGTGTCATCAGTTAGGAAACTTATTGATGATGTTATTCTTCCGACGTCTATCTGAAGACTAGATGGATAAATGTGGTTCCCATTAAGATCAATGTTCACGCTTGGAAGGTTAAGCACATTGTTTACCCACCGATTTAATTTATCTCGTAGGGGTATGGAAATTGAATCCATTTTATGTCCTATGTGTGATTGTTCGGCTGAGTCGTCTAGGCACCTTTTCTTCTCATGCAAGTTCGTTAGTGATGTTATGCGTAAGATTATGAGTTGGTGGGATATGGATTATCAGGAGAGCATCTCGTTTGAAGACTGGTGCATATAGATGTCGAATCTCGGACTTCCTTCGAAGCTCAAACAAATTTTTGAAGGTATTTGTTATATTGTGTGGTGGTTTGTTTGGAAGTGGCGCAACACAAAGATCTTCGGTCAAGAGGATCACGCCAAGGTGAATATTTTGGATGAAGCGACTTCGCGTTCTTTTTTATGGATTCGTTCTCGATGTAAGACTAGTTTTAGTTTCATTGATTGGCTAAAAAACCCTAATCTTATTTATTTGTAAGTTCTAGCTTTTGCTAGTTTTATTTATAAAATCCGCCGTTCAAAAAAAAATGTTATTGTAAAATAGATTGGTAGGCTAACACGTTAAGTAAGTTAAGGTAATTCAACATATATTTGTTTTATTTTCGTGCAAAGCACATAAGAGACCTGAAATAATATTTTATTACCTCAAAAAAAATATTATAGATTGCAAAATAGTTCAGGAGGTTTGGTGCGTTGAATTAGATTAGAATTGTAACATACCTTCTCGTACAATAGAATATGCGTTTATACATCTCCCATAAATATTTTTGACATCTCACTTATCGTATACATCATCACTATTATGTGACCATCGAAGATTTTATATTTGAGCTCTTAGCCATGCAAAGAATTTATATTCAATCAATTGCAAGGTATGATGATTGGTGAAGATAATCAAAATGTGTGTTATTTATACTTACAAAAGATAAAGATGATGGCTTTTAAGTTTCTCATGTTAAACTTCAAATTAATTTGATGAATTTATGTCTAGCAACTCAAAAGGTATATGACCGCTTGATATTGATAGGACTTAAAGTATCTCATTTTATTACATAAACTCAACTTAATAATATGAACTTCAATTATTGAAATCATAAAGACTTGCATTTATATCATATGACTCAATTTTTTAGTATTATAGATTTTAACTCTGTATTTTTGTAAGTTTTAATAGTATACAATAGACGTGCACTTTTTAAAATGTTCCATTACATTATGTGTAGTTAAAATATCACCCTTTTTGTATATGAACATGTAGTTTTGTAGTAATATGCTCGTTATAACCCGGTTCATAAAAGAGGGCACGGTACAGTGCTTTTATCACATGCCATAGACCTTTTTAGTATATGGCGTCGTCAAACTGCACCTATTGGCTTCATAAGTGCGTTATCCGGTCGAATGCAAGCCCAACAACGGGCGTTTTCTGTTTAATTTTTTTCTTTTGAAATCCGAATCGGCCAACGGTAGGGTAACGGAAAAAAAAAACACCCTCTTTTCTCTTATAAATACTTATTTTTAACTTTTATATTTCAAACATTCAAACCAAATCACAATTTATCTACACTTTTACATACAATTCAATCCCTTCGTTAAAAAATGAGTAACCAAAACAACGATTGGCTCATGAACAATACATTTCCCCCGTCTTCTTCGTCCGCTAATTCTAGTTCCTCATCACCCGCTACACCATTAACCGCCAATTTTATTTCTTCCCAGCACGTGTACAATATGCTTCCCAACAACCATATTTCCCACAATCCTCTTTCACACCACAAAATTTACAAATAAACCAAGATCATTTAAACCAAATGGCTTTATTCCAACTTCAACAACAATAGCCAATTCACAACTCTGGAGCTTTCAATAATACTTCACAACCACCGCAAATGATGAAACCACCCCAATCAACACAATCGCCACCAAACTCACCATTACAAACATCACAAACCGAGTCTTCTTCTGTCGGAAAAGGAAAAGTAAGAAAGCCAAGAGAGAAGAAAACGACGTCGATGTACAAATATCCGACGACCGAAGACTTGGTATGGACCAAATATTTAAAAACATTTTGACAAAAAGTTCATGGTAAATACAATCGTCATGCATCCTTCCAACGTACCAAAGATATGATCACAGGAAAGTGGAGAACATTGACATGTGATTGCAACAACTTCGTCGGGATTGTCGCCGAATATGAAGGTCTTAGTGGTGAAAACGATTCGACGTGGCGAAATATATTTGCTATAAAAAATCCAAGAAATTTGGAGGTTTGCGTTTATCCACTATGAAGCATGAGATGTCTTGAAAAATCATTTGAAATGGCGTGGTGCCAAAGTCGTTGTTCCCGGAAAACGCGTACGTACGGTTGAACGTTGAAGAACCGAACGAGCTATTTCAAAATGATCCGCAACCACGTCCTCCCAACAAGCCAAGGCCTTCAAAAAGTAAAAAATCGGACTCTACGACAATGGCGGGACCCTCTTCAAGTACAAAAGCTTTTAAAGAACTGGTCCAAGATGAGTTGCGACGAAATCATGTTAAAAAAAAGTAGCGTGAGGACACCCATTAGGCTGGTCCCAATCGAGAATTCCAAATCGGTTGGTCACCACAATTTACAAGCCTCGACCGATGTTGACATCGGTCAACTCGGTGTGGGCACCCGGTCATAACATCGGTCGTCAAGCCATAAAACCGAATATCGGGTGAGATTTCGACCGACTTTTTGTTTCTTTCTTTCTTGTTTTCTTTCGTTTTTTTTATTTGGTAATCGACTGTGGCAACTTGAGTATGCAGTGCGTCGGAGAAAGCTGATGTGGCACCTGATGACCTAGGTCATCTCCGGTCACGATTGGGACCAGCCTTAGACAAACTCATTATTTTACGTGTTTCAATAGTCATGTGTATCGTATGCTCTTTCTATTATTAATGCTTAATATTATTATTGTCTTACATTTACCTGGTTTTACAGCTTTTATTTAATAACCTATGAAGGTTTATTTTTTTATATCATTATGATTCATAACGTGCGTCAGTAGAACATTATAATCTCAGCGAGACAATGGACAAAAAGCATTTTTGTTATCGTTATCGACAAATTTACAACTGTTTAAGGAAAGAGAGTTTTATGAAAAAAATATATGATGACTTTCATACTAAGAGTGCTAGGTGAGGTGAAAACGTTTAACACGTTATTGGTATGCTTGTCATACCATCACTTAAATATACACCAAATAACTAAAACATCCTTCATGCTTACCAATAACGTGTTATTAGGTCACAAAATCCCCACAAAAAAAATCCACTCACAAAACAAAATAAAAAACACACTAAAAACCAATGGCACCAGCCATTCCAATGGCTAAATTCCCTTTGGCTTGTCAATGGCACGAAGGCCGGTTTGGGTTTGGCATGTTATTGGTAACCAAATATGCAAATGGCGTGTTGTTGGTGCACCCTCACCGTGCACTCTAATATTCACAATAGTTATATACTTCACGACCAGCAAACGAATGAGGTTTTCTTTGTTTATGTTACTCTGGAGGGCAACCTTTTATTACTCAAATGTACACGACCTTATCCGGTTAATCTCGAGAGTCGAGACCATTTCCTACTATTTTTTGGCCACCCCTAAATATACACACCTAACGAGGTTTGAAAAATGACATCTTGTGAGAAAATCAAAAACTTTATCACTAGACCATTTGGTGGTGGTTATATACTACCAGATTACCTTTAGGCTAGTCACAATGGGAGGGTCGACCGGATGGGTTGTGTTCGGTTGTCAACCGGTTGCCCCATTGTGGCAACAAGGTTGTGGTCGGTCGGTTGAGTTGTTTTGGACGAACTAGTTTGCTGGAATGACCGAATTGGTATGTCACATGTGGACAAATATTTGTGCCGTTTGGGTTTAAAAAAAATTCTCAGGTCACCACTGTGGCAACTAGGTCGTCGGAGAGAGAAAACTGATATGACAGGGTCGACCCAGGTTACTACTGTAACTAGCCTTACCTTTTCTATAAAATCAGCAAACTTTTTTTTAGTGTAACTTGTTAGAATGATTTTAGAACTTTGTTTAGTATAATTACAGTAGAATTATTTAGATGTCAAGTTTCTTTACTATTTAGTGCATACTTAATTTTTTCCGAAGTGCAAGTAGTGTAGGAGCTAGCCAACAATGATCCTCGATTATGACAACCTTGATGATAATATTTATTCAGTACTTTAATATCTAATTAAAACATTAGATAGGATGATAAAAAAAGTCATCAAATTAAATAAACAAATAGAAAATTAAGTATAAACTAGAGAAGTCACGATCATGGCGTTCAAATTATGATAGCAAACCATTGATATCAACTACTAGTAGTGATAGCATATGTCATATTTTTTTGATAAAGACAAAATAGTATTTCAACTTGTATCAATGTTTCTTGCTTTAACAGTCATTCCATTTATTATTTTAATTTGTAATCTTTTTAAAGGTCTATTATACAATTTTTTTTTTGAGTTTTTTAGGGTTTTTATTCTAATATAATAAATCCTAGTTGCATAAAAGAAAGATTATCATACGTGGTTTAATACTTTGATAAGCAAATCATAACTCTTGGATCGTGCAGGCTTTAAATGAAAAAGATGCGCCATAAGAGCATCAGGTGTCATAACAAGGGTTAGCTTCGTCGTGTCAGCGCCAGCATCAGCATTTCATTTTTTTAACCACAACAAACCCCTTCCTCACTCATAACAAACCTCAACCTCTTCATTTGGGCCCACCACTACCACTTTATTTTTTTTATTCAATTTTCATTTCCAAATAAACTAAATTTATTTCATTCAAATTAAAACTACAATACATAACAAAAAAAAACAACAACACGGTAAAAAATACAACACATATTAATAATACGTAACCTAGTCATCTCTATCCTGATATTTCTTGACTAGACGTTCCTGCCTCTTGCGGATGATTTACGCTTTTACCGGGTCGGATTGGTACTTTCGGATCTATCATGAGAAAATCCATCTCGATCTTCTCTTGCCACGTTTTTCCTTCTCCCTCGCCTCGTAACAAGCCCTTTGAGCATCGGCTTTTGAGCATATATTTCGGATATATGTCCCGAAAAACTACTCGTTTGACTTCCACCGGAGCTTGCAACGCTTGACGTTGAAGTCGACTTCTGTTTCTTTCCGGCTCGTTTGCATCCATCTCTTTCAGGGCGAGGTCGTTTGTCCGGCCCGAATATATCCTCGAGACATGTAATGTCAACAGGATCTTCGGCATCCCACTTGGGATAATTTTTCAAAACAGCCCAACATTTTTCATACAAAAACTCCCTCCCACCAAAACGATGCGTAAAGTTAGCTTTGGCATTCTCGACATGATCTTGTTCATTTTCACTACTTCGACGCTGAAGATGTTTGTAAACAGCATTGAACTTCTGGCAATCACCGTTAATCCTTGTCCATTTACCAGTTATCATGTTCTTGCCACGCTGGTTATCGGTGGTCTTAGAATTGAACATGTTGAGAATGTCGTTCCAAAAGTACTCCTCTGGACGGTCATTGCCCATATCTCTATCTTGGGAAATTTCTATCCAACACTGCGCAAGTAACATTTCTTCAGAATTGCTCCACTTCCTCCGTCCGCTTGTACTACGACTTCAACATCTTCGTCATCGTCTGCGTCCAAATCTACAGCAATTTTTTTGTCTTCGACTTTTTGCCCTGCGTTTTGCGGTTCACGTGCTTTTGGAACTTTGAATTGTGAACCGGACGGTTGTGATTCCATTTGGGCCAACTGTGGAGGCTGTGACGGGCTAAAACACTGTGGAGGTTGTGACGGGTTAAAACGAGGTGATTGAAATCGGGAGGGGTAAGCTGCGAATCCTTGTTGAAACTGATACTGTTGGTTAAGCATTATTTCTTGTGGAGACGGATTGGAATTGGTCGAAGATGGGGTAGACGGGTTTGAAGAACCCCCGTATTGTTGTGGGTTTGAGTTAAGTAGATTTGTGAAGTATCCTCCGTCATTTGGGTTTTGAGACATTGTGTAAAATGTTATTGTTGGTTAAGAAAGATTTCTTGTATATTTTGGGTTTGAAGATGTGTAAAATGATGAAGATGAAGATAGTTTATATAGGGGTGGTGGGTTTTAAAAAAAAAAGTTAACGTTTAAAAAAAAAAGTTTACGTTTAAAAAACAAAAGCTAACGTTATATAACGTAACTTTGCTTTTGTGTCAGAATCCAACCTCGTCGTCCCCATGATCTTGTCTTCGACGGCGGCAGCGTGGCAGGGCGGTGTGGCGGCGGCCCACGGCGAGCCTCCAGCTCAGCCACGGCGAGGGACAACGTTGTCCACACCGGATGCTCTAATTAAATATAAGTAGTTTTATAAGAGTTTTTCAAAATCGAGATTCTATTAACATTTTGTTTTTTGTTTTTGCAAGATCAAAATATTATAATGTATTTTTTAGGTGATGTCAAAATATGCACATTTATAAATTATTACTCCCTTTGTCTCAATATTATTTTCTTTTTTGGAATATCCTAAATTACTTGTTCACTATTAAAAATAGATAGGAAGATTTGATGTAGATTATCATATTACCCTTACTTGAAATTATAAGAGTAAAATACACCGTTCGTCCCTGAACTTGTATCAAAACATCACGCTAAGTCTGACAAAGAATTTTTCGTCACGCAAGGTCCCTACTTCCATGTTTTTTATCATCCAAGGTCCATTTGACCGTTATCCTCCAGTTAACTACCGTTAAATTTCTAACCTCCGTGTTGGTAGGGCTGAGCACAAAACCGAGAAAACCGAGCCGAACCGGAAAACCGAGCCGAACCGGACCGAACCGAACCGGACCAACCATTTTCGGTTCGGTTTCGGTTCTATGTCTTAATGGATTTCGGTTTTCGGTTCGGTTCGGTTCGGTCCGACCCAAAACCGACCAAACACGCACCTAAAGCATGTAAACCGGGCCGAACCGACCGAACCGACACAAAACCGAACCGAACCGAACCGATTCGGTTCGGTTTCGGTTCATGTTTTTGTGAAATTCGGTTCTCGGGTCACGTCGGTTCGGGTCGGTTCGGGTCGGTTCCGGACCTTTGCTCAGCCCTACGTGTTGGTGTGAGGGCATGATAGACATTTCACCTTTTTGACTTCAAATCAAGTTAACATTAACCGAACAAAACCCCTTGCTAACCCTGACAACCTTTGTATCCCTCCCCTTAAACATGGCACCATTTTCATACATCTTAAACAAAATTTGCTACCACCCACAAACCCTTAAGAACCCTAATTGTGTGATTAAAAATTGAATAAACCTAATCCCACAATAAATCACTTTCACCCAAACAACAATTTTTGCAGCTCCAAGAAACCCTAATTTTGTAAAGTCTTGAATGTATCAAAATCATTGTCGTGTAGCCCGATTTACCCAAGCAAATAGGTTTTTTGATGTTTGCCCTAACTTTTTCTTACCCCATTTGGCATAAAATATTAATTGTTTATAATTTTATTCATTTTTATTGTTTTATATTCCATTTTAGGGTTGTATTTGTGTTTGTTAATTGTTGCAGTTCTAATGGATAGCCAAAAACATGTGGTATTCAAAATAAACATAGATGGTTTATTTTTATTTGCTCTACTAAGGTATAAACAAGGTACTATAATAGAAGTTAAGTCGTGTACAACTGATAAGATTATGTTTCATCCAATGTTAGAATTTTCTTTTTCCATGGTTAAGAGAAATATATGGGTGTTGTTTATCTGTATAGTTATTAGAATAGGGTTTGAAGTTAATTGATAGTGATCATGATGTTCAAACAATGTTTGACATGGCTGCAAGGCATGGTTTAGTTGAATTGTTTGTTGCTCATGAGCCACATAAGTTACCACATTATTACTTTAATAAGTTATCTTTAGAGGAGTCTGATGACGAGGTTGTGGGTTGGGCTGAATAAGATGATAGGTTACCTTACTTAAAGTCACCACCTCTTTTCATTATTTGTGAAAGAAAGGTATGTGATCAAGTTGCGAAAAGGAATGTGGTAGATACAAATGTAGTTAAACAGAACATTCTTGAAAAGGGAAAGGGGATAATGATTTAAGATGAGATTGTTCTAACCAATAAAAGGAAGGGTGTTTTAAGGGGTAGTGGTGTAGTTATTAGAGAAGTTGTTAAAGGAAGAGCTTGTGTATTAGGACTTAGAGCAGATAAATACAATGTAAAGAAAGCTAAAAGTAGAGTTGCATCAAATGTTAAGAAACCTAGAAGCAAGAATAAAGTAAGAGGATGCATACTTGCACTAAGAGCAATAAGAGGTGAGGGATCTGCATGTTGTTCTTGCAGCATTGGGTCAAGTGTTCATGGTTAGGTAACATATACATCATATTTCCATTTGGTTACTGCATTGCACATATCCTGAAATTTATTTGATTTGGTTATACATTGTACATGGTTAAAAACACTTAAAACATGTTTTGGACTTGATTTATAAAGATAGTTTTGGACCAGGGACTAAAATGGTATTAACTGATCAAATCAGTAGTTCTAAAGACTTGGAAAAAAAATATAGGGTTGTAGGTAATGTCTTAGCTTCGTTTCACCGGGTGGCTCGACCCGTAACTCCACCTGATGAATTAACTAAAAATGTTTTAGTGAATTTGAGTACCAGATTTCATTGGCCAAAAGCTCTTAAAGTTTGTACAATACCAACTGTTGATGTTCAAATAAAGTTGTAATGGACCTTTAACTTAAACGTGCCACTTGAATAGGATTGAATGTTGTTATTAGAAACTCAGCTTTGACACATAAAGGTTAAATAATTATTTCACTTAGGTTGTACAATTTTTAAGAAAATAATACCTACAAAACTGATTAATACACTCAAATACCTTTATGAGGACACAAAAACCGAGTCATAACTATTTATGGTTTAGGAGAAACGGAATTTATAACTTCGAGTAACTACTTTAAACTAAAACTACACTTACACAACGGGTTTATTAAACTTACCAAACCGTCGTAAATATTGTCCCAATAAACACCATGTACAATGATATAATCAATATAAATACTTTATAAAACTTATTTTTCATGTTTTCGTTATCATTCATAAACCTAAGACGCAACGTATTATCTTAGGTTGCTTCTAGAGTTTTTCTCATCTCACTCGTCACTTTATTAGCACGTTTGCTATCATCTTTATATTCGTGAGTTTCATAGCCCAACTTATACTCGTTTTAAACTACTTTTAGGGTGAGAATGCATGCTTGTTTTACTTACGTATTTTACTAGTTTATGGAAGCACTATACTTGTTCTTGAAACACATTACTAGCTTTATTTAAATACATGGTTTGTATTCTGAATGGACACAAGTGCACTAAACTTTTATGATTGCCTAAGTTATGAACCATTAATTAAGTTGTGGCCTTGAATGTTGTGAATAGACTATTTGGATTGAACTCCCCCGTCGGGGTGGCTTCCCCACTTGACTAGCATGTCAAACGGACGCATAATCATTTGAAGAAATTTGGGTGTCCTAGGTGGACATCTACCAGAAGCTAGAAACCAGAAAACTTAAGGCTTCGGTATCCGGAATTTAGGGCAATGATAACATTTTTTTTTATATGACATTGTATGTGTTATAATGGTCATGTACACTTATTTCTTGTGGTCAGCACTTAATATTTACATTTATCATCATGCATTTACATGTGGACCTAAGATATTACAAGTCATGTATGGGTGGGACTTTTAACAGGATTAGGTTGACATATGCTTGTCATGAAGATTTACTTAAAAAGGTTTTCATCTTATTTACAATAAACCTATGAACTCACCAACTTTTGTGTTGACACTTTTAGCATGTCTTTTCTCACGTCCGTAAAGCATAACTTTGGTTTGGAGCATTAGAGTCGCACAACATCTTTTGAAGATTGGAATGCATTACATTTTATCATTCGATAACATTTTAAAAACGTTTTATGTAACTTTGTACCATGGAACCTCATTTGTTGTAACTCTGACTTCATTTATCGAATGATAACTTTTTTAAAACGTCTCATTTAGAGTTTGTTTTCTATAATTTGGACTTTGTACTATTAAGTAACACCCCAGTTACATTATATTTCGCTGCGATATTTTGGGGGTGTTACAGTAGTGGAGGTCTATTTTTATTTGTTATCATGCGAAATCAAATTTTTTAGAAGTTTGTGTTGTATTCCTATGTAATGAGTGTCTACTTATATTTTTTATCAACTAAAATCAAATTTTAGATGTGTTGTTTTAATGTATTTGGTTCAACCTATCTTAATTTAGAAAAAAAGAAAGAGTGTTGATATATGGACCTACTAAATAGACTTACTATTAAGCCTAATTATATTATTGGGACACTTGTTATCGTTTTATTAGTGCAACAAAGTTTGATTATCATCCCTAATATGCCCTTAATGAATAACTTCCTAAAATTTAGCCTTTAACCCAGTCTCACCATTTATTTTCAATACCTTCTTCCTCGTATAATAGATTCATGTGTCGTGTTTTTCATGCAACCACACAAACATTAACCATCTAACCACTATAATGAATTTCACAATGCCAGAAATAAATAATCCGACAAAAGCATAAAAACCCCAAATATTGATTTCACTTACGAAGGGAATCACCAAAAACCACTCCTTCATATACACAAAATACAATAAAGTAATAATCTGCGTTTGTTAAAATAAATTATTGAGTTTTGATAATTTGATGATGATGTAAACCTCAGGGACATGTAGGGCCTGTTTGGCAAGAGCTTTATTTGGGGAAATTTAGCTTTTGTTATAAAATAATCTCTTCTAAAATAAATAGCTCCGTTTGGATACGTTTGAATGCATTAACTTCAAGCTTTTATTTCAAACAAATAGCTCCTAAATGAAAAGTTGATTCATGAAGCTTTTTAAACATTTTGGAGCTGTTAAAACTTTAAATTACTGATATACCCTCTAAACATTTGTTTATAATTATGTATATGTCCTTTTACGTCATTTTACATCTTATAATTACATTTAACAGCTAACTTACCAAACACTTTTATTGAAAAAAAAATACAGCTTGTAGCTTATGTTAACAGTTTTGCAATTAACAGCTTACAGCTTACAGTTTACAGACATACTGAACTACAGTTAGTTTTGCCAAACATACCCGTAGACGACAAGAAAAGACTGAAAAGTCCTACGTTAATAATCTGCATTTGTAATATATTAATTAAAGAAGGGTATATTAGGAAGAAACAAAAGAAAATTAGTTTAGTTTTTAAATTGAGAAAATGAGTAACCAATCAAATTTGTAGGTCTTTTATTAGGTTTATTTGTTAAGTCTAACTATCATTTTTCAAAAAGAAATATTATAGACATCTCGCAGCAATACGTGGGTTGAAATCCTTGTTTTTAACATTTACCAAAGCAATTTATTGCTCATGTACATTAAATTTACTTTAGTAAATGTTATATATACAATGTCTTATATTTTATATAAAGCACGTATAATTTTGTCTTAAGCACATTTTACAACACTTTAAAGCATGCATTATTAAACATACGGATTGAGTCGTAGAATAGCAACGTACTTTTCCAAGTGTCCAATTCTGATACGTGTATTTTTTTTAAGTTATAGAATAGCAATGTACTTTCCATAAGTGTCCCGTTCTAGTACGTGTACTTTTTTAAGTCGTAGAATAACAACGTACTTTTCATAAGTGTTCCAATTTAGTACGTGAGATGACGTACCAAATTGAAACACTTATGAAAGTAGGACGTACCAAATTGGAACACTTATGGAAAGTACATTGTTATTCTACAACTTAAAAAAAGTGCACGTACTAGAACGAGACACTTATGGAAAGTACATTGCTATTCTACAGCTTAAAAAAATACACGTACCAGAATGGGACACTTGAAAAGGTACGTTGCTATTCTACGACTCAATCCCTTAAACATATTAAGCAGTACAAATTATTATGTAAATGATACATACACTTATAACATATTTCTTAAAATATTAAATTTAAGTTTAATAATTTTTGAAAGTTATAAAGGTAATATTTTTTTGGGTAAAAAGTTATTAAGTTAATATTAATAATATATTAATGTTCATTAAAATTAATTTACAACATATAATAAATTTCATGATTTATGAAAACATGAATGTAATTAAAATGAATAAGAAAGGAGAGAGTGGATCTCCTTGTTTTAAACCCTTGCCAAATTTGAACTCTGAGGTAAAGCTTCCCTTAACAAGAACTGTGCCCATGGCAGAATTGAGACATCCATTAATCGAACCACACCATTTGTCGCCAAATCCAAACATCTTTAAAACGTCCTTTAAGTAGTCCCATCTTATTGAGTCAAAAGCTTTTTCAAAGTTGACCCTAAAAATCATAGCTTTAAACTTCTTATGCTTATACCAGGAAAGAAGCTCATTAAGGATAAACGGACCATCAAGAATTTGGCGGTTGGAAACAAAAGATTGAACATTACTAATAAGATCCGACATGACAAAGCTAAGTCTATTAGCCAATATCTTGGAAATGATTTTTTATAAATACTTCCAATTAAACTAATTGGATGAAAATATTTAACGAGCTTAGCATCTCGAGTCTTAGGGATTAAAACAATGAAAGAGTAATTACAACCTCGAGGAAAAGTACCCGATGTAAATAATTCCATAATGGCAGCCACGATATGCCCATCAAGATTAACGTGTTTGCTTGGAGAGTCTGTTTGGATAAGTTGCCTATCAGGTTAAATCTTTCCCTTAGAGGCTTGGATATTCCTTATAATGTTTGTCCTCTTTGCAGTGCCTAGTGGAATCAGTTTCCCATCTCTTTTTTGCATGTCCTATGGCTCACTAATTATGGACGAATGTTATGCATTGGTAGGAGCTCTAGGACATTAGCCTCTTATGAAGATGGGCTCGTTTGGTTAAATAGCTCTCGTTTCTAAGCGATTGAAGGATATTTTGGAATGTGTATGCTATGTGAAGTGGTGGTTAATTTGGCGTTTGGTTCCTTCTTTTTGGTGATGGTCATCCGCGCAATGAGCTTCTTTTCGATGACTTGGTTGATTTATCTTATAATTGGTGTTCTAATCGTTGTAATTTTAAAGTTAACCGGATTACTTGGATAAAAAAATCCTAATACCTTTAGCTTGTCATTTCTTCTAGCGTCTTGCTAGTTTTTTAGTATATCTGCCGTTCAAAAAAGAAGTATTGTTTTAGTTTATTTTATTATGAAATAACATTGTTTTATTTAATGTATGTTAGATTGAGTTAATAAAAAGCTAATAGAGTATGAAATTTTCTGAGATGATGCATAATCTTAACAACCTTGAAATATTTTATGAGTCGTTCTAAAATTGAACAACTACAATACCTCATTGTTTTCGTCTATAACCACCAACGACAAAATGTTTTTCCTCTCTTTTGCCACAGCATAGCGAGAATTGGCTATATAATATAATGTGATAGGTTACTAGTATTGGTGTTATCCTATTTGTATCTTTTATTTGTTTCTTTTAGGGCCCATTCCCTTTTAATTATCCTGTTAATTGAACGGGGCGTCTTGTATTGTATTGTTGTCTTTTTTGAGGTTCTCAATAATTTTTGCCTTTCAAAAAAATATATATATATAATGTAGTTGCAACATTAACAATAATAAATCTCCCAAGGCCTACTAGTTAATACTGAATTTGTTGATCCTCAAACATATTAAATCTGAAGTGATGAGTGGAAAAGACAAATACAGTGAATTATGCATATGAGTGATGAATGAAAACCAAGTTTAGTGGGATAAATGGGAGACAATGGCATATTGAGTGTGACACCCACCAAGATGGACTACTACTTTATGATTCTAAAAGCTTATTTCATTCCTAAGTTTCGAACTTTATGCTAAAATAAGTAATTAGAATCCACAAAAGGTATTGTAGATTGGCTGGAATATCCGACCTCGGGTGCTTTTGGCACAGTATTGTCCACCCCACAAGGAATAGCTCGGGTAACTTTCCGGCCTAGTTGGGCACCTGGAGTGAGAGACTCTCGGACTCATGAGCTCTTATCAACAAAGTCTCTCCAGTGAGCCATAAGTAATTAGAATACTAATTGCTCCCGATTTTAGAAACCACAAGCCTATCACAAAGTTACACTTTCTAGCTTATTCGTTCTTTTGCATAAAGTATGAATCTTCCAAACGTTATTGCTCTTTTCTACTTTTATCATTAAAATGTTTAAGAACTAGAATGCGTATCAACAATCTTTTATTTGCGTACTACTAATCATAATAAAGATTAGAAAGTAAGTACTTTTACAAATTTAATAGATGTTTGTACATGCGTTTATTCTACAATGGCAAGTTTGAAGATGTAGATGGCCAAAATGGAATCTTTAGGTGTTGTTATTATTATAAGAGCTATAGGTGTGGTAACGAGGAAATTGCATGTTATTTGTGTTAAATCATCGTCGCTTTAGCATTTTATATCTCGCATTCATATACCAAAAATACATACTTTATCATGGCTTGAGCCATTTGTGTGCGGTTTCGCAGTTTTTGGGCCCCGTCACTTCAACTTTTTTCATTTTTCAAACAAACTAAATTTTCATTCATATAAAAAAACATACATATTTTACAGTACGAAGGTTAAAAATACAATACGAAAATTAAAATATATTTCACAAAAATAAACATTTTTCGAGCTTTTTATATTTCTTTGTAATTATTAATGAATTCTTACGTTTCAGCAATGCTTCTAAGTAACTCGTTCCTAGCCAACATCAAGTTGTTTGCGTTCCTCATATCGGCTCCAGTCA
Organism: Chrysanthemum makinoi; assembly: GCA_910596185.1. Lineage (NCBI taxonomy): Eukaryota > Viridiplantae > Streptophyta > Magnoliopsida > Asterales > Asteraceae > Chrysanthemum > Chrysanthemum makinoi. The sequence continues at coordinate 306,018,413 of OU343223.1, read as the reverse complement.
TCCTTTCAAGCGTCTGCAGACCGAGTCGATAACGGGATGATCAGGCAGCGAACCCACCCTTATTATTTCAGGCCTACGGCTATGAACTCGATCAGTAAAGCGACGAATCAAGTTCAACAATTGCTCAGCAAGTGCGATCTCAACATCAAGTTCTTCTCGTAGTCGCATGAGGATTGTTAGTCTCACGTCATTTGGTTCAGTAGCCATGGTATCCGTTGTGTGAAAAATGAATGATAGTTAGGAGAGTTTAGAAAAAATTGTGTGAAAAAATGAATGATGGTAAAAGGATATTTCTGGGGAAGGTAACCCTTGGAGCAATATGAATTCAAAAAAGAAGTTGTACATGTACGAAATCAAACAAACTCAATTTTCATTCATTTAAATAAAAATACAAATTTAAATACTAAATATAAAAAACAATAGGAAAACTAAACATAGTCGTCATAATTATTTAATTTCCTTTATGCATCCAACAAACTTTTGCATTGACGTTATATTGTATTTTGCTCGCCAATTTATACAATTCATTTTAATTTCTCAGGATTCTTCTTCTAGAAAAGTATCAATCGAAGCTAGTTTTTCTTGCGGAATGTCTTTGCATTTCGTGTATGCTTTCTTCATATCATCTTTAGCATTGTGTGTGTGCCTAAACTTCTCAGCTAACTCGATAATCTGTTCCTTACAAATTTCATCCCCATCGATTATTTTTTGAACACCAGCTTTAATTTTATTGACGGTATGTAGAAGAGCAAGACATAATTTTTTGTAGAAAGAATTATAAGATTTTTGTGTGAAAAAATGATTAATGTATGGGTAGTATTTATAAAGATGGGATAAATAATAATAATAATAATAATAACAACAACAACAATAATAATAATAATAATAATAATAATAATAATAATAATAATAATAATAATACAACTTACCATGTGAAAAAATAGCCGTTTGGACATTCAAACAGTCAAAATATTCAATGCTATTGTGAAATGGCGAGCGTGAGTTCAGTCACGCAAGAAATGGCGTCGAGGCTTGATGGTGTGGTAACGAGGCATTGGCGCCACTATTTGAGCTGCCACATGAGACTGGCGAGCTGCTTTAGTTACCATACCCTTCCCTCTAAGGATTAGTACATAGAAATATAAATTATAGCTAGAGACTATATAAATTCTATCACATATTTTATTGAGTAGTAAAATATATCTATATACATATAATGTACAAAAGTATTTTCTTAATTTTTAAAAAACTTGAAAATAAATAATATTTAACCTGCAAATACCTTTTAAAAACTTAAATTGTAATCTGCTGTTTACTTTCTCATATAAAAAGTGTTTTTAAAAAAACTTTTTGAAATAGTTGTCTTAAAAAAAGTTTTTGTTTCTGAAATCAATGTAATTTCTAAATTACCTATTTTTTTAATCTTTTTTTCTTCTTTTACAAATTCATCCTAATCGCGTTCTCGAGTTCATATTTCAATCTCAACTTGTTAGTGTGGAGCTGGTACGATGTTGTTGTCATCTCGGATAATGATTAACACTTGCCAACGTCAATTGTTAAACGTTACATGAAACACTTAACCACAATTTCTCAACTTTAACTATTTGGTGCTATATAATCTCATCATTATTTACGAGTACACACCTAGTATAAATGTAAATATATATAGAGCAAGAATTGAAAGACATACACCAAATGGGGCTTGCTTCAGTGGTACCATTTCCTCTCCGTAAACGCTTAGTTGACCAGTCATAAAAGATGTTTGGAGAATGACCAGGGTTCAAACCCAACTCTTGACTAATTAAGTAGCTAGGACATGAGCACATTGGTTGGGGCCGAGTTCTTGAGAAGCGGTCGATTAGCATCAAAAGATGCATGGGATTGAGGTCTTCCTATCGATTTACATATATTAGAGAAGATTTGAAAGACACACAATTATTCATGATAACTTTAACTGGGATCTCGAATTATTGGTCATTTATTTATTTATCTTGTACAGCACAATTCGCACAATTGTTGATGTTTATTAGCAAAGCAACCAACAGAAGCTAACTATTCTACTTTATGCTACTTGTCTCTTTTTAATAACATGTACCTTACGTTTGTGTTACTATTTATTTAGCTATAACTTATCACCATTGCAATATTTTTTAATGACAAATGATATGTCTTCTTGGTAATGTTTTAAAAATCGGGTTTTAATCGATCCAGGTCGAGTTATCGGTGCACCGGTTCGAGATTTCGACCGCCAGTCAACCGGTTTTCATTTATTATTATTTTAATTTTTCGACCGGTTCAACCGGTTCGACCGCCGTCTCTCGGGTCAACCCGGATTTTATTAAAATTTGAAAAAACCAAACGTAGGGTTTCAAGAGGGCCGGAGTCACTCAAAACCTGGCGGGTCTAGCCGGTTAACCCGGGTTTTTTTACCCGCTTTTGTGGCCGGGCACCGGTCCGACCGGTTGAACCGGCCAGGTCAACCCGGGTTTGAAAAAACTGACATGCGAAAAACTGACGGCTTATATGAAAAAAAATACTGAAATACAAATATTATATTATTATGTGGGTAGACGAGTAAGTAGTAAAAGATGATATAACAATACTTTTTCTTAACACTTCTTTTTGGAAAACAAAGAAATCTTTCTCTGTATATGGAATTGTTGTTTTTTAATAAACAAGTATACATAGGAAAACACTTTCTAGGAAATCGAATATTTAACAGCAAGTAATAGAAATAAGACATACACTAAAATACACAATTATGATTTTATATACTTTCTATGATGTTAGAATCTTTTACTAAGTCTTGCTTTGTACATGAGACCACCCAACATTGTGGACACCGGAGAGAGTAGTCCTGTCGCCTTAATCTGCGGTCGGTTCGATGAATTACTACAAATGCATTGTCGTCAATCTTAATTTTGTTTGATTCAAAAAAACGTTTAACTCTAGAAAAAAGTTTTGGCTATATTGGTTTTGTAAAGCTGGTTGTGGAATAGTTTAGTTGTTTAGAAAACTTATGATCAACCCAACCGATACTAGCCGAAATGTGATTGAGTGGGCGCCCTAACTCTTGGCTATACCTTCACTTTGTCATATGATTGTCTACATCCTGCCTACCCTCCCACTACGCTCAATGACGGTGGGTAGTTTTAATGGACGTGTGAAGTTAACATGCTCAATTACTAATGTTTTGTTATAACTAAAAACATTTTTGATACGTTGTAGTATAATATAGTTGTTATGATTTTATCATGTTATGTAAAGATAAACATATTCAGCAAAAGGCAACAAGAGCTGTTAACCATTAAGATCACATGCGTCTTTCAAAAAAAAAAATTGAAAAATTCAAGCTAAACCAACGAGCCCAATAGGCCCAATGGGGTTTATAAATCGCATTCTTATAACTAAAAGAACTAGCCCAATAAACTAATTATAATTGTTAGGTTTGGCCCATTCAATAACATGAAATCATTTGAAACTGAAAATTAACATATAATGTAAAGATTTGTATTTCCTGATTCTGTTTTGATAAATTAGTTTTATCATTATAATGTGGTTTGTATGATACTCTCGTTACTAAGCGGATAGCCGTTGTATCAACCTATGAGCATGACATTGTTCTGCTCGACACAAGGAAATTAATTAAAATCATGAAGAAGATAATACGGGTGGTGGTGGAAATGAGGAGAAAGGCGTTACATTTTTAGGGTATTATTTGGTAGCTTGGGGCTCAATAAGGTTGAGCATGGGATGGTTCGATTGTGGTCGGTTTGTCTTAGAACCAAAAATAAACCAAAAGTGTTTGTTTGTTTTGTTATTTATCCTGGAAACTGTTTTGGTTTCCTTGTGAGGCTATTATGTGTATTGTATGTTAAACAAGATCTACAAACTCTTATTATGGTCACAACTCACAAATAATTATTGTTTATATATCCCAATGTAACTAATAGTGTTAATAATATTGATTGACAAATAAAAGTTTTATGAAACTAGTATGTACTTTAAATTATGAAGTCAAAGAGAAGTAGAGAATATACATATGGTGACTTCAAATTATACAAAGATTATTAGAGTAACGTGTTAAACATTCAATGAGTAAGAATAGCTTTTAGCTAAACCATGTTTAAGGTTTATGTTTAAGTTATAAAAGAGATTACTTTAATTATCATTCAACTAAGATTGTTATTCAGCAAACAATTCTTGTCAAATTCTTTAATTCAATCAACAAAAAAATTAAACGGTGAAAACTTTGTTGTGTTATTTTGTTGCTTTAAGCATTCTTGCATGAAAATGGTTTTAATTTTTTTGGTGAAAGTGTTACTCCGGTAAAATATTATTACTCCAAAAATCAATTAAGTACAACGGATGTGCGTTAATCTCACACCTCAGCCCAAAAAAAGCAAACCAAAAGCGCCTACAGTGCTTAATTCCTAAACAAGCACAAGAAATAACATGCCAAACTTATGCAAAACAAAATAAAAACAACCTATCTAATCTGACCATGGTGACTAATGTCATAAGCATTAGCAAACTTCAATTGAGCATCGGTCAGACCACAATCATCAAACGCATTATCATCATCAGGGTTTTGGTCATGGGTATCTTCCTTCCATTGCTCCAATAAGCTCCTCATGCCCACATCACTACCACTTTTAGAACCGTCAAATGCCATAAAATTAGAAGTTTCATTGAAGTCATCAAGGACTTCATCATCATCACTATCCGAGATAACTTATTCACCAACCTTAGAAAAATGATTGCCTACCTTTTTTCTTCTTTTACTAAGTCTTACTTTGTACACGAGACCACCCAACATTGTGGAGACCGGAGAGAGTAGTCCTGTCGCCTTAATCTGCGGTCGGTTCGATGAATTACTACAAATGCATTGTCGTCAATCTTAATTTTGTTTGATTCGAAAAAACGTTTAACTCTAGAGAAAAGTTTTGGCTATATTGGTTTTGTAAAGTTGGTTCAACGTCGCATAGTGTAGTTGTTTAGAAAACTTATGATCAACCCAACCGATACTAGCCGAAATGTGATTGAGTGGGCGCCCTAACTCTTGGCTATACCTTCACTTTGTCATATGATTGTCTACATCCTACCCTCCAGCTACCCCGCTCCCATGACAGCGGGTAGTTTTAATGGACGTGACGAAGTTAACATGCTCAATTACTAATGTTTTGTTATAACTAAAAACATTTTTGATACGTTGTAGTATAATATAGTTGTTATGATTTTATCATGTTATGTAAGATAAACATATTCTGTTAACCACATTCATTTCAAAAAAAAAAAAAAAAAATTGAAAAGTTCAAGCTAAACCAACGAGCCCAATAGGCCCAACTTTCAGAAATCACATTCTTATTATAACTAAAAGCATTAGTCCAATAAGCTAATTATAATTGTTAGGCTTGGCCCATTTAATAACATGAAATCATTTGAAACTGAAAATTCACATATAATGTAAAGATTTGTTTTTCCTGATTCTGTTTTGATAAATTAGTTTTATCGTTATAATGTGGTTTGTATGATACTCTCATTACTAAGCGGATAGCCGTTGTATCAACCTATGATCATGACATTGTTCTGCTCGACACAGTATGTAAATGCGAAATGATTTGCACACTTTATTTTTTGATTGAGACACTCATATGTACAACCGGTTAAAGCAATGTACATCTACAGTACACAAGTTTAATGCACATGGTTAAGTATCTCAATCAAGAAATGGAGTGTGCAAATTATTTCCCTATGTAAATTGGTACTTGACGCAAGGAAATTAATTAAAATCTTGAAGAAAATAATACGGGTGATGGTGGAAATGAGGAGAAAGGCGTAATGTTTATATAATGATATCCCAATGTAAATAATCCAGAATGCACCATGATTTTTAATTAAAAGGGAGGTGTTAATGTGTTTAATGCAAAAAGTCAGTAAATATCACCAAAAATTAAAATTAATCAATAGTGTTGCATTTTTTTTGTTTAAGTTATTCACTTATGAATTTTGCAGACATTTTTATAGAATAAAAGGGATTGAATGTTAAACTAGTAGAAAGCGACTTGTAGTCTAAATAATTAATGAATGAAATGGGTTGATTAAGGATGACTCAACACCCATTAATCACCCTATTAGCTCCAGTAAATAATAATGTTAATCATATTGTTTGACAAATAAAAGTTTTGTGAAACTAGTATGTACTTTAAATTATGAAGTCAAAGAGAAGTAGAGAACATACATATATGGTGACTTCAGATTATACAAAAATTAGAAGAAGAGCATTTAGTCCTTTAATAAAACTTAAGCCGTTAAACATTCAACGAATTAGAATGAGTTTTTAGTTAAAGTACCAGCAGGGTACCCGCGCGTTGCGGCGGCAGGTACCCTGAAATAAATTTTTCAAGTGAATCATGTATTTTAGTTTATTATGTTCTTTTGACAATAAATTTACGGATTTCAAGAATTTCGTTTAACCCGTGCCCGTTCTGGCTCGAGCCCGTTTGGCATGCGCCCGTTCGGACTTGAATATTATTTGTATAATATTATTTGTATTAGTGACATTTAATGTAGGAATTGTGTTTAATTTGGTTGTACAATATGTTTTGATAATTTGTATTTATTATGTTAGGGGTGTTTTAATAACTGTATTAATTGTATTTATTGATCAGTTAATTAATTGACTATATTAACTAGCATTAATGTGGTGTTTTATTTTTTTAATATGTGCATTAAACTGGTGTACGCTATGCTTCTTATCTTGTACGTCTGAAAATTATGTGCATTAAAGTGTTGTACATTATGCTTCTTTTCTTAATTATATGAATTACTAATTATAGTAACATGTGTAGGCTTATATTTTTAAGACTTCCTTTTATAGAAAGTCCTAAATACATTATAATGTAGTATAGATAACTAAGATGTGTGTTTAAGTTATAGAGGAGATCACATTAATTGTCATTCAATTATTCTGCAAACTATCATTCTCAAATTCTTTGATTCAATCAATAAAAATTTTAAATGTTAGAAAACTTTGTTGTGTTATTTTGTTGTGCTTTAAGCATTCTTGCATGAAAATGGTTTTTTTTTTTTTTTTTTTTTGCAATGTAATTGATTTAACTTAGTCTTAAGTTATAATCACGTAGTTGAGAACAACAAATGGTTCGTCTTTTGGTCACCCCATAAGAGGACGTGTCCACCCTTGTTAGATCGCCGTCACCTTCATAAATAATGCACACTCGGTCGAGTGCACGACCTGGTCGTGTGAGTTCTTGTGTGAGTGGGTGTTTCTATTAAATAGTTTTTTGTTATGATATATTTGTGTTTAAGTGATATATATTTTTTGTGATAATTACGGTCACCTAATTACACTAAATTGATTGTAAAGAAAGAAAGTTGAGTTGGCGCTCGTCATGTGGCTCTCTTATTATATTTTGGCTTATGTTTGTTAAAAATAATGTTGCATTTGTCAATTGCATAAAAGGTAAATCTTTTAAAGTTTACACAAACCAATGGTGTTTTTTAGTTGCAAGAGAATGGAACTATGGCAGTGAAGGTAATGGTTAACAGAGTCGGACAAAAGCTGAACTAACCCATGCATTGCCTTATTTTTCAATCTTCTCCAGACAAATGTAAAGATTTGGTCAACGCTAAAAATCAATAATAATGTAAAATCCTTAACACTTCACTACATAATAATATAATATATTGCGAAAATTACCTAGGAGGACCCTGCACGGACCACTTGTCTTACAGACTTTCTCCTAATATTTAAAAAGGCTAGTTATTTCGCTTCAAATTGGCAGAGAATTCTTTGTAGGACACGTGTCAACACCACATTAAATATAACTGGAAAAAAAAGTACTTCACTGCAAACTTGAAGCGAAATCTTACACGTTGAGCCCCACCACTATCTTTTAACTGAAAAAGCATAACCAATTCGCTGCATAAGAGCAGCGATATCATCACTCCTAAAAACCTCAAATTAAAAAAAAAACTCTTTAATAAAGTACTTGACAATCAATTTAAAACATTGTATCTTATTCATATTATTTTGTGGATCATTTCTCACACTTTGAGACACAATATTACATTCATGTTAACTTTATTTTTTAACATTTTTGAGTTCGCTGGGAAAAATATCATCAAGGACAACGCAAAGGAGAAAATGAAAAAAGTTTTATACAACATTTACATTTCAAATAACGTGAACAAAGACTGTAAATATCGTCAACTTATTACATAAAAAACCATACAAACCTTAAAACAAAATAGTTTCATTGATGCTTAAGTACATATACCTTTTTAAGTATGTTAACACCCTTTAAACTATCCTTTACTTGATAAAAGAACACGTACCCATCCAATATTTGAGCATGTGTTTTGTGTAAAAATAGTTTAAAGTAAGGAATTTACAAGTATATAAAGCAATATTAGCACCTCATTTTTGTTTGTATATAAAAGTAATTGTGTAAAAAAGGTTTATGTAAAATAAAAAATAGTAAGATTTGCAAAAGATAGTGGTGGGGCCGAGAAGTGAATATGCTTTTTAAGTGAGTGGGCCCAACGTGTAAGATTTCGCTTCAAAA